>JAKSZU010000009.1:96844019-97289085 GCA_026018925.1 Tupaia tana
AGATTCCTCATGGAAACTGGGAACTAGATATTTCAGGGCACAGGAGAAGTGAAGATCTTCTACTCATAATTCAGCCTCCAACAAGCCAAGCTAGTGTGGCAGGAGAGTTGAGCCATTCTCTGAGAATATTCCTCATGGAAACCTGGGAACTAGATATTTCAGGGCACAAGAGAAATGAAGATTTTCTACTCATAATTCAGCCTCCAACAAGCAAAGGTAGTGTGGCAGGAGAGTTGAGCCATTCTCTGTGAAGATTCCTCATGGAGACTGGGAACTAGATATTTCAGGGCACAGGAGAAATGAAGATTTTCTACTCATAATTCAGCCTCCAGCAAGCAAAGCTAGTGTGGGAGCGAGCCCCTCTGACCATCTATCTCTGTCTCTGTGTCTCTGAGGTCAATGCCTCTCTCTGCTCCTGTCTAATTTTTTTTGGTCATTTTTCCTTTTTATGATTTTTTTTTAAGGTAGAGTTTCTCTCTGGCTCTCAGCTCCATCTTTTGTTTTGTTAATAATCCCTTCTGCTCCTTTCTTCCAGGCAGGAGAGTTGAGCCATTCTCTGAGAAGATTCCTCATGGAAATTGGGAACTAGATATTTCAGAGCACAGGAGAAATGAAGATTTTCTACTCATAATTCAGACTCCAGCAAGCAAAGCTAGTGTGGCAGCAGAGGTGAGACATTCTCTGACAAGATTCATCATGGAAACTGGTAACTAGATATTTCAGGGCACAGGAGAAATGAAGATTTTCTACTCATAATTCAGCCTCCTGCAAGCAAAGCTACTGTGGCAGGAGAGTTGAGCCATTCTCTGAGAAGATTCCTCATGGAAACTGGGAACTAGATATTTCAGGGCACAAGAGAAATGAAGATTTTCTACTCATAATTCAGCCTCCAGCAAGCAAAGCTAGTGTGGTAGGGATCCCCTCTGGCCTTCTATATCTGTCTCTGTGTCTCTGACGTCTCTGCCTCTCTCTGCTCCTGTCTCTTTTTTTTGGTAATTTTTCCTTTTTACGATTTTTTTTAAAGGTAGAGTTTCTCTCTGGCTCTCAGCTCCATCTTTTGTTTTGTTAATAATCCCTTCTGCTCCTTTCTTCCAGGCAGGCGAGTTGAGCCATTCTCTGAGAAGATTCCTCATGGAAACTGGGAATTAGATATTTCAGGGCACAGGGGAGAAATGAAGATTTTCTACTCATTATTCATCCTCCAGCAAGCAAAGCTTGTGTGGCAGGAGAGTTGAGCCATTCTCTGAGAAGATTCCTCATGGAAACTGGGAACTAGAAATTTAAGGGCACAGGAGAAATGAAGATTTTCTACTCATAATTCAGCCTCCAGCAAGCAAAGCTAATGTTTCAGGAGAGTTGAGACATTCTCTGAGAAGTTTCCTCATGGAAACTGGGAACTAGTTATTTCAGGGCACAGGAGAAATGAAGATTTTCTACTCATAATTCAGACTCCAGCAAGCAAAGCTAGTGTGGCAGGAGAGTTGAGCCATTCTCTGAGAAGGTTCCTCATGGAAACTGGGAACAAGATATTTCAGGGCACAGGAGAAATGAAGATTTTCTACTAATAATTCAGCCTCCAGCAAGGAAAGCTAGTGTGGGAGCGAGCCCCTCTGACCTTCTATCTCTGTCTCTATGTCTCTGAGGTCAATGCCTCTTTCTGCTCCTGTCTAATTTTTTTGGTCATTTTTCCTTTTTACGATTTTTTTAAAGGTAGAGTTTCTCTCTGGCTCTCAGCTCAATCTTTTGTTTTGTTAATAATCCCTTCTGCTCCTTTCTTCCAGGCAGGAGAGTTGAGCAATTCTCTGAGAAGATTCCTCATGTAAATTGGGAACTAGATATTTCAGGGCACAGGAGAAATGAAGATTTTATACTCATAATTCAGACTACAGCAAGCAAAGCTAGTGTGGCAGCAGAGGTGAGACATTCTCTGAGAAGATTCATCATGGAAACTGGTAACTAGATATTTCAGGGCACAGGAGAAATGAAGATTTTCTACTCATAATTCAGCCTCCCGCAAGCAAAGCTACTGTGGCAGGAGAGTTGAGCCATTCTCACAGAAGATTCCTCATGGAAACTGGGAACTAGATATTTCAGGGCACAGGAGAAATGAATATTTTCTACTCATAATTCAGCCTCCAGCAAGCAAAGCTAGTGTGGCAGGAGAGTTGAGACATTCTCGGAGATGATTCCTCATGGAAACTGGTAACTAGATATTTCAGGGCACAGTAGAAATGAAGATTTTCTACTCATAATTCAGCCTCCAGCAAGCAAAGCTACTGTGGAGGGAGAGTTGAGCCATTCTCTGAGAAGATTCCTCATGGAAACTGGGAAATAGATACTTCAGGGCACAGGAGAAATGAAGATTTTCTACTCATACTTCAGACTCCAGCAAGAAAAGCTTGTGTGGTGGGAGAGTTGAGCCATTCTCTGAGAATATTCCTCATGGAAACTGGGAACTAGATATTTCAGGGCACAGGAGAAACGAAGATATTCTACTCATAATTCAGCCTCCAGCAAGCAAAACTAGAGTGGCAGGAGAGTTGAACCATTCTCTGAGAAGATTCCTCATGGAAACTGGGAACTAGATATTTCTGGGCACAGGAGAAATGAAGATTTTCTACTCATAATTCAGCCTCCAGCAAGCAAAGCTAGTGTGGCAGGAGAGATGAGCCATTCTCTGAGAAGACTCATCAAGGAAACTGGGAACTAGATATTTCAGGGCACAGGAGAAATGAAGATTTTCTACTCATAATTCAGCCTCCAGCAAGCAAATCTAGTGTGGTAGGGAGCCCCTGTGGCCTTCTATCTCTGTCTCTGAGTCTCTGAGGTCTCTGCCTCTCTCTGCTCCTGTCTCATTTTTTTTTGGTAATTTTTCCTTTTTACGATTTTTTTAAAGTAGAGTTTCTCTCTGGCTCTCAGTTCCACTTTTTGTTTTGTTAAAAATCCCTTCTGCTCCTTTCTTCCAGGCAGGAGAGTTGAGGCATTCCCTGAGAAGATTCCTCATGAAAACTGGGAACTAGATATTTCAGGGCACAGGAGAAATGAAGATTTTCTACTCATAATTCAGCCGCCAGCAAGCATAGCTAGTGTGGCAGGAAAGTTGGGCCATTCTCTGAGAAGATTCCTCATGGAAACTGGGAACTAGATATTTCAGGGCACATGAGAAATGAAGATTTTCTACTCATAATTCAGCCTCCAGCAAGCAAAGCTAGTGAGGTGGGAGAGTTGATCCATTCTCTGAGAAGATTCCTCATGGAAACTGGGAACTAGATATTTCAGGGCACATGAGAAATGAAGATTTTCTACTCATAATTCAGCCTCCAGCAAGCAAAGCTAGTGTGGCAGGAGGGTTGAGCCATTCTCTGAGAAGATTCCTCATGGAAACTGGGAACTAGATATTTCTGGGCCCAGGAGAAATGAAGATTTTCTACTCATAAGTCAGCCTCCAGCAAGAAAAGCTAGTGTGGCAGGAGATTTGAGCCATTCTCTGAGAAGATTACTCATGGAACCTGGGAACTAGATATATCAGGGCACAGGAGAAATGAAGATTTTCTACTCATAATTCAGCCTCCAGGAAACAAAGCTAGTGTGGTAGGGAGCCCCTCTGGCCTTCTATCTCTGTCTCTGTGTCTCTGACGTCTCTGCCTCTCTCTGCTCCTGTCTCATTTTTTTTGGTAATTTTACCTTTTTACGATTTTTTTAAAAGTAGAGTTTCTCTCTGGCTCTCAGCTCCATCTTTTGTTTTGTTAATAATCCCTTCTGCTCCTTTCTTCCAGGCAGGAGAGTTGAGCCATTCTCTGAGAAGATTCCTCATGGAAACTGGGAACTAGATATTTCAGGGCACAGGAGAAATGAAGATTTTCTACTCATAATTCAGCCTCCAGCAAGCAAAGTTAGTGTGGTAGGGAGTCCCTCTGGCCTTCTATCTCTATTTCTGTGTCTCTGAGGTCTCTGCTTCTCTCTGCTCCTGTGTCATTTTTCTTTGGTAATTTTTCCCTTTTACGATTTTTTTAAAGTTAGAGTTTCTCTCTGGCTCTCAGCTCCACCTTTTGTTTTGTTAATAATCCCTTCTGCTCCTTTCTTCCAGGCAGGAGAGTTGAGCCATTCTCTGAGAAGATTCCTCATGGAAACTGGGAACTAGATATTTCTGGGCACAGGAGAAATGAAGATTTTATACTCATAATTCATCCTCCAGCAAGCAAAGCTTGTGTGGCTGGAGACTTGAGCCATTCTCTGAGAAGATTCCTCATGGAAACTGGGAACTAGATATTTCAGGGCACAGGAGAAATCAAGATTTTCTACTCATAATTCAGCCTCCAGCAAGCAAAGCTAGTGTGGGAGCGATCCCCTCTGGCCTTCTATCTCTGTCTCTGTGTCTCTGAGGTCAATGCCTCTCTCTGCTCCTGTCTAATTTTTTGTGGTCATTTTTCCTTTTTATGATTTTTTTAAAGTTAGAGTTTCTCTCTGGCTCTCAGCTCCATCTTTTGTTTTGTTAATAATCCCTTCTGCTCCTTTCTTCCAAGCAGGAGAGTTGAACCATTCCCTGAGAAGATTCCTCATGGAAATTGGGAACTAGATATTTCAGGGCACAGGAGAAATGAAGATTTTCTACTCATAATTCAGCCTCCAGCAAGCAAAGGTAGTGTGACAGGATAGTTGAGCCATTCTCTATGAAGATTCCTCATGGAGACTGGGAACTAGATATTTCAGGGCACAGGAGAAATGAAGATTTTCTACTCATAATTCAGACTCCAGCAAGGAAAGCTAGTGTGGCAGTAGAGTTGAGCCATTCTCTGAGAAGATTCCTCATGGAAACTGGGAGCTATATATTTCAGGGCACAGGAGAAATGAAGATTTTCTACTCATAATTCAGCCTGCAACAAGCAAAGCTAGTGTGGCAGGAGAGTTGAGCCATTCTCTGAGAAGATTCCTCATGGAAACTGGAAACAAGATATTCCAGGGCACAGGAGAAGTGAAGATCTTCTACTCATAATTCAGCCTCCAACAAGCAAAGCTAGTGTGGCAGGAGAGTTGAGCCATTCTCTGAGAATATTCCTCATGGAAACTGGGAACTAGATATTTCAGGGCACAGGAGAAATGAAGATTTTCTACTCATAATTCAACCTCCAGCAAGCAAAGGTAGTGTGGCAGGAGAGTTGAGCCATTCTCTATGAAGATTCCTCATGGAGACTGGGAACTAGATATTTCAAGGCACAGGAGAAATGAAGATTTTCTACTCATAATTCAGACTCCAGCAAGCAATGCTAGTGTGGCAGCAGAGTTGAGACATTCTCTGAGAAGATTCATCATGGAAACTGGTAACTAGATATTTCAGGGCACAGGAGAAATGAAGATTTTCTACTCATAATTCAGCCTCCCGCAAGCAAAGCTACTGTGGCAGGAGAGTTGTGCCATTCTCTGAGAAGATTCCTCATGGAAGCTGGGATCTAGATATTTCAGGGCACAGGAGAAATGATTTTCTACTCATAATTCAGCCTCCAGCAAGCAAAGCTAGTGTGGTGGGAGAGTTGAGCCATTCTCTGAGAAGATTCCTCATGGAAACTGGGAACTAGATATTTCAGGGCACAGGAGAAATGAAGATTTTCTACTCATAATTCAGCCTCCAGCAAGCAAAGCTAGTGTGGCAGGAGAGTTGAGCCATTCTCTGAGAAGATTCCTCATGGAACCTGGGAGCTAGATATTTCAGGGCACAGGAGAAATGAAGAATTTCTACTCATAATTCAGCCTCCAGCAAGCAAAGCTAGTGTGGCTGGAGACTGGAGCCATTCTCTGAGAAGATTTCTCATGGAAACTGGGAACTAGGTATTTCAGGGCAAAGGAGAAATGAAGATTTGCTACTCATAATTCAGCCTCAAGCGAGCAAAGCTAGTGTGGCAGGAGAGGTGAGCCATTCTCTGAGAAGATTCCTCCTGGAAACTATGAACTAGATATTTCAGGGCACAGGAGAAATGAAGATTTTCTACTCATAATTCAGCCTACAGCAAGCAAAGCTAGTGTGGGAGCGATCCCCTCTGGCCTTCTATCTCTGTCTCTGTGTCTCTTAGGTCAATGCCTCTCTCTGCTCCTGTCTAATTTTTTTTGGTCATTTTTCCTTTTTACGATTTTTTTAAAATTAGAGTTTCTCTCTGGCTCTCAGCTCCATCTTTTGTTTTGTTAATAATCCCTTCTGCTCCTTTCTCCCAAGCAGGAGAGTTGAACCATTCCCTGAGAAGATTCCTCATGGAAATTGGGAACTAGATATTTCAGGGCACAGGAGAAATGAAGATTTTCTACTCATAATTCAGCCTCCAGCAAGCAAAGGTAGTGTGACAGGAGAGTTGAGCCATTCTCTATGAAGATTCCTCATGGAGACTGGGAACTAGATATTTCAGGGCACAGGAGAAATGAAGATTTTCTACTCATAATTCAGACTCCAGCAAGGAAAGCTAGTGTGGCAGTAGAGTTGAGCCATTCTCTGAGAAGATTCCTCATGGAAACTGGGAGCTATATATTTCAGGGCACAGGAGAAATGAAGATTTTCTACTCATAATTCAGCCTCCAACAAGCAAAGCTAGTGTGGCAGGAGAGTTGAGCCATTCTCTGAGAAGATTCCTCATGGAAACTGGAAACTAGATATTTCAGGGCACAGGAGAAGTGAAGATCTTCTACTCATAATTCAGCCTCCAACAAGAAAAGCTAGTGTGGCAGGAGAGTTGAGCCATTCTCTGAGAATATTCCTCATGGAAACTGGGAACTAGATATTTCAGGGCACAGGAGAAATGAAGATTTTCTACTCATAATTCAGCCTCCAGCAAGCAAAGGTAGTGTGGCAGGAAAGTTGAGCCATTGTCTATGAAGATTCCTCATGGAGAATGGGAACTAGATATTTCAGGGCACAGGAGAAATGAAGATTTTCTACTCATAATTCAGACTCCAGCAAGCAAAGCTAGTGTGGCAGCAGAGTTGAGCCATTCTCTGAGAAGATTCCTCATGGAAACTGGGAACTAGATATTTCAGGTCACAGGAGAAATGAAGATTTTCTACTCATAATTCAGCCTCCAACAAGCAAAGTTAGTGTGGCAGGAGAGTTGAGCCATTCTCTGAGAAGATTCCTCATGGAAACTGGGAACTAGATATTTCAGGGCACAGGAGAAGTGAAGATCTTCTACTCATAATTCAGCCTCCAACAAGCAAAGCTAGTGTGGCAGGAGAGTTGAGCCATTCTCTGAGAAGATTCCTCATGGAAACAGGGAACTAGATATTTCAGGGCAGAGGAGAAATGAAGATTTTCGACTCATAATTCAGCCTCCAGCAAGCAAAGGTAGTGTGGCAGGAGAGTTGAGCCATTCTCTATGAAGATTCCTCATGGAGACTGGGAACGAGATATTTCAAGGCACAGGAGAAATGAAGATTTTCTACTCATAATTCAGACTCCAGCAAGCAATGCTAGTGTGGCAGCAGAGTTGAGACATTCTCTGAGAAGATTCATCTTGGAAACTGGTAACTAGATATTTCAGGGCACAGGAGAAATGAAGATTTTCTACTCATAATTCAGCCTCCCGCAAGCAAAGCTACTGTGGCAGGAGAGTTGTGCCATTCTCTGAGAAGATTCCTCATGGAAACTGGGATCTAGATATTTTAGGGCACAGGAGAAATGATTTTCTACTCATAATTCAGCCTCCAGCAAGCAAAGCTAGTGTGGTGGGAGAGTTGAGCCATTCTCTGAGAAGATTCCTCATGGAAACTGGGAACTAGATATTTCAGGGCACAGGAGAAATGAAGATTTTCTACTCATAATTCAGCCTCCAGCAAGCAAAGCTAGTGTGGCAGGAGAGTTGAGCCATTCTCTGAGAAGATTCCTCATGGAACCTGGGAACTAGATATTTCAGGGCACAGGAGAAATGAAGATTTTCTACTCATAATTCAGCCTACAGCAAGCAAAGCTAGTGTGGTAGGGAGCCCCTCTGGCCTTCTATCTCTGTCTCTGAGTCTCTGAGGTCTCTGCCTCTCTCTGCTCCTGTCTCATTTTTTTTTGGTAATTTTTTCTTTTTAGGATTTTTTTAAAGATAGAGTTTCTCGCTGGCTCTCAGCTCCATCTTTTGTTTTCTTAATAATCCCTTCTGCTCCTTTCTTCCAGGCAGGAGAGTTGTGCCATTCTCTGAGAAGATTCCTCATGGAAACTGGGAACTAGATATTTCAGGGCACAGGGGAAATGAAGATTTTCGACTCATAATTCAGCCTCCAGCAAGCAAAGCTAGTGTGGCTGGAGAGTGGAGCCATTCTCCGAGAAGATTTCTCATGGAAACTGGGAACTAGGTATTTCAGGGCAAAGGAGAAATGAATATTTTCTACTCATAATTCAGCCTCCAGCGAGCAAAGCTAGTGTGGCAGGAGAGGTGAGTCATTCTCTGAGAAGATTCCTCATGGAAACTGGGAACTAGATATTTCAGGGCACAGGAGAAATGAAGATTTTCTACTCATAATTCAGCCTCCAGCAAGAAAAGCTAATCTGGCAGGAGAGTTGAGACATTCTCTGAGAAGATTCCTCATGGAAACTGGGAACTAGTTATTTCAGGGCACAGGAGGAATGAAGATTTTCTACTCATAATTCAGCCTCCAGCAAGCAAAGATAGTGTGGCAGGAGAGTTGAGCCATTCTCTGAGAAGATTCCTCATGGAAACTGGGAGCTATATATTTCAGGGCACAGGAGAAATGAAGATTTTCTACTCATAATTCAGCCTCCAACAAGCAAAGCTAGTGTGGCAGGAGAGTTGAGGCATTCTCTGAGAAGATTCCTCATGGAAACTGGAAACTAGATATTTCAGGGCACAGGAGAAGTGAAGATCTTCTACTCATAATTCAGCCTCCAACCAGCGAAGCTAGTGTGGCAGGAGAGTTGAGCCATTCTCTGAGAATATTCCTCATGGAAACTGGGAACTAGATATTTCAGGGCACAGGAGAAATG
Source organism: Tupaia tana (assembly GCA_026018925.1). Taxonomy (NCBI): domain Eukaryota; kingdom Metazoa; phylum Chordata; class Mammalia; order Scandentia; family Tupaiidae; genus Tupaia; species Tupaia tana. The sequence goes on from JAKSZU010000009.1 coordinate 96,852,985, forward strand.
AAGATTTTCTACTCATAATTCAGCCTCCAGCAAGCAAAGGTAGTGTGGCAGGAGAGTTAAGCCATTCTCTATGAAGATTCCTCAAGGAGACTGGGAACTAGATATTTCAGGGCACAGGAGAAATGAAGATTTTCTACTCATAATTCAGACTCCAGCAAGCAAAGCTAGTGTGGCAGCAGAGTTGAGACATTCTCTGAGAAGATTCCTCATGGAATCTAGGAACTAGATATTTCAGGGCACAGGAGAAATGAAGATTTTCTACTCATAATTCAGCCTCCAGCAAGCAAAGCTAGTGTGGTGGGAGACTTGAGCCATTCTCTGAGAAGATTCCTCATGGAAACTGGGAACTAGATATTTCAGGGCACATGAGAAATGAAGATTTTCTACTCATAATTCAGCCTCCAGCAAGCAAAGCTAGTGTGGCAGGAGGGTTGAGCCATTCTCTGAGAAGATTCCTCATGGAAACTGGGAAGTAGATATTTCTGGGCCCAGGAGAAATGAAGATTTTTTACTCATAATTCAGCCTCCAGCAAGCAAAGCTAGTGTGTCAGGAGAGTTGAGCCATTCTCTGAGAAGATTCCTCATGGAACCTGGGAACTAGATATATCAGGGCACAGGAGAAATGAAGATTTTCTACTCATAATTCAGCCTCCAGCAAGCAAAGCTAGTGTGGGAGCGATCCCCTCTGGCCTTCTATCTCTGTCTCTGTGTCTCTGAGGTCAATGCCTCTCTCTGCTCCTGTCTAATTTTTTTTGGTCATTTTTCCTTTTTAAGATTTTTTTAAAGGTAGAGTTTCTCTCTGGCTCTCAGCTCCATCTTTTGTTTTGTTAATAATCCCTTCTGCTCCTTTCTTCCAAGCAGGAGAGTTGAGCCATTCTCTGAGAAGTTTCCTCATGGAAATTGGGAACTAGATATTTCAGGGCACAGGAGAAATGAAGATTTTCTACTCATAATTCAGCCTCCAGTAAGCAAAGGTAGTGTGACAGGAGAGTTGAGCCATTCTCTATGAAGATTCCTCATGGAGACTGGGAACTAGATATTTCAGGGCACAGGAGAAATGAAGATTTTCTACTCATAATTCAGACTCCAGCAAGGAAAGCTAGTGTGGAAGGAGAGTTGAGCCATTCTCTGAGAAGATTCCTCATGGAAACTGGGAGCTAGATATTTCAGGGCACAGGAGAAATGAAGATTTTCTACTCATAATTCAGCCTCCAACAAGCAAAGCTAGTGTGGCAGGAGAGTTGAGCCATTATCTGAGAAGATTACTCATGGAAACTGGGAACTAGATATTTCAGGGCACAGGAGAAATGAAGATTTTCTACACATAATTCAGCCTCCAGCAAGCAAAGGTAGTGTGGCAGGAGAGTTGAGCCATTCTCTATGAAGATTCCTCATGGAAACTGGGAACTAGATATTTCAGGGCACAGGAGGAATGAAGATTTTCTACTCATAATTCAGCCTCCAGCAAGCAAAGCTAGTGTGGCAGGAGAGTTGAGCCATTCTCTGAGAAGATTACTCATGGAAACTGGGAACTAGATATTTCAAGGCACAGGAGAAATGAAGATTTTCTACTCATAATTCAGACTCCAGCAAGCAATGCTAGTGTGGCAGCAGAGTTGAGACATTCTCTGAGAAGATTCATCATGGAAACTGGTAACTAGATATTTCAGGGCACAGGAGAAATGAAGATTTTCTACTCATAATTCAGCCTCCCGCAAGCAAAGCTACTGTGGCAGGAGAGTTGTGCCATTCTCTGAGAAGATTCCTCATGGAAACTGGGATCTAGATATTTCAGGGCACAGGAGAATTGATTTTCTACTCATAATTCAGCCTCCAGCAAGCAAAGCTAGTGTGGTGGGAGAGTTGAGCCATTCTCTGAGAAGATTCCTCATGGAAACTGGGAACTAGATATTTCAGGGCACAGGAGGAATTAAGATTTTCTACTCATAATTCAGCCTCCAGCAAGCAAAGCTAGTGTGGCAGGAGAGTTGAGACATTCTCTGAGAAGATTCCTCATGGTACCTGGGAACTAGATATTTCAGGGCACAGGAGAAATGAAGAATTTCTACTCATAATTCAGCCTCCAGCAAGCAAAGCTAGTGTGGTAGGGAGCCCCTCTGGCCTTCTATCTCTGTCTCTGAGTCTCTGAGGTCTCTGCCTCTCTCTGCTCCTGTCTCATTTTTTTTTGGTAATTTTTCCTATTTACGATTTTTTTAAAGGTAGAGTTTCTCTCTGGCTCTCAGCTCCATCTTTTGTTTTCTTAATAATCCCTTCTGCTCCTTTCTTCCAGGCAGGAGAGTTGAGCCATTCTCTGAGAAGATTCTTCATGGAAACTGGGAACTAGATATTTCAGGGCACAGGAGAAATGAAGATTTTCTACTCATAATTCAGCCTCCAGCAAGCAAAGCTAGTGTGGCTGGAGAGTGGAGCCATTCTCTGAGAAGTTTCCTCATGGAAACTGGGAACTAGGTATTTCAGGGCAAAGGAGAAATGAAGATTTTCTACTCATAATTCAGCCTCCAGCGAGCAAAGCTAATGTGGCAGGAGAGTTGAGACATTCTCTGAGAAGTTTCCTCATGGAAACTGGGAACTAGTTATTTCAGGGCACAGGAGGAATGAAGATTTTCTACTCATAATTCAGCCTCCAGCAAGCAAAGCTAGTGTGGCAGTAGAGTTGAGCCATTCTCTGAGAAGATTCCTCATGGAAACTGGGAGCTATATATTTCAGGGCACAGGAGAAATGAAGATTTTCTACTCATAATTCAGCCTCCAACAAGCAAAGCTAGTGTGGCAGGAGAGTTGAACCATTCTCTGAGAAGATTCCTCATGGAAACTGGAAACTAGATATTTCAGGGCACAGGACAAGTGAAGATCTTCTACTCATAATTCAGCCTCCAACAAGCAAAGCTTGTGTGGCAGGAGAGTTGAGCCATTCTCTGAGAGTATTCCTCATGGAAACTGGGAACTAGATATTTCAGGGCACAGGAGAAATGAAGATTTTCTACTCATAATTCAGCCTCCAGCAAGCAAAGGTAGTGTGGCAGGAGAGTTGAGCCATTCTCTATGAAGATTCCTCATGGAGACTGGGAACTAGATATTTCAAGGCACAGGAGAAATGAAGATTTTCTACTCATAATTCAGACTCCAGCAAGCAATGCTAGTGTGGCAGCAGAGTTGACACATTCTCTGAGATGATTCATCATGGAAACTGGTAACTAGATATTTCAGGGCACAGGAGAAATGAAGATTTTCTACTCATAATTCAGCCTCCCGCAAGCAAAGCTACTGTGGCAGGAGAGTTGTGCCATTCTCTGAGAAGATTCCTCATGGAAATTGGGATCTATATATTTCAGGGCACAGGAGAAATGATTTTCTACTCATAATTCAGCCTCCAGCAAGCAAAGCTAGTGTGGTGGGAGAGTTGAGCCATTCTCTGAGAAGATTCCTCATGGAAACTGGGAACTAGATATTTCAGGGCACAGGAGAAATGAAGATTTTCTACTCATAATTCAGCCTCCAGCAAGCAAAGCTAGTGTGGCAGGAGAGTTGAGCCATTCTCTGAGAAGATTCCTCATGGAACCTGGGAACTAGATATTTCAGGGCACAGGAGAAATGAAGAATTTCTACTAATAATTCAGCCTCCAGCAAGCAAAGCTAGTGTGGAGGGAGCCCCTCTGGCCTTCTATCTCTGTCCCTGAGTCTGTGAGGTCTCTGCCTCTCTCTGCTCTTGTCTCATTTTTTTTGGTAATTTTTCCTTTTTACAATTTTTTTAAAGGTAGAGTTTCTCTCTGGCTCTCAGCTCCATCTTTTGTTTTCTTAATAATCCCTTCTGCTCCATTCTTCCAAGCAGGAGAGTTGAGCCATTCTCTGAGAAGATTCCTCATGGAAACTGGGAACTATATATTTCAGGGCACAGGAGAAATGAAGATTTTCTACTCATAATTCAGCCTCCAGCGAGCAAAGCTAGTGTGGCAGGAGAGGTGAGCCATTCTCTGAGAAGATTCCTCATGGAAACTGGGAACTAAATATTTCAGGGCACAGGAGAAATGAAGATTTTCTACTCATAATTCAGCCTCCAGCAAGAAAAGCTAATGTGGCAGGAGAGTTGAGACATTCTCTGAGAAGTTTCCTCATGGAAACTGGGAACTAGTTATTTCAGGGCACAGGAGGAATGAAGATTTTCTACTCATAATTCAGCCTCCAGCAAGCAAAGCTAGTGTGGCAGGAGAGTTTAGCCATTCTCTGAGAAGCTTCCTCATGGAAACTGGGAGCTAGATATTTCAGGGCACAGGAGAAATGAAGATTTTCTACTCATAATTCAGCCTCCAACAAGCAAAGCTAGTGTGGCAGGAGAGTTGAGCCATTCTCTGAGAAGATTCCTAATGGAAACTGGGAACTAGATATTTCAGGGCACAGGGAAGTGAAGATCTTCTACTCATAATTCAGCCTCCAACCAGCAAAGCTAGTGTGGCAGGAGAGTTGAGCCATTCTCTGAGAAGATTCCTCATGGAAACTGGGAACTAGATATTTCAGGGCACAGGAGAAATGAAGATTTTCTACTCCTAATTCAGCCTCCAGCAAGCAAAGCTAGTGTAGCAGGAGAGTTGAGCCATTCTCTGAGAAGATTCCTCATGGAAACTGGGAGCTATATATTTCAGGGCACAGGAGAAATGAAGATTTTCTACTCATAATTCAGCCTCCAACAAGCAAAGCTAGTGTGGCAGGAGAGTTGAGCCATTCTCTATGAAGATTCCTCATGGAGACTGGGAACTAGATATTTCAAGGCACAGGAGAAATGAAGATTTTCTACTCATAATTCAGACTCCAGCAAGCAATGCTAGTGTGGCAGCAGAGTTGAGACATTCTCTGAGAAGATTCATCATGGAAACTGGAAACTAGATATTTCAGGGCACAGGAGAAATGAAGATTTTCTACTCATAATTCAGCCTCCCGCAAGCAAAGCTACTGTGGCAGGAGAGTTGAGCCATTCTCTGAGAAGATTCCTCATGGAAACTGGGATCTAGATATTTCAGGGCACAGGAGAAATGATTTTCTACTCATAATTCAGCCTCCAGCAAGCAAAGCTAGTGTGGTGGGAGAGTTGAGCCATTCTCTGAGAAGTTTCCTCATGGAAACTGGGAACTAGTTATTTCAGGGCACAGGAGGAATGAAGATTTTCTGCTCATAATTCAGCCTCCAGCAAGCAAAGCTAGTGTGGCAGGAGAGTTGAGCCATTCTCTGAGAAGATTCCTCATGGAAACTGGGAGCTAGATATTTCAGGGCACAGGAGAAATGAAGATTTTCTACTCATAATTCAGCCTCCAGCAAGCAAAGCTAGTGTGGCAGGAGAGTTGAGCCATTCTCTGAGAAGATTCCTCATGGAAACTGGGAGCTATATATTTCAGGGCACAGGAGAAATGAAGATTTTCTACTCATAATTCAGCCTCACCCAAGCAAAGCTACTGTGGCAGGAGAGTTGAGCCATTCTCTGAGAAGATTCCTCATAGAAACTGGGATCTAGATATTTCAGGGCACAGGAGAAATGATTTTCTACTCATAATTCAGCCTCCAGCAAGCAAAGCTAGTGTGGTGGGAGAGTTGAGCCATTCTCTGAGAAGATTCCTCATGGAAACTGGGAACTAGATATTTCAGGGCACAGGAGGAATGAAGATTTTCTACTCATAATTCAGCCTCCAGCAAGCAAAGCTAGTGTGGCAGGAGAGTTGAGCCATTCTCTGAGAAGATTCCTCATGGTACCTGGGAACTAGATATTTCAGGGCACAGGAGAAATGAAGAATTTCTACTCATTATTCAGCCTCCAGCAAGCAAAGCTAGTGCGGTAGGGAGCCCCTCTGGCCTTCTATCTCTGTCTCTGAGTCTCTGAGGTCTCTGCCTCTCTCTGCTCCTGTCTCATTTTTTTTTGGTAATTTTTCCTTTTTACGATTTTTTTAAAGGTAGAGTTTCTCTCTGGCTCTCAGCTCCATCTTTTGTTTTCTTAATAATCCCTTCTGTTCCTTTCTTCCAGGCAGGAGAGTTGAGCCATTCTCTGAGAAGATTCCTCATGGAAACTGGGAACTAGATATTTCAGGGCACAGGAGAAATGAAGACTTTCTACTCATAATTCAGCCTCCAGCAAGCAAAGCTAGTGTGGCTGGAGAGTGGAGCCATTCTCTGAGAAGATTTCTCATGGAAACTGGGAACTATGTATTTCAGGGCAAAGGAGAAATGAAGATTTTCTACTCATAATTCAGCCTCCAGCGAGCAAAGCTAGTGTGGCAGGAGAGGTGAGCCATTCTCTGAGAAGATTCCTCATGGAAACTGGGAACTAGATATTTCAGGGCACAGGAGAAATGAAGATTTTCTACTCATAATTCAGCCTACAGCAAGAAAAGCTAATGTGGCAGGAGAGTTGAGACATTCTCTGAGAAGTTTCCTCATGGAAACTGGGAACTAGTTATTTCAGGGCACAGGAGGAATTAAGATTTTCTACTTATAATTCAGCCTCCAGCAAGCAAAGCTAGTGTGGCAGTAGAGTTGAGCCATTCTCTGAGAAGTTTCCTCATGGAAACTGGGAGCTATATATTTCAGGGCACAGGAGAAATGAAGATTTTCTACTCATAATTCATCCTCCAACAAGCAAAGCTAGTGTGGCAGGAGAGTTGAACCATTCTCTGAGAAGATTCCTCATGGAAACTGGAAACTAGATATTTCAGGGCACAGGAGAAGTGAAGATCTTCTACTCATAATTCAGCCTCCAAGAAGCAAAGCTTGTGTGGCAGGAGAGTTGAGCCATTCTCTGAGAATATTCCTCATGGAAACTGGGAACTAGATATTTCAGGGCACAGGAGAAATGAAGATTTTCTACTCATAATTCAGCCTCCAGCAAGCAAAGGTAGTGTGGCAGGAGAGTTGAGCCATTCTCTGAGAAGATTCCTCATGGAAACTGGTAACTAGATATTTCAGGGCACAGGAGAAATGAAGATTTTCTACTCATAATTCAGACTCCAGCAAACAATGCTAGTGTGGCAGCAGAGTTGAGACATTCTCTGAGAAGATTCATCATGGAAACTGGTAACTAGATATTTCAGGGCACAGGAGAAAGGAAGATTTTCTACTCATAATTCAGCCTCCCGCAAGCAAAGCTACTGTGGCAGGAGAGTTGTGCCATTCTCTGAGAAGATTCCTCATGGAAACTGGGATCTAGATATTTCAGGGCACAGGAGAAATGATTTTCTACTCATAATACAGCCTCCAGCAAGCAAAGCTAGTGTGGTGGGAGAGTTGAGCCATTCTCTGAGAAGTTTCCTCATGGAAACTGGGAACTAGTTATTTCAGGGCACAGGAGGAATGAAGAATTTCTACTCATAATTCAGCCTCCAGCAAGCAAAGCTAGTGTGGCAGGAGAGTTGAGCCATTCTCTGAGAAGATTCCTCATGGAAACTGGGAGCTAGATATTTCAGGGTACAGGAGAAATGTAGATTTTCTACTCATAATTCAGCCTCCAACAAGCAAAGCTAGTGTGGCAGGAGAGTTGAGCCATTCTCTGAGAAGATTCCTCATGGAAACTGGGAACTAGATATTTCAGGGCACAGGAGAAATGAAGATCTTCTACTCATAATTCAGCCTCCAACAAGCAAAGCTAGTGTGGCAGGAGAGTTGAGCCATTCTCTGAGAAGATTCCTCATGGAAACTGGGAACTAGTTATTTCAGGGCACAGGAGGAATTAAGATTTTCTACTTATAATTCAGCCTCCAGCAAGCAAAGCTAGTGTGGCAGTAGAGTTGAGCCATTCTCTGAGAAGTTTCCTCATGGAAACTGGGAGCTATATATTTCAGGGCACAGGAGAAATGAAGATTTTCTACTCATAATTCATCCTCCAACAAGCAAAGCTAGTGTGGCAGGAGAGTTGAACCATTCTCTGAGAAGATTCCTCATGGAAACTGGAAACTAGATATTTCAGGGCACAGGAGAAGTGAAGATCTTCTACTCATAATTCAGCCTCCAAGAAGCAAAGCTTGTGTGGCAGGAGAGTTGAGCCATTCTCTGAGAATATTCCTCATGGAAACTGGGAACTAGATATTTCAGGGCACAGGAGAAATGAAGATTTTCTACTCATAATTCAGCCTCCAGCAAGCAAAGGTAGTGTGGCAGGAGAGTTGAGCCATTCTCTGAGAAGATTCCTCATGGAAACTGGTAACTAGATATTTCAGGGCACAGGAGAAATGAAGATTTTCTACTCATAATTCAGACTCCAGCAAACAATGCTAGTGTGGCAGCAGAGTTGAGACATTCTCTGAGAAGATTCATCATGGAAACTGGTAACTAGATATTTCAGGGCACAGGAGAAAGGAAGATTTTCTACTCATAATTCAGCCTCCCGCAAGCAAAGCTACTGTGGCAGGAGAGTTGTGCCATTCTCTGAGAAGATTCCTCATGGAAACTGGGATCTAGATATTTCAGGGCACAGGAGAAATGATTTTCTACTCATAATACAGCCTCCAGCAAGCAAAGCTAGTGTGGTGGGAGAGTTGAGCCATTCTCTGAGAAGTTTCCTCATGGAAACTGGGAACTAGTTATTTCAGGGCACAGGAGGAATGAAGAATTTCTACTCATAATTCAGCCTCCAGCAAGCAAAGCTAGTGTGGCAGGAGAGTTGAGCCATTCTCTGAGAAGATTCCTCATGGAAACTGGGAGCTAGATATTTCAGGGTACAGGAGAAATGTAGATTTTCTACTCATAATTCAGCCTCCAACAAGCAAAGCTAGTGTGGCAGGAGAGTTGAGCCATTCTCTGAGAAGATTCCTCATGGAAACTGGGAACTAGATATTTCAGGGCACAGGAGAAATGAAGATCTTCTACTCATAATTCAGCCTCCAACAAGCAAAGCTAGTGTGGCAGGAGAGTTGAGCCATTCTCTGAGAAGATTCCTCATGGAAACTGGGAACTAGATATTTCAGGGCACAGGAGAAATGAAGATTTTCTACTCATAATTCAGCCTCCAGCAAGCAAAGCTAGTGTGGCAGGAGAGTTGAGCCATTCTCTGAGAAGATTCCTCATGGAAACTGGGAGCTATATATTTCAGGGCACAGGAGAAATGAAGATTTTCTACTCATAATTCAGCCTCCAACAAGCAAAGGTAGTGTGGCAGGAGAGTTGAGCCATTCTCTATGAAGATTCCTCATGGAGACTGGGAACTAGATATTTCAAGGCACAGGAGAAATGAAGATTTTCTACTCATAATTCAGACTCCAGCAAGCAATGCTAGTGTGGCAGCAGAGTTGAGACATTCTCTGAGAAGATTCATCATGGAAACTGGTAACTAGATATTTCAGGGCACAGGAGAAATGAAGATTTTCTACTCATAATTCAGCCTCCCGCAAACAAAGCTACTGTGGCAGGAGAGTTGTGCCATTCTCTGAGAAGATTCCTCATGGAAACTGGGATCTAGATATTTCAGGGCACAGGAGAAATGATTTTCTACTCATAATTCAGCCTCCAGCAAGCAAAGCTAGTGTGGTGGGAGAGTTGAGCCATTCTCTGAGAAGATTCTTCATGGAAACTGGGAACTAGATATTTCAGGGCACAGGAGGAATGAAGATTTTCTACTCATAATTCAGCCTCCAGCAAGCAAAGCTAGTGTGGCAGGAGAGTTGAGCCATTCTCTGAGAAGATTCCTCATGGTACCTGGGAACTAGATATTTCAGGGCACAGGAGAAATGAAGAATTTCTACTCATAATTCAGCCTCCAGCAAGCAAAGCTAGTGTGGTAGGGAGCCACTCTGGCCTTCTATCTCTGTCTCTGAGTCTCTGAGGTCTCTGCCTCTCTCTGCTCCTGTCTCATTTTTTTTTGGTAATTTTTCCTTTTTACGATTTTTTAAAGGTAGAGTTTCTCTCTGGCTCTCAGCTCCATCTTTTGTTTTCTTAATAATCCCTTCTGCTCCTTTCTTCCAGGCATGAGAGTTGAGCCATTCTCTGAGAAGATTCCTCATGGAAACTGCGAACTAGATATTTCAGGGCACAGGAGAAATGAAGATTTTCTACTCATAATTCAGCCTCCAGCAAGCAAAGCTAGTGTGGCTGGAGAGTGGAGCCATTCTCTGAGAAGATTTCTCATGGAAACTGGGAACTAGGTATTTCAGGGCAAAGGAGAAATGAAGATTTTCTACTCATAATTCAGCCTCCAGCAAGCAAAGCTAGGGTGGCAGTAGAGTTGAGCCATTCTCTGAGAAGATTCCTCATGGAAACTGGAAACTAGATATTTCAGGGCACAGGAGAAGTGAAGATCTTCTACTCATAATTCAGCCTCCAAGAAGCAAAGCTTGTGTGGCAGGAGAGTTGAGCCATTCTCTGAGAATATTTCTCATGGAAACTGGGAACTAGATATTTCAGGGCACAGGAGAAATGAAGATTTTCTACTCATAATTCAGCCTCCAGCAAGCAAAGGTAGTGTGGCAGGAGAGTTGAGCCATTCTCTATGAAGATTCCTCATGGAGACTGGGAACTAGATATTTCAAGGCACAGGAGAAATGAAGATTTTCTACTCATAATTCAGACTCCAGCAAGCAATGCTAGTGTGGCAGCAGAGTTGAGACATTCTCTGAGAAGATTCATCATGGAAACTGGTAACTAGATATTTCAGGGCACAGGAGAAATGAAGATTTTCTACTCATAATTCAGCCTCCCGCAAGCAAAGCTACTGTGGCAGGAGAGTTGTCCCATTCTCTGAGAAGATTCCTCATGGAAACTGGGATCTAGATATTTCAGGGCACAGGAGAAATGATTTTCTACTCATAATTCAGCCTCCAGCAAGCAAAGCTAGTGTGGTGGGAGAGTTGAGACATTCTCTGAGAAGATTCCTCATGGAAACTGGGAACTAGATATTTCAGGGCACAGGAGAAATGAAGATTTTCTACTCATAATTCCGCCTCCAGCAAGCAAAGCTAGTGTGGCAGGAGAGTTGAGCCATTCTCTGAGAAGATTCCTCATGGAACCTGGGAACTAGATATTTCAGGGCACAGGAGAAATGAAGAATTTCTACTAATAATTCAGCCTCCAGCAAGCAAAGCTAGTGTGGTAGGGAGCCCCTCTGGCCTTCTATCTCTGTCTCTGGGTCTGTGAGGTCTCTGCCTCTCTCTGCTCCTGTCTCATTTTTTTTTGGTAATTTTTCCTTTTTACGATTTTTTTAAAGGTAGAGTTTCTCTCTGGCTCTCAGCTCCATCTTTTGTTTTCTTAATAATCCCTTCTGCTCCTTTCTTCCATGCAGGAGAGTTGAGCCATTCTCTGAGAAGATTCCTCATGGAAACTGGGAACTAGATATTTCAGGGCACAGGAGAAATGAAGATTTTCTACTCATAATTCAGCCTCCAGCATGCAAAGCTAGTGCGGTAGGGAGCCCCTCTGGCCTTCTATCTCTGTCTCTGAGTCTCTGAGGTCTCTGCCTCTCTCTGCTCCTGTCTCATTTTTTTTTTGGTAATTTTTCCTTTTTACGATTTTTTTAAAGGTAGAGTTTCTCTCTGGCTCTCAGCTCCATCTTTTGTTTTCTTAATAATCCCTTCTGCTCCTTTCTTCCAGGCAGGAGAGTTGAGCCATTCTCTGAGAAGATTCCTCATGGAAACTGGGAACTAGATATTTCAGGGCACAGGAGAAATGAAGATTTTCTACTCATAATTCAGCCTCCAGCAAGCAAAGCTAGTGTGGCTGGAGAGTAGAGCCATTCTCTGAGAAGATTTCTCATGGAAACTGGGAAATATGTATTTCAGGGCAAAGGAGAAATGAAGATTTTCTACTCATAATTCAGCCTCCAGCGAGCAAAGCTAGTGTGGCAGGAGAGGTGAGCCATTCTCTGAGAAGATTCCTCATGGATACTGGGAACTAGATATTTCAGGGCACAGGAGAAATGAAGATTTTCTACTCATAATTCAGCCTCCCGCAAGCAAAGCTACTGTGGCAGGAGAGTTGAGACATTCTCTGAGAAGTTTCCTCATGGAAACTGGGAACTAGTTATTTCAGGGCACAGGAGGAATGAAGATTTTCTACTTATAATTCAGCCTCCAGCAAGCAAAGCTAGTGTGGCAGTAGAGTTGAGCCATTCTCTGAGAAGATTCCTCATGGAAACTGGGAGCTATATATTTCAGGGCACAGGAGAAATGAAGATTTTCTACTCATAATTCAGCCTCCAACAAGCAAAGCTAGTGTGGCAGGAGAGTTGAACCATTCTCTGAGAAGATTCCTCATGGAAACTGGAAACTAGATATTTCAGGGCACAGGAGAAGTGAAGACCTTCTACTCATAATTCAGCCTCCAACAAGCAAAGCTTGTGTGGCAGGAGAGTTGAGCCATTCTCTGAGAATATTCCTCATGGAAACTGGGAACTAGATATTTCAGGGCACAGGAGAAATGAAGATTTTCTACTCATAATTCAGCCTCCAGCAAGCAAAGGTAGTGTGGCAGGAGAGTTGAGCCATTCTCTATGAAGATTCCTCATGGAGACTGGGAACTAGATATTTCAAGGCACAGGAGAAATGAAGATTTTCTACTCATAATTCAGACTCCAGCAAGCAATGCTAGTGTGGCAGCAGAGTTGAGACATTCTCTGAGAAGATTCATCATGGAAACTGGTAACTAGATATTTCAGGGCACAGGAGAAATGAAGATTTTCTACTCATAATTCAGCCTCCCGCAAGCAAAGCTACTGTGGCAGGAGAGTTGTCCCATTCTCTGAGAAGATTCCTCATGGAAACTGGGATCTAGATATTTCAGGGCACAGGAGAAATGATTTTCTACTCATAATTCAGCCTCCAGCTAGCAAAGCTAGTGTGGTGGGAGAGTTGAGCCATTCTCTGAGAAGATTCCTCATGGAAAGTGGGAACTAGATATTTCAGGGCACAGGAGAAATGAAGATTTTCTACTCATAATTCAGGCTCCAGCAAGCAAACCTAGTGTGGCAGGAGAGTTGAGCCATTCTCTGAGAAGATTCCTCATGGAACCTGGGAACTAGATATTTCAGGGCACAGGAGAAATGAAGAATTTCTACTAATAATTCAGCCTCCAGCAAGCAAAGCTAGTGTGTTAGGGAGCCCCTCTGGCCTTCTATCTCTGTCTCTGAGTCTGTGAGGTCTCTGCCTCTCTCTGCTCCTGTCTCATTTTTTTTTGGTAATTTTTCCTTTTTACGATTTTTTTAAAGGTAGAGTTTCTCTCTGGCTCTCAGCTCCATCTTTTGTTTTCTTATAATCCCTTCTGCTCCATTCTTCCAGGCAGGAGAGTTGAGCCATTCTCTGAGAAGATTCCTCATGGAAACTGGGAACTAGATATTTCGGGGCACAGGAGAAATGAAGATTTTCTACTCATAATTCAGCCTCCAGCGAGCAAAGCTAGTGTGGCAGGAGAGGTGAGCCATTCTCTGAGAAGATTCCTCATGGAAACTGGGAACTAAATATTTCAGGGCACAGGAGAAATGAAGATTTTCTACTCATAATTCAGCCTCCAGCAAGAAAAGCTAATGTGGCAGGAGAGTTGAGACATTCTCTGAGAAGTTTCCTCATGGAAACTGGGAACTAGTTATTTCAGGGCACAGGAGGAATGAAGATTTTCTACTCATAATTCAGCCTCCAGCAAGCAAAGGTAGTGTGGCAGGAGAGTTGAGCCATTCTCTGAGAAGATTCCTCATGGAAACTGGAAGCTAGATATTTCAGGGCACAGGAGAAATGAAGATTTTCTACTCATAATTCAGCCTCCAACAAGCAAAGCTAGTGTGGCAGGAGAGTTGAGCCATTCTCTGAGAAGATTCCTCATGGAAACTGGGAACTAGATATTTCAGGGCACAGGGAAGTGAAGATCTTCTACTCATAATTCAGCCTCCAACCAGCAAAGCTAGTGTGGCAGGAGAGTTGAGCCATTCTCTGAGAAGATTCCTCATGGAAACTGGGAACTAGATATTTCAGGGCACAGGAGAAATGAAGATTTTCTACTCATAATTCAGCCTCCAGCAAGCAAAGCTAGTGTGGCAGGAGAGTTGAGCCATTCTCTGAGAAGATTCCTCATGGAAACTGGGAGCTATATATTTCAGGGCACAGGAGAAATGAAGATTTTCTACTCATAATTCAGCCTCCAACAAGCAAAGCTAGTGTGGCAGGAGAGTTGAGCCATTCTCTATGAAGATTCATCATGGAGACTGGGAACTAGATATTTCAAGGCACAGGAGAAATGAAGATTTTCTACTCATAATTCAGACTCCAGCAAGCAATGCTAGTGTGGCAGCTGAGTTGAGACATTCTCTGAGAAGATTCATCATGGAAACTGGTAACTAGATATTTCAGGGCACAGGAGAAATGAAGATTTTCTACTCATAATTCAGCCTCCCGCAAGCAAAGCTACTGTGGCAGGAGAGTAGTGCCATTCTCTGAGAAGATTCCTCATGGAAACTGGGATCTAGATATTTCAGGGCACAGGAGAAATGATTTTCTACTCATAATTCAGCCTCCAGCAAGCAAAGCTAGTGTGGTGGGAGAGTTGAGCCATTCTCTGAGAAGTTTCCTCATGGAAACTGGGAACTAGTTATTTCAGGGCACAGGAGGAATGAAGAATTTCTACTCATAATTCAGCCTCCAACAAGCAAAGCTAGTGTGGCAGGAGAGTTGAGCCATTCTCTGAGAAGATTCCTCATGGAAACTGGGAGCTAGATATTTCAGGGCACAGGAGAAATGAAGATTTTCTATTCATAATTCAGCCTCCAACAAGCAAAGCTAGTGTGGCAGGAGAGTTGAGCCAATCTCTGAGAAGATTCCTCATGGAAACTGGGAACTAGATATTTCAGGGCACAGGAGAAGTGAAGATATTCTACTCATAATTCAGCCTCCAACAAGCAAAGCTAGTGTGGCAGGAGAGTTGAGCCATTCTCTGAGAAGATTCCTCATGGAAACTGCGAACTAGATATTTCAGGGCACAGGAGAAATGAAGATTTTCTACTCATAATTCAGCCTCCAGCAAGCAAAGCTAGTGTGGCAGGAGAGTTGAGCCATTCTCTGAGAATATTCCTCATGGAAACTGGGAGCTATATATTTCAGGGCACAGGAGAAATGAAGATTTTCTACTCATAATTCAGCCTCCAACAAGCAAAGCTAGTGTGGCAGGAGAGTTGAGCCATTCTCTATGAAGATTCCTCATGGAGACTGGGAACTAGATATTTCAAGGCACAGGAGAAATGAAGATTTTCTACTCATAATTCAGACTCCAGCAAGCAATGCTAGTGTGGCAGCAGAGTTGAGACATTCTCTGAGAAGATTCATCATGGAAACTGGTAACTAGATATTTCAGGGCACAGGAGAAATGAAGATTTTCTACTCATAATTCAGCCTCCCGCAAACAAAGCTACTGTGGCAGGAGAGTTGTGCCATTCTCTGAGAAGATTCCTCATGGAAACTGGGATCTAGATATTTCAGGGCACAGGAGAAATGATTTTCTACTCATAATTCAGCCTCCAGCAAGCAAAGCTAGTGTGGTGGGAGAGTTGAGCCATTCTCTGAGAAGATTCCTCATGGAAACTGGGAACTAGATATTTCAGGGCACAGGAGGAATGAAGATTTTCTACTCATAATTCAGCCTCCAGCAAGCAAAGCTAGTGTGGCAGGAGAGTTGAGCCATTCTCTGAGAAGATTCCTCATGGTACCTGGGAACTAAATATTTCAGGGCACAGGAGAAATGAAGAATTTCTACTCATAATTCAGCCTCCAGCAAGCAAAGCTAGTGTGGTAGGGAGCCCCTCTGGCCTTCTATCTCTGTCTCTGAGTCTCTGAGGTCTCTGCCTCTCTCTGCGCCTGTCTCATTTTTTTTTGGTAATTTTTCCTTTTTACGATTTTTTAAAGGTAGAGTTTCTCTCTGGCTCTCAGCTCCATCTTTTGTTTTCTTAATAATCCCTTCTGCTCCTTTCTTCCAGGCAGGAGAGTTGAGCCATTCTCTGAGAAGATTCCTCATGGAAACTGCGAACTAGATATTTCAGGGCACAGGAGAAATGAAGATTTTCTACTCATAATTCAGCCTCCAGCAAGCAAAGCTAGTGTGGCTGGAGAGTGGAGCCATTCTCTGAGAAGATTTCTCATGGAAACTGGGAACTAGGTATTTCAGGGCAAAGGAGAAATGAAGATTTTCTACTCATAATTCAGCCTCCAGCAAGCAAAGCTAGTGTGGCAGTAGAGTTGAGCCATTCTCTGAGAAGATTCCTCATGGAAACTGGGAGCTATATATTTCAGGGCACAGGAGAAATGAAGATTTTCTACTCATAATTCAGCCTCCAACAAGCAAAGCTAGTGTGTCAGGAGAGTTGAACCATTCTCTGAGAAGATTCCTCATGGAAACTGGAAACTAGATATTTCAGGGCACAGGAGAAGTGAAGATTTTCTACTCATAATTCAGCCTCCAGCAAGCAAAGGTAGTGTGGCAGGAGAGTTGAGCCATTCTCTATGAAGATTCCTCATGGAGACTGGGAACTAGATATTTCAAGGCACAGGAGAAATGAAGATTTTCTACTCATAATTCAGACTCCAGCAAGCAATGCTAGTGTGGCAGTAGAGTTGAGACATTCTCTGAGAAGATTCATCATGGAAACTGGTAACTAGATATTTCAGGGCACAGAAGAAATGAAGATTTTCTACTCATAATTCAGCCTACCGCAAGCAAAGCTACTGTGGCAGGAGAGTTGTCCCATTCTCTGAGAAGATTCCTCATGGAAACTGGGATCTAGATATTTCAGGGCACAGGGAAATGATTTTCTACTCATAATTCAGCCTCCAGCAAGCAAAGCTAGTGTGGTGGGAGAGTTGAGCCATTCTCTGAGAAGATTCCTCACGGAAAGTGGGAACTAGATATTTCAGGGCACAGGAGAAATGAAGATTTTCTACTCATAATTCCGCCTCCTGCAAGCAAAGCTAGTGTGGCAGGAGAGTTGAGCCATTCTCTGAGAAGATTCCTCATGGAACCTGGGAACTAGATATTTCAGGGCACAGGAGAAATGAAGAATTTCTACTAATAATTCAGCCTCCAGCAAGCAAAGCTAGTGTGGTAGGGAGCCCCTCTGGCCTTCTATCTCTGTCTCTGGGTCTGTGAGGTCTCTGCCTCTCTCTGCTCCTGTCTCATTTTTTTTTGGTAATTTTTCCTTTTTAAGATTTTTTTAAAGGTAGAGTTTCTCTCTGGCTCTCAGCTCCATCTTTTGTTTTCTTAATAATCCCTTCTGCTCCATTCTTCCAGGCAGGAGAGTTGAGCCATTCTCTGAGAAGATTCCTCATGGAAACTGGGAACTAGATATTTCAGGACACAGGAGAAATGAAGATTTTCTACTCATAATTCAGCCTCCAGCGAGCAAAGCTAGTGTGGCAGGAGAGGTGAGCCATTCTCTGAGAAGATTCCTCATGGATACTGGGAACTAAATATTTCAGGGCACAGGAGAAATGAAGATTTTCTACTCATAATTCAGCCTCCAGCAAGAAAAGCTAATGTGTCAGGAGAGTTGAGCCATTCTCTGAGAAGATTCCTCATGGAAACTGGGAGCTAGATATTTCAGGGCACAGGAGAAATGAAGATTTTCTACTCATAATTCAGCCTCCAACAAGCAAAGCTAGTGTGGTGGGAGAGTTGAGCCATTCTCTGAGAAGATTCCTCATGGAAACTGGGAACTAGATATTTCAGGGCACAGGAGAAGTGAAGATCTTCTACTCATAATTCAGCCTCCAACAAGCAAAGCTAGTGTGGCAGGAGAGTTGAGCCATTCTCTGAGAAGATTCCTCATGGAAACTGGGAACTAGATATTTCAGGGCACAGGAGAAATGAAGATTTTCTACTCATAATTCAGCCTCCAGCAAGCAAAGCTAGTGTGGCAGGAGAGTTGAGCCATTCTCTGAGAAGATTCCTCATGGAAACTGGGAGCTATATATTTCAGGGCACAGGAGAAATGAAGATTTTCTACTCATAATTCAGCCTCCAACAAGCAAAGCTAGTATGGCAGGAGAGTTGAGCCATTCTCTGAGAAGATTCCTCATGGAAACTGGAAACGAGATATTTCAGGGCACAGGAGAAGTGAAGATCTTCTACTCATAATTCAGCCTCCAACAAGCAAAGCTAGTGTTGCAGGAGAGTTGAGCCATTCTCTGAGAATATTCCTCATGGAAACTGGGAACTAGATACTTCAGGGCACAGGAGAAATGAAGATTTTCTACTCATAATTCAGCCTCCAGCAAGCAAAGGTAGTGTGGCAGGAGAGTTGAGCCATTCTCTATGAAGATTCCTCATGGAGACTGGGAACTAGATATATCAGGGCACAGGAGAAATGAAGATTTTCTACTCATAATTCAGCCTCCAGCAAGCAAAGCTGGTGTGGTAGGGAGCCCGTCTGGCCTTCTATCTCTGTCTCTGAGTCTCTGAGGTCTCTGCCTCTCTCTGCTCCTGTCTCATTTTTTTTTGGTAATTTTTCCTTTTTACGATTTTTTTAAAGTAGAGTTACTCTCTGGCTCTCAGTTCCACTTTTTGTTTGTTAATAATCCCTTCTGCTCCTTTCTTCCAGGCAGGAGAGTTGAGGCATTCTCTGAGAAGATTCCTCATGAAAACTGGGAACTAGATATTTCAGGGCACAGGAGAAATGAAGATTTTCTACTCATAATTCAGCCGCCAGCAAGCATAGCTAGTGTGGCAGGAGAGTTGAGCCATTCTCTGAGAAGATTCCTCATGGAAACTGGGAACAAGTTATTTCAGGGCACAGGAGAAATGATGATTTTCTACTCATAATTCAGCCTCCAGCAAGCAAAGCTAGTGTGGTAGGGAGCCCCTCTGGCCTTCTATCTCTGTCTCTGTGTTTCTGACGTCTCTGCCTCTCTCTGCTCCTGTCTCAATTTTTTTGGTAATTTTACCTTTTTACGATTTTTTTAAAGGTAGAGTTTCTCTCTGGCTCTAAGCTCCATCTTTTGTTTTGTTAATAATCCCTTCTGCTCCTTTCTTCCAGGCAGGAGAGTTGAGCCATTCTCTGAGAAGATTCCTCATGGAAACTGGGAACTAGATATTTCAGGGCACAGGAGAAATGAAGATTTTCTACTCATAATTCAGCCTCCAGCAAGCAAAGCTAGTGTGGTAGGGAGTCCCTCTGGCCTTCTATCTCTATCTCTGTGTCTCTGAGGTCTCTGCTTCTCTCTGCTCCTGTCTCATCTTTTTTTGGTAATTTTTCCTTTTTATGATTTTTTTTAAAGTTAGAGTTTCTCTCTGGCTCTCAGCTCCACCTTTTGTTTTGTTAATAATCCCTTCTGCTCCTTTCTTCCAGGCAGGAGAGTTGAGCCATTCTCTGAGAAGATTCCTCATGGAAACTAGGAACTAGATATTTCTGGGCACAGGAGAAATGAAGATTTTCTACTCATAATTCATCCTCCAGCAAGCAAAGCTAGTGTGGCTGGAGACTTGAGCCATTCTCTGAGAAGATTCCTCATGGAAACTGGGAACTAGATATTTCAGGGCACAGGAGAAATGAAGATTTTCTACTCATAATTCAGCCTCCAGCAAGCAAAGCTAGTTTGGGAGCGATCCCCTCTGGCCTTCTATCTCTGTCTCTGTGTCTCTGAGGTCAATGCCTCTCTCTGCTCCTGTCTAATTTTTTTTGGTCATTTTTCCTTTTTACGATTTTTTTAAAGGTAGAGTTTCTCTCTGGCTCTCAGCTCCATCTTTTGTTTTGTTAATAATCCCTTCTGCTCCTTTCTTCCAAGCAGGAGAGTTGAGCCATTCTCTGAGAAGATTCCTCACGGAAACTGGGAGCTAGATATTTCAGGGCACAGGAGAAATGAAGATTTTCTACTCATAATTCAGTCTCCAACAAGCAAAGCTAGTGTGGCAGGAGAGTTGAGCCATTCTCTGAGAAGATTCATCATGGAAACTGGTAACTAGATATTTCAGGGCACAGGAGAAATGAAGATTTTCTACTCATAATTCTGCCTCCCGCAAGCAAAGCTACTGTGGCAGGAGAGTTGTGCCATTCTCTGAGAAGATTCCTCATGGAAACTGGGATCTAGATATTTCAGGGCACAGGAGAAATGATTTTCTACTCATAATTCAGCCTCCAGCAAGCAAAGCTAGTGTGGTGGGAGAGTTGAGCCATTCTCTGAGAAGATTCCTCATGGAAACTGGGAACTAGATATTTCAGGGCACAGGAGAAATGAAGAATTTCTACTAATAATTCAGCCTCCAGCAAGCAAAGCTAGTGTGGTAGGGAGCCCCTTTTGCCTTCTATCTCTGTCTCTGGGTCTGTGAGGTCTCTGCCTCTCTCTGCTCCTGTCTCATTTTTTTTTTTGGTAATTTTTCCTTTTTACGATTTTTTTAAAGGTAGAGTTTCTCTCTGGCCCTCAGCTCCATCTTTTGTTTTCTTAATAATCCCTTCTGCTCCTTTCTTCCAGGCAGGAGAGTTGAGCCATTCTCTGAGAAGATTCCTCATGGAAACTGGGAACTAGATATTTCAGGGCACAGGAGAAATGAAGATTTTCTACTCATAATTCAGCCTCCAGCGAGCAAAGCTAGTGTGGCAGGAGAGGTGAGCCATTCTCTGAGAAGATTCCTCATGGAAACTGGGAACTAAATATTTCAGGGCACAGGAGAAATGAAGATTTTCTACTCATAATTCAGCCTCCAGCAAGAAAAGCTAATGTGTCAGGATAGTTGAGCCATTCTCTGAGAAGATACCTCATGGAAACTGGGAGCTAGATATTTCAGGGCACAGGAGAAATGAGGATTTTCTACTCATAATTCAGCCTCCAACAAGCAAAGCTAGTGTGGCAGGAGAGTTGAGCCATTCTCTGAGAAGATTCCTCATGGAAACTGGGAACTAGATATTTCAGGGCACAGGAGAAGTGAAGATCTTCTACTCATAATTCAGCCTCCAACAAGCGAAGCTAGTGTGGCAGGAGAGTTGAGCCATTCTCTGAGAAGATTCCTCATGGAAACTGGGAACTAGATATTTCAGGGCACAGGAGAAATGAAGATTTTCTACGCATAATTCAGCCTTCAGCAAGCAAAGCTAGTGTGGCAGGAGAGTTGAGCCATTCTCTGAGAAGATTCCTCATGGAAACTGGGAGCTATATATTTCAGGGCACAGGAGAAATGAAGATTTTCTACTCATAATTCAGCCTCCAACAAGCAAAGCTATTGTGGCAGGAGAGTTGAGCCATTCTCTGAGAAGATTCCTCATGGAAACTGGAAACTAGATATTTCAGGGCACAGGAGAAGTGAAGATCTTCTACTCATAATTCAGCCTCCAACAAGCAAAGCTAGTGTGGCAGGAGAGTTGAGCCATTCTCTGAGAATATTCCTCATGGAAACTGGGAACTAGATATTTCAGGGCACAGGAGAAATGAAGATTTTCTACTCATAATTCAGCCTCCAGCAAGCGAAGGCAGTGTGGCAGGAGAGTTGAGCCATTCTCTATGAAGATTCCTCATGGAGACTGGGAACTAGATATTTCAGGGCACAGGAGAAATGAAGATTTTCTACTCATAATTCAGACTCCAGCAAGCAAAGCTAGTGTGGCAGCAGAGTTGAGACATTCTCTGAGAAGATTCCTCATGGAAACTGGGAACTAGATATTTCAGGGTACAGGAGAAATGAAGATTTTCTACTCATAATTCAGCCTCCAGCAAGCAAAGCTAGTGTGGTGGGAGACTTGAGCCATTCTCTGAGAAGATTCCTCATGGAAACTGGGAACTAGATATTTCAGGGCACAGGAGAAATGAAGATTTTCTACTCATAATTCAGCCTCCAGCAAGCAAAGCTAGTGTGGCAGGAGGGTTGAGCCATTCTCTGAGAAGATTCCTCATGGAAACTGGGAACTAGATATTTCTGGGCCCAGGAGAAATGAAGATTTTTTACTCATAATTCAGCCTCCAGCAAGCAAAGCTAGTGTGGCAGGAGAGTTGAGCCATTCTCTGAGAAGATTCCTCATGGAACCTGGGAACTAGATATATCAGGGCACAGGAGAAATGAAGATTTTCTACTCATAATTCAGCCTCCAGCAAGCAAAGCTGGTGTGGTAGGGACCCCTCTGGCCTTCTATCTCTGTCTCTGAGTCTCTGAGGTCTCTGCCTCTCTCTGCTCCTGTCTCATTTTTTTTTGGTAATTTTTCCTTTTTACGATTTTTTTAAAGTAGAGTTACTCTCTGGCTCTCAGTTCCACTTTTTGTTTGTTAATAATCCCTTCTGCTCCTTTCTTCCAGGCAGGAGAGTTGAGGCATTCTCTGAGAAGATTCCTCATGAAAACTGGGAACTAGATATTTCAGGGCACAGGAGAAATGAAGATTTTCTACTCATAATTCAGCCGCCAGCAAGCATAGCTAGTGTGGCAGGAGAGTTGAGCCATTCTCTGAGAAGATTCCTCATGGAAACTGGGAACAAGTTATTTCAGGGCACAGGAGAAATGAAGATTTTCTACTCATAATTCAGCCTCCAGCAAGCAAAGCTAGTGTGGTAGGGAGCCCCTCTGGCCTTCTATCTCTGTCTCTGTGTTTCTGACGTCTCTGCCTCTCTCTGCTCCTGTCTCAATTTTTTTGGTAATTTTACCTTTTTACGATTTTTTTAAAGGTAGAGTTTCTCTCTGGCTCTCAGCTCCATCTTTTGTTTTGTTAATAATCCCTTCTGCTCCTTTCTTCCAGGCAGGAGAGTTGAGCCATTCTCTGAGAAGATTCCTCATGGAAACTGGGAACTAGATATTTCAGGGCACAGGAGAAATGAAGATTTTCTACTCATAATTCAGCCTCCGGCAAGCAAATGTAGTGTGGTAGGGAGTCCCTCTGGCCTTATATCTCTATCTCTGTGTCTCTGAGGTCTCTGCTTCTCTCTGCTCCTGTCTCATCTTTTTTTGGTAATTTTTCCTTTTTACGATTTTTTTTAAAGTTAGAGTTTCTCTCTGGCTCTCAGCTCCACCTTTTGTTTTGTTAATAATCCCTTCTGCTCCTTTCTTCCAGGCAGGAGAGTTGAGCCATTCTCTGAGAAGATTCCTCATGGAAACTAGGAACTAGATATTTCTGGGCACAGGAGAAATGAAGATTTTCTACTCATAATTCATCCTCCAGCAAGCAAAGCTAGTGTGGCTGGAGACTTGAGCCATTCTCTGGGAAGATTCCTCATGGAAACTGGGAACTAGATATTTCAGGGCACAGGAGAAATGAAGATTTTCTACTCATAATTCAGCCTCCAGCAAGCAAAGCTAGTTTGGGAGCGATCCCCTCTGGCCTTCTATCTCTGTCTCTGTGTCTCTGAGGTCAATGCCTCTCTCTGCTCCTGTCTAATTTTTTTTGGTCATTTTTCCTTTTTACGATTTTTTTAAAGGTAGAGTTTCTCCCTGGCTCTCAGCTCCATCTTTTGTTTTGTTAATAATCCCTTCTGCTCCTTTCTTCCAAGCAGGAGAGTTGAGCCATTCTCTGAGAAGATTCCTCATGGAAACTGGGAGCTAGATATTTCAGGGCACAGGAGAAATGAAGATTTTCTACTCATAATTCAGTCTCCAACAAGCAAAGCTAGTGTGGCAGGAGAGTTGAGCCATTCTCTGAGAAGATTCATCATGGAAACTGGTAACTAGATATTTCAGGGCACAAGAGAAATGAAGATTTTCTACTCATAATTCAGCCTCCCGCAAGCAAAGCTACTGTGGCAGGAGAGTTGTGCCATTCTCTGAGAAGATTCCTCATGGAAACTGGGATCTAGATATTTCAGGGCACAGGAGAAATGATTTTCTACTCATAATTCAGCCTCCAGCAAGCAAAGCTAGTGTGGTGGGAGAGTTGAGCCATTCTCTGAGAAGATTCCTCATGGAAACTGGGAACTAGATATTTCAGGGCACAGGAGAAATGAAGATTTTCTACCCATAATTCAGCCTCCAGCAAGCAAAGCTAGTGTGGCAGGAGAGTTGAGCCATTCTCTGAGAAGATTCCTCAGGGAACCTGGGAACTAGATATTTCAGGGCACAGGAGAAATGAAGATTTTCTACTCATAATTCAGCCTCCAGCAAGCAAAGCTAGTGTGGTAGGGAGCCCCTCTGGCCTTCTATCTCTGTCTCTGAGTCTCTGAGGTCTCTGCCTCTCTCTGCTCCTGTCTCATTTTTTTTTGGTAATTTTTCCTTTTTACGATTTTTTTGAAGGTAGAGTTTCTCTCTGGCTCTCAGCTCCATCTTTTGTTTTCTTAATAATCCCTTCTGCTCCTTTCTTCCAGCAGGAGAGTTGTGCCATTCTCTCAGAAGATTCCTCATGGAAACAGGGAACTAGATATTTCAGGGCACAGGAGAAATGAAGATTTTCGACTCATAATTCAGCCTCCAGCAAGCAAAGCTAGTGTGGCAGGAGAGTTGAGCCATTCTCTGAGAAGATTCCTAATGGAAACTGGGAGTTATATATTTCAGGGCACAGGAGAAATGAAGATTTTCTACTCATAATTCAGCCTCCAACAAGCAAAGCTAGTGTGGCAGGAGAGTTGAGCCATTCTCTGAGAAGATTCCTCATGGAAACTGGAAACTAGATATTTCAGGGCACAGGAGAAGTGAAGATCTCCTACTCATAATTCAGCCTCCAACAAGCAAAGCGAGTGTGGCAGGAGAGTTGAGCCATTCTCTGAGAATATTCCTCATGGAAACTGGGAACTAGATATTTCAGGGCACAGGAGAAATGAAGATTTTCTACTCATAATTCAGCCTCCAGCAAGCAAAGGTAGTGTGGCAGGAGAGTTGAGCCATTCTCTATGAAGATTCCTCATGGAGACTGGGAACTAGATATTTCAGGGCACAGGAGAAATGAAGATTTTCTACTCATAATTCAGACTCCAGCAAGCAAAGCTAGTGTGGCAGCAGAGTTGAGACATTCTCTGAGAAGATTCCTCATGGAAACTGGGAACTAGATATTTCAGGGCACAGGAGAAATGAAGATTTTCTACTCATAATTCAGCCTCCAGCAAGCAAAGCTAGTGTGGTGGGAGACTTGAGCCATTCTCTGAGAAGATTCCACATGGAAACTGGGAACTAGATATTTCAGGGCACAGGAGAAATGAAGATTTTCTACTCATAATTCAGCCTCCAGCAAGCAAAGCTAGTGTGGCAGGAGGGTTGAGCCATTCTCTGAGAAGATTCCTCATGGAAACTGGGAACTAGATATTTCTGGGCCCAGGAGAAATGAAGATTTTCTACTCATAATTCAGCCTCCCGCAAGCAAAGCTACTGTGTCAGGAGAGTTGTGCCATTCTCTGAGAAGATTCCTCATGGAAACTGGGATCTAGATATTTCAGGGCACAGGAGAAATGATTTTCTACTCATAATTCAGCCTCCAGCAAGCAAAGCTAGTGTGGTGGGAGAGTTGAGCCATTCTCTGAGAAGATTCCTCATGGAACCTGGGAAATAGATATTTCAGGGCACAGGAGAAATGAAGATTTTCTACTCATAATTCAGCCTCCAGCAAGCAAAACTAGTGTGGTAGGGAGCCCCTCTGGCCTTCTATCTCTGTCTCTGAGTCTCTGAGGTCTCTGCCTCTCTCTGCTCCTGTCTCATTTTTTTTTGGCAATTTTTCCTTTTTACGATTTTTTTAAAGGTAGAGTTTCTCTCTGGCTCTCAGCTCCATCTTTTGTTTTCTTAATAATCCCTTCTGCTCCTTTCTTCCAGGCAGGAGAGTTGTGCCATTCTCTGAGAAGATTCCTCATGGAAACAGGGAACTAGATATTTCAGGGCACAGGAGAAATGAAGATTTTCGACTCATAATTCAGCCTCCAGCAAGCAAAACTAGTGTGGCAGGAGAGTTGAGCCATTTTCTGAGAAGATTCCTCATGGAAACTGGGAGTTATATATTTCAGGGCACAGGAGAAATGAAGATTTTCTACTCATAATTCAGCCTCCAACAAGCAAAGCTAGTGTGGCAGGAGAGTTGAGCCATTCTCTGAGAAGATTCCTCATGGAAACTGGAAACTAGATATTTCAGGGCACAGGAGAAGTGAAGATCTCCTACTCATAATTCAGCCTCCAACAAGCAAAGCTAGTGTGGCAGGAGAGTTGAGCCATTCTCTGAGAATATTCCTCATGGAAACTGGGAACTAGATATTTCAGGGTACAGGAGAAATGAAGATTTTCTACTCATAATTCAGCCTCCAGCAAGCAAAGGTAGTGTGGCAGGAGAGTTGAGCCATTCTCTATGAAGATTCCTCTTGGAGACTGGGAACTAGATATTTCAGGGCACAGGAGAAATGAAGATTTTCTACTCATAATTCGGACTCCAGCAAGCAAAGCTAGTGTGGCCGCAGAGTTGAGACATACTCTGAGAAGATTCCTCATGGAAACTGGGAACTAGATATTTCAGGGCACAGGAGAAATGAAGATTTTTCTACTCATAATTCAGCCTCCAGCAAGCAAAGCTAGTGTGGTGGGAGACTTGAGCCATTCTCTGAGAAGATTCCACATGGAAACTAGGAACTAGATATTTCAGGGCACAGGAGAAATGAAGATTTTCTACTCATAATTCAGCCTCCAGCAAGCAAAGCTTGTGTGGCAGGATGGTTGAGCCATTCTCTGAGAAGATTCCTCATGGAAACTGGGAACTAGATATTTCTGGGCCCAGGAGAAATGAAGATTTTTTACTCATAATTCAGCCTCCAGCAAGCAAAGCTAGTGTAGAAGGAGAGGTGAGCCATTCTCTGAGAAGATTCCTCATGGAACCTGGGAACTAGATATATCAGGGCACAGGAGAAATGAAGATTTTCTACTCATAATTCAGTCTCCAGCAAGCAAAGCTAGTGTGGTAGGGAGCCCCTCTGGCCTTCTATCTCTGTCTCTGAGTCTCTGAGGTCTCTGCCTCTCTCTGCTCCTGTCTCATTTTTTTTTGGTAATTTTTCCTTTTTACGATTTTTTTAAAGTAGAGTTACTCTCTGGCTCTCAGTTCCACTTTTTGTTTTGTTAATAATCCCTTCTGCTCCTTTCTTCCAGGCAGGAGAGTTGAGGCATTCTCTGAGAAGATTCCTCATGAAAACTGGGAACTAGATATTTCAGGGCACAGGAGAAATGAAGGTTTTCTACTCATAATTCAGCCGCCAGCAAGCATAGCTAGTGTGTCAGGAGAGTTGAGCCATTCTCTGAGAAGATTCCTCATGGAAACTGGGAACAAGGTATTTCAGGGCACAGGAGAAATGAAGATTTTCTACTCATAATTCAGCCTCCAGCAAGCAAAGCTAGTGTGGTAGGGAGTCCCTCTGGCATTCTATCTCTATCTCTGTGTCTCTGAGGTCTCTGCTTCTCTCTGCTCCTGTCTCATTTTTTTTTTGGTAATTTTTCCTTTTTACGATTTTTTTAAAGTTAGAGTTTCTCTCTGGCTCTCAGCTCCACCTTTTGTTTTGTTAATAATCCCTTCTGCTCCTTTCTTCCAGGCAGGAGAGTTGAGCCATTCTCTGAGAAGATTCCTCATGGAAACTGGGAACTAGATATTTCTGGGCACAGGAGAAATGAAGATTTTCTACTCATAATTCATCCTCCAGCAAGCAAAGCTAGTGTGGCTGGGGACTTGAGCCATTCTCTGAGAAGATTCCTCATGGAAACAGGGAACTAGATATTTCAGGGCACAGGAGAAATGAAGATTTTCTACTCATAATTCAGCCTCCAGCAAGCAAAGGTAGTGTGATAGGAGAGTTGAGCCATTCTCTATGAAGATTCCTCATGGAAACTGGGAACTAGATATTTCAGGGCACAGGAGAAATGAAGATTTTCTACTCATAATTCAGACTCCAGCAAGCAAAGCTAGTGTGGTGGGAGACTTGAGCCATTCTCTGAGAAGATTCCTCATGGAAACTGGGAGCTAGATATTTCAGGACACAGGAGAAATGAAGATTTCCTACTCATAATTCAGCCTCCAACAAGCAAAGCTAGTGTGGCAGGAGAGTTGAGCCATTCTCTGAGAAGATTCCTCATGGAAACTGGGAACTAGATATTTCAGGGCACAGGAGAAGTGAAGATCTTCTACTCATAATTCAGCCTCCAGCAAGCAAAGGTAGTGTGGCAGGAGAGTTGAGCCATTCTCTATGAAGATTCCTCATGGAGACTGGGAACTAGATATTTCAGGGCACAGGAGAATTGAAGATTTTCTACTCATAATTCATTCTCCAGCAAGCAAAGCTAGTGTGGCAGGAGAGTTGAGACATTCTCTGAGATGATTCCTCATGGAAACTGGTAACTAGATATTTCAGGGCACAGGAGAAATAAAGATTTTCTACTCATAATTCAGCCTCCTGAAAGCAAAGCTAGTGTGGTAGGGGGCCCGTCTGGCCTTCTATCTCTGTCTCTGTGTCTCTGAGATCTCTGCCTCTCTCTGCTCCTGTCTCTTTTTTTTCGGTAATTTTTCTTTTTACGATTTTTTTAAAGTAGAGTTACTCTCTGGCTCTCAGTTCCACTTTTTGTTTTGTTAATAATCCCTTCTGATCCTTTCTTCCAGGCAGGAGAGTTGAGGCATTCTCTGAGAAGATTCCTCATGAAAACTGGGAACTAGATATTTCAGGGCACAGGAGAAATGAAGATTTTCTACTCATAATTCAGCCGCCAGTAAGCATAACTAGTGTGTCAGGAGAGTTGAGCCATTCTCTGAGAAGATTCCTCATGGAAACTGGGAACAAGGTATTTCAGGGCACAGGAGAAATGAAGATTTTCTACTCATAATTCAGCCTCCAGCAAGCAAAGCTATTGTGGTAGGGAGCCCCTCTGGTCTTTTATCTCTGTCTCTGTGTCTCTGACGTCTCTGCCTCTCTCTGCTCCTGTCTCATTTTTTTTGGTAATTTTACCTTTTTACGATTTTTTTAAAGGTAGAGTTTCTCTCTGGCTCTCAGCTCCATCTTTTGTTTTGTTATTAATCCCTTCTGCTCCTTTCTTCCAGGCAGGAGAGTTGAGCCATTCTCTGAGAAGATTCCTCATGGAAACTGTGAACTAGATATTTCAGGGCACAGGAGAAATGAAGATTTTCTACTCATAATTCAGCCTCCAGCAAGCAAAGCTAGTGTGGTAGGGAGTCCCTCTGGCCTTCTATCTCTATCTCTGTGTCTCTGAGGTCTCTGCTTCTCTCTGTTCTACTCTCATTTTATTTGGTAATTTTTCCTTTTTACGATTTTTTTAAAGTTAGAGTTTCTCTCTGGCTCTCAGCTCCACCTTTTGTTTTGTTAATAATCCCTTCTGCTCCTTTCTTCCAGGCAGAAGAGTTGAGCCATTCTCTTAGAAGATTCCTCATGGAAACTGGGAACTAGATATTTCTGGGCACAGGAGAAATGAAGACTTTCTACTCATAATTCATCCTCCAGCAAGCAAAGCTAGTGTGGCTGGAGACTTGACCATTCTCTGAGAAGATTCCTCATGGAAACTGGGAACTAGTTATTTCAGGGCACAGGAGAAATGAAGATTTTCTACTCATAATTCAGCCTCCAGCAAGCAAAGCTGGTGTGGTAGGGACCCCTCTGGCCTTCTATCTCTGTCTCTGAGTCTCTGAGGTCTCTGCCTCTCTCTGCTCCTGTCTCATTTTTTTTTGGTAATTTTTCCTTTTTACGATTTTTTTAAAGTAGAGTTACTCTCTGGCTCTCAGTTCCACTTTTTGTTTGTTAATAATCCCTTCTGCTCCTTTCTTCCAGGCAGGAGAGTTGAGGCATTCTCTGAGAAGATTCCTCATGAAAACTGGGAACTAGATATTTCAGGGCACAGGAGAAATGAAGATTTTCTACTCATAATTCAGCCGCCAGCAAGCATAGCTAGTGTGGCAGGAGAGTTGAGCCATTCTCTGAGAAGATTCCTCATGGAAACTGGGAACAAGTTATTTCAGGGCACAGGAGAAATGAAGATTTTCTACTCATAATTCAGCCTCCAGCAAGCAAAGCTAGTGTGGTAGGGAGCCCCTCTGGCCTTCTATCTCTGTCTCTGTGTTTCTGACGTCTCTGCCTCTCTCTGCTCCTGTCTCAATTTTTTTGGTAATTTTACCTTTTTACGATTTTTTTAAAGGTAGAGTTTCTCTCTGGCTCTCAGCTCCATCTTTTGTTTTGTTAATAATCCCTTCTGCTCCTTTCTTCCAGGCAGGAGAGTTGAGCCATTCTCTGAGAAGATTCCTCATGGAAACTGGGAACTAGATATTTCAGGGCACAGGAGAAATGAAGATTTTCTACTCATAATTCAGCCTCCGGCAAGCAAATGTAGTGTGGTAGGGAGTCCCTCTGGCCTTATATCTCTATCTCTGTGTCTCTGAGGTCTCTGCTTCTCTCTGCTCCTGTCTCATCTTTTTTTGGTAATTTTTCCTTTTTACGATTTTTTTTAAAGTTAGAGTTTCTCTCTGGCTCTCAGCTCCACCTTTTGTTTTGTTAATAATCCCTTCTGCTCCTTTCTTCCAGGCAGGAGAGTTGAGCCATTCTCTGAGAAGATTCCTCATGGAAACTAGGAACTAGATATTTCTGGGCACAGGAGAAATGAAGATTTTCTACTCATAATTCATCCTCCAGCAAGCAAAGCTAGTGTGGCTGGAGACTTGAGCCATTCTCTGGGAAGATTCCTCATGGAAACTGGGAACTAGATATTTCAGGGCACAGGAGAAATGAAGATTTTCTACTCATAATTCAGCCTCCAGCAAGCAAAGCTAGTTTGGGAGCGATCCCCTCTGGCCTTCTATCTCTGTCTCTGTGTCTCTGAGGTCAATGCCTCTCTCTGCTCCTGTCTAATTTTTTTTGGTCATTTTTCCTTTTTACGATTTTTTTAAAGGTAGAGTTTCTCCCTGGCTCTCAGCTCCATCTTTTGTTTTGTTAATAATCCCTTCTGCTCCTTTCTTCCAAGCAGGAGAGTTGAGCCATTCTCTGAGAAGATTCCTCATGGAAACTGGGAGCTAGATATTTCAGGGCACAGGAGAAATGAAGATTTTCTACTCATAATTCAGTCTCCAACAAGCAAAGCTAGTGTGGCAGGAGAGTTGAGCCATTCTCTGAGAAGATTCATCATGGAAACTGGTAACTAGATATTTCAGGGCACAAGAGAAATGAAGATTTTCTACTCATAATTCAGCCTCCCGCAAGCAAAGCTACTGTGGCAGGAGAGTTGTGCCATTCTCTGAGAAGATTCCTCATGGAAACTGGGATCTAGATATTTCAGGGCACAGGAGAAATGATTTTCTACTCATAATTCAGCCTCCAGCAAGCAAAGCTAGTGTGGTGGGAGAGTTGAGCCATTCTCTGAGAAGATTCCTCATGGAAACTGGGAACTAGATATTTCAGGGCACAGGAGAAATGAAGATTTTCTACTCATAATTCAGCCTCCAGCAAGCAAAGCTAGTGTGGCAGGAGAGTTGAGCCATTCTCTGAGAAGATTCCTCAGGGAACCTGGGAACTAGATATTTCAGGGCACAGGAGAAATGAAGATTTTCTACTCATAATTCAGCCTCCAGCAAGCAAAGCTAGTGTGGTAGGGAGCCCCTCTGGCCTTCTATCTCTGTCTCTGAGTCTCTGAGGTCTCTGCCTCTCTCTGCTCCTGTCTCATTTTTTTTTGGTAATTTTTCCTTTTTACGATTTTTTTGAAGGTAGAGTTTCTCTCTGGCTCTCAGCTCCATCTTTTGTTTTCTTAATAATCCCTTCTGCTCCTTTCTTCCAGCAGGAGAGTTGTGCCATTCTCTCAGAAGATTCCTCATGGAAACAGGGAACTAGATATTTCAGGGCACAGGAGAAATGAAGATTTTCGACTCATAATTCAGCCTCCAGCAAGCAAAGCTAGTGTGGCAGGAGAGTTGAGCCATTCTCTGAGAAGATTCCTAATGGAAACTGGGAGTTATATATTTCAGGGCACAGGAGAAATGAAGATTTTCTACTCATAATTCAGCCTCCAACAAGCAAAGCTAGTGTGGCAGGAGAGTTGAGCCATTCTCTGAGAAGATTCCTCATGGAAACTGGAAACTAGATATTTCAGGGCACAGGAGAAGTGAAGATCTCCTACTCATAATTCAGCCTCCAACAAGCAAAGCGAGTGTGGCAGGAGAGTTGAGCCATTCTCTGAGAATATTCCTCATGGAAACTGGGAACTAGATATTTCAGGGCACAGGAGAAATGAAGATTTTCTACTCATAATTCAGCCTCCAGCAAGCAAAGGTAGTGTGGCAGGAGAGTTGAGCCATTCTCTATGAAGATTCCTCATGGAGACTGGGAACTAGATATTTCAGGGCACAGGAGAAATGAAGATTTTCTACTCATAATTCAGACTCCAGCAAGCAAAGCTAGTGTGGCAGCAGAGTTGAGACATTCTCTGAGAAGATTCCTCATGGAAACTGGGAACTAGATATTTCAGGGCACAGGAGAAATGAAGATTTTCTACTCATAATTCAGCCTCCAGCAAGCAAAGCTAGTGTGGTGGGAGACTTGAGCCATTCTCTGAGAAGATTCCACATGGAAACTGGGAACTAGATATTTCAGGGCACAGGAGAAATGAAGATTTTCTACTCATAATTCAGCCTCCAGCAAGCAAAGCTAGTGTGGCAGGAGGGTTGAGCCATTCTCTGAGAAGATTCCTCATGGAAACTGGGAACTAGATATTTCTGGGCCCAGGAGAAATGAAGATTTTCTACTCATAATTCAGCCTCCCGCAAGCAAAGCTACTGTGTCAGGAGAGTTGTGCCATTCTCTGAGAAGATTCCTCATGGAAACTGGGATCTAGATATTTCAGGGCACAGGAGAAATGATTTTCTACTCATAATTCAGCCTCCAGCAAGCAAAGCTAGTGTGGTGGGAGAGTTGAGCCATTCTCTGAGAAGATTCCTCATGGAACCTGGGAAATAGATATTTCAGGGCACAGGAGAAATGAAGATTTTCTACTCATAATTCAGCCTCCAGCAAGCAAAACTAGTGTGGTAGGGAGCCCCTCTGGCCTTCTATCTCTGTCTCTGAGTCTCTGAGGTCTCTGCCTCTCTCTGCTCCTGTCTCATTTTTTTTTGGCAATTTTTCCTTTTTACGATTTTTTTAAAGGTAGAGTTTCTCTCTGGCTCTCAGCTCCATCTTTTGTTTTCTTAATAATCCCTTCTGCTCCTTTCTTCCAGGCAGGAGAGTTGTGCCATTCTCTGAGAAGATTCCTCATGGAAACAGGGAACTAGATATTTCAGGGCACAGGAGAAATGAAGATTTTCGACTCATAATTCAGCCTCCAGCAAGCAAAACTAGTGTGGCAGGAGAGTTGAGCCATTTTCTGAGAAGATTCCTCATGGAAACTGGGAGTTATATATTTCAGGGCACAGGAGAAATGAAGATTTTCTACTCATAATTCAGCCTCCAACAAGCAAAGCTAGTGTGGCAGGAGAGTTGAGCCATTCTCTGAGAAGATTCCTCATGGAAACTGGAAACTAGATATTTCAGGGCACAGGAGAAGTGAAGATCTCCTACTCATAATTCAGCCTCCAACAAGCAAAGCTAGTGTGGCAGGAGAGTTGAGCCATTCTCTGAGAATATTCCTCATGGAAACTGGGAACTAGATATTTCAGGGTACAGGAGAAATGAAGATTTTCTACTCATAATTCAGCCTCCAGCAAGCAAAGGTAGTGTGGCAGGAGAGTTGAGCCATTCTCTATGAAGATTCCTCTTGGAGACTGGGAACTAGATATTTCAGGGCACAGGAGAAATGAAGATTTTCTACTCATAATTCGGACTCCAGCAAGCAAAGCTAGTGTGGCCGCAGAGTTGAGACATACTCTGAGAAGATTCCTCATGGAAACTGGGAACTAGATATTTCAGGGCACAGGAGAAATGAAGATTTTTCTACTCATAATTCAGCCTCCAGCAAGCAAAGCTAGTGTGGTGGGAGACTTGAGCCATTCTCTGAGAAGATTCCACATGGAAACTAGGAACTAGATATTTCAGGGCACAGGAGAAATGAAGATTTTCTACTCATAATTCAGCCTCCAGCAAGCAAAGCTTGTGTGGCAGGATGGTTGAGCCATTCTCTGAGAAGATTCCTCATGGAAACTGGGAACTAGATATTTCTGGGCCCAGGAGAAATGAAGATTTTTTACTCATAATTCAGCCTCCAGCAAGCAAAGCTAGTGTAGAAGGAGAGGTGAGCCATTCTCTGAGAAGATTCCTCATGGAACCTGGGAACTAGATATATCAGGGCACAGGAGAAATGAAGATTTTCTACTCATAATTCAGTCTCCAGCAAGCAAAGCTAGTGTGGTAGGGAGCCCCTCTGGCCTTCTATCTCTGTCTCTGAGTCTCTGAGGTCTCTGCCTCTCTCTGCTCCTGTCTCATTTTTTTTTGGTAATTTTTCCTTTTTACGATTTTTTTAAAGTAGAGTTACTCTCTGGCTCTCAGTTCCACTTTTTGTTTTGTTAATAATCCCTTCTGCTCCTTTCTTCCAGGCAGGAGAGTTGAGGCATTCTCTGAGAAGATTCCTCATGAAAACTGGGAACTAGATATTTCAGGGCACAGGAGAAATGAAGGTTTTCTACTCATAATTCAGCCGCCAGCAAGCATAGCTAGTGTGTCAGGAGAGTTGAGCCATTCTCTGAGAAGATTCCTCATGGAAACTGGGAACAAGGTATTTCAGGGCACAGGAGAAATGAAGATTTTCTACTCATAATTCAGCCTCCAGCAAGCAAAGCTAGTGTGGTAGGGAGTCCCTCTGGCATTCTATCTCTATCTCTGTGTCTCTGAGGTCTCTGCTTCTCTCTGCTCCTGTCTCATTTTTTTTTTGGTAATTTTTCCTTTTTACGATTTTTTTAAAGTTAGAGTTTCTCTCTGGCTCTCAGCTCCACCTTTTGTTTTGTTAATAATCCCTTCTGCTCCTTTCTTCCAGGCAGGAGAGTTGAGCCATTCTCTGAGAAGATTCCTCATGGAAACTGGGAACTAGATATTTCTGGGCACAGGAGAAATGAAGATTTTCTACTCATAATTCATCCTCCAGCAAGCAAAGCTAGTGTGGCTGGGGACTTGAGCCATTCTCTGAGAAGATTCCTCATGGAAACAGGGAACTAGATATTTCAGGGCACAGGAGAAATGAAGATTTTCTACTCATAATTCAGCCTCCAGCAAGCAAAGGTAGTGTGATAGGAGAGTTGAGCCATTCTCTATGAAGATTCCTCATGGAAACTGGGAACTAGATATTTCAGGGCACAGGAGAAATGAAGATTTTCTACTCATAATTCAGACTCCAGCAAGCAAAGCTAGTGTGGTGGGAGACTTGAGCCATTCTCTGAGAAGATTCCTCATGGAAACTGGGAGCTAGATATTTCAGGACACAGGAGAAATGAAGATTTCCTACTCATAATTCAGCCTCCAACAAGCAAAGCTAGTGTGGCAGGAGAGTTGAGCCATTCTCTGAGAAGATTCCTCATGGAAACTGGGAACTAGATATTTCAGGGCACAGGAGAAGTGAAGATCTTCTACTCATAATTCAGCCTCCAGCAAGCAAAGGTAGTGTGGCAGGAGAGTTGAGCCATTCTCTATGAAGATTCCTCATGGAGACTGGGAACTAGATATTTCAGGGCACAGGAGAATTGAAGATTTTCTACTCATAATTCATTCTCCAGCAAGCAAAGCTAGTGTGGCAGGAGAGTTGAGACATTCTCTGAGATGATTCCTCATGGAAACTGGTAACTAGATATTTCAGGGCACAGGAGAAATAAAGATTTTCTACTCATAATTCAGCCTCCTGAAAGCAAAGCTAGTGTGGTAGGGGGCCCGTCTGGCCTTCTATCTCTGTCTCTGTGTCTCTGAGATCTCTGCCTCTCTCTGCTCCTGTCTCTTTTTTTTCGGTAATTTTTCTTTTTACGATTTTTTTAAAGTAGAGTTACTCTCTGGCTCTCAGTTCCACTTTTTGTTTTGTTAATAATCCCTTCTGATCCTTTCTTCCAGGCAGGAGAGTTGAGGCATTCTCTGAGAAGATTCCTCATGAAAACTGGGAACTAGATATTTCAGGGCACAGGAGAAATGAAGATTTTCTACTCATAATTCAGCCGCCAGTAAGCATAACTAGTGTGTCAGGAGAGTTGAGCCATTCTCTGAGAAGATTCCTCATGGAAACTGGGAACAAGGTATTTCAGGGCACAGGAGAAATGAAGATTTTCTACTCATAATTCAGCCTCCAGCAAGCAAAGCTATTGTGGTAGGGAGCCCCTCTGGTCTTTTATCTCTGTCTCTGTGTCTCTGACGTCTCTGCCTCTCTCTGCTCCTGTCTCATTTTTTTTGGTAATTTTACCTTTTTACGATTTTTTTAAAGGTAGAGTTTCTCTCTGGCTCTCAGCTCCATCTTTTGTTTTGTTATTAATCCCTTCTGCTCCTTTCTTCCAGGCAGGAGAGTTGAGCCATTCTCTGAGAAGATTCCTCATGGAAACTGTGAACTAGATATTTCAGGGCACAGGAGAAATGAAGATTTTCTACTCATAATTCAGCCTCCAGCAAGCAAAGCTAGTGTGGTAGGGAGTCCCTCTGGCCTTCTATCTCTATCTCTGTGTCTCTGAGGTCTCTGCTTCTCTCTGTTCTACTCTCATTTTATTTGGTAATTTTTCCTTTTTACGATTTTTTTAAAGTTAGAGTTTCTCTCTGGCTCTCAGCTCCACCTTTTGTTTTGTTAATAATCCCTTCTGCTCCTTTCTTCCAGGCAGAAGAGTTGAGCCATTCTCTTAGAAGATTCCTCATGGAAACTGGGAACTAGATATTTCTGGGCACAGGAGAAATGAAGACTTTCTACTCATAATTCATCCTCCAGCAAGCAA
Source organism: Tupaia tana (assembly GCA_026018925.1). Lineage (NCBI taxonomy): Eukaryota > Metazoa > Chordata > Mammalia > Scandentia > Tupaiidae > Tupaia > Tupaia tana. The sequence goes on from JAKSZU010000009.1 coordinate 96,889,700, forward strand.
AGCTAGTGTGGCTGGAGACTTGACCATTCTCTGAGAAGATTCCTCATGGAAACTGGGAACTAGTTATTTCAGGGCACAGGAGAAATGAAGATTTTCTACTCATAATTCAGCCTCCAGCAAGCAAAACTAGTGTGGGAGCGAGCCCCTCTGGCCTTCTATCTCTGTCTCTGTGTCTCTGAGGTCAATGCCTCTCTCTGCTCCTGTCTAAATTTTTTTGGTCATTTTTCCTTTTTATGTTTTTTTAAAGGTAGAGTTTTTCTCTGGCTCTCAGCTCCATCTTTTGTTTTGTTAATAATCCCTTCTGCTCCTTTCTTCCAAGCAGGAGAGTTGAGCCATTCTCTGAGAAGATTCCTCATGGAAATTGTGAACTAGGTATTTCAGGGCACAGGAGAAATGAAGATTTTCTACTCATAATTCAGCCTCCAGCAAGCAAAGGTAGTGTGACAGGAGAGTTGAGCCATTCTCTATGAAGATTCCTCATGGAGACTGGGAACTAGATATTTTAGGGCACAGGAGAAATGAAGATTTTCTACTCATAATTCAGACTCCAGCCAGAAAGCTAGTGTGGCAGGAGAGTTGAGCCATTCTCTGAGAAGATTCCTAATGGAAACTGGGAGCTAGATATTTCAGGGCACAGGAGAAATGAAGATTTTCTACTCATAATTGAGCCTCCAACAAGCAAAGCTAGTGTGGCAGGAGAGTTGAGTCATTCTCTGAGAAGATTCCTCATAGAAACTGGGAACTAGATATTTCAGGGCACAGGAGAAATGAAGAACTTCTACTCATAATTCAGCCTCCAACAAGCAAAGCTAGTGTGGCAGGAGAGTTGAGCCATTCTCTGAGAAGATTCCTCATGGAAACTGGGAACTAGATATTTCAGGGCACAGGAGAAATGAAGATTTTCTACTCATAATTCAGCCTCCAGCAAGCAAAGCTAATGTGGCAGGAGAGTTGAGACATTCTCTGAGAAGATTCCTCATGGAAACTGGGAACTAGTTATTTCAGGGCACAGGAGGAATGAAGATTTTCTACTCATAATTCAGCCTCCAGCAAGCAAAGCTAGTGTGGTGGGAGACTTGAGCCATTCTCTGAGAAGATTCCTCATGGAAACTGGGAACTAGATATTTCAGGGCACATGAGAAATGAAGATTTTTACTCATAATTCAGCCTCCAGCAAGCAAAGCTAGTGTGGCAGGAGGGTTGAGCCATTCTCTGGGAAGATTCCTCATGGAAACTGGGAACTAGATATTTCTGGGCACAGGAGAAATGAAGATTTTTTACTCATAATTCAGCCTCCAGCAAGCAAAGCTAGTGTGGTAGGGAGCCCCTCTGGCCTTCTATCTCTGTCTCTGAGTCTCTGAGGTCTCTGCCTCTCTCTGCTCCTGTCTCATTTTTTTTTGGTAATTTTTCCTTTTTACGATTTTTTTAAAGTAGAGTTACTCTCTGGCTCTCAGTTCCACTTTTTATTTTGTTAATAATCCCTTCTGCTCCTTTCTTCCAGGCAGGAGAGTTGAGGCATTCTCTGAGAAGATTCCTCATGAAAACTGGGAACTAGATATTTCAGGGCACAGGAGAAATGAAGATTTTCTACTCATAATTCAGCCGCCAGCAAGCATAGCTAGTGTGTCAGGAGAGTTGAGCCATTCTCTGAGAAGATTCCTCATGGAAACTGGGAACAAGTTATTTCAGGGCACAGGAGAAATGAAGATTTTCTACTCATAATTCAGCCTCCAGCAAGCAAAGCTATTGTGGTAGGGAGCCCCTCTGGCCTTCTATCTCTGTCTCTGTGTCTCTGACGTCTCTGCCTCTCTCTGCTCCTGTCTCATTTTTTTTGGTAATTTTACCTTTTTACGATTTTTTTAAAGGTAGAGTTTCTCTCTGGCTCTCAGCTCCATCTTTTGTTTTGTTATTAATCCCTTCTGCTCCTTTCTTCCAGGCAGGAGAGTTGAGCCATTCTCTGAGAAGATTCCTCATGGAAACTGGGAACTAGATATTTCAGGGCACAGGAGAAATGAAGATTTTCTACTCATAATTCAGCCTCCAGCAAGCAAAGCTAGTGTGGTAGGGAGTCCCTCTGGCCTTCTATCTCTATCTCTGTGTCTCTGAGGTCTCTGCTTCTCTCTGCTCCACTCTCATTTTTTTTTGGTAATTTTTCCTTTTTAAGGTTTTTTTAAAGTTAGAGTTTCTCTCTGGCTCTCAGCTCCACCTTTTGTTTTGTTAATAATCCCTTCTGCACCTTTCTTCCAGGCAGGAGAGTTGAGCCAATCTCTTAGAAGATTCCTCATGGAAACTGGGAACTAGATATTTCTGGGCACAGGAGAAATGAAGATTTTCTACTCATAATTCATCCTCCAGCAAGCAAAGCTAGTGTGGCTGGAGACTTGACCATTCTCTGAGAAGATTCCTCATGGAAACTGGGAACTAGTTATTTCAGGGCACAGGAGAAATGAAGATTTTCTACTCATAATTCAGCCTCCCGCAAGCAAAACTAGTGTGGGAGCGAGCCCCTCTGGCCTTCTATCTCTGTCTCTGTGTCTCTGAGGTCAATGCCTCTCTCTGCTCCTGTCTAAATTGTTTTGGTCATTTTTCCTTTTTATGATTTTTTTAAAGGTAGAGTTTCTCTCTGGCTCTCACCTCCGTCTTTTGTTTTGTTAATAATCCCTTCTGCTCCTTTCTTCCAAGTAGGAGAGTTGAGCCATTCTCTGAAAAGATTCCTCATGGAAATTGGGAACTAGATATTTCAGGGCACAGGAGAAATGAAGATTTTCTACTCATAATTCAGCCTCCAGCAAGCAAAGGTAGTGTGACAGGAGAGTTGAGCCATTCTCTATGAAGATTCCTCATGGAGACTGGGAACTTGATATTTTAGGGCACAGGAGAAATGAAGATTTTCTACTCATAATTCAGACTCCAGCAAGAAAGCTAGTGTGGCAGGAGAGTTGAACCATTCTCTGAGAAGATTCCTAATGGAAACTGGGAGCTAGATATTTCAGGGCACAGGAGAAATGAAGATTTTCTACTCATAATTGAGCCTCCAACAAGCAAAGCTAGTGTGGCAGGAGAGTTGAGCCATTTTCTGAGAAGATTCCTCATGGAAACTGGGAACTAGATATTTCAGGGCACAGTAGAAATGAAGATCTTCTACTCATAATTCAGCCTCCAACAAGCAAAGCTAGTTTGGCAGGAGAGTTGAGCCATTCTCTGAGAAGATTCCTCATGGAAACTGGGAACTAGATATTTAAGGGCACAGGAGAAATGAAGATTTTTTACTCATAATTCAGCCTACACCAAGCAAAGGTAGTGTGGCAGGAGAGTTGAGCCATTCTCTATGAAGATTCCTCATGGAGACTGGGAACAAGATATTCCAGGGCACAGGAGAAATGAAGATTTTCTACTCATAATTCAGCCTCCAGCAAGCAAAGCTAGTGTGGCAGGAGAGTTGAGCCATTCTCTGAGAAGATTCCTCATGGAAACTGGGAGCTAGATATTTCAGGGCCCAGGAGAAATGAAGATTTTCTACTCATAATTCAGCCTCCAACAAGCAAAGCTAGTGTGGCAGGAGAGTTGAGCCATTCTCTGAGAAGATTCCTCATGGAAACTGGGAACTAGATATTTCAGGGCACAGGAGAAGTGAAGATCTTCTACTCATAATTCAGCCTCCAACAAGCAAAGCTAGTGTGGCAGGAGAGTTGAGCCATTCTCTGAGAATATTCCTCATGGAAACTGGGAACTAGATATTTCAGGGCACAGGAGAAATGAAGATTTTCTACTCATAATTCAGCCTCCAGCAAGCAAAGCCAGTGTGGTAGGGAGCCCCTCTGGCCTTCTATCTCTATCTCTGTGTCTCTGAGGTCTCTGCTTCTCTCTGCTCCTGTCTCATTTTTTTTTGGTAATTTTTCCATTTTACGATTTTTTTAAAGGTAGAGTTTCTCTCTGGCTCTCAGCTCCACCTTTTGTTTTGTTAATAATCCCTTCTGCTCCTTTCTTCCAGGCAGGAGAGTTGAGAAATTCTCTGAGAAGATTCCTCATGGAAATTGGGAACTAGATATTTCAGGGCACAGGAGAAATGAAGATTTTCTACTCATAATTCAGCCTCCAGCAAGCAAAGGTAGTGTGGCAGGAGAGTTGAGCCATTCTCTATGAAGATTCCTCATGGAGAAAGGGAACTAGATATTTCAGCGCACAGGAGAAATGAAGATTTTATACTCATAATTCTGACTCCAGCAAGCAAAGCTAGTGTGGCAGGAGAGTTGAGCCATTCTCTGAGAAGATTCCTCATGGAAACTGGGAGCTAGATATTTCAGGGCACAGGAGAAATGAAGATTTTCTACTCATAATTGAGCCTCCAACAAGCAAAGCTAGTGTGGCAGGAGAGTTGAGCCATTCTCTGAGAAGATTCCTCATGGAAACTGGGAACTAGATATTTCAGTGCACAGGAGAAGTGAAGATCTTCTACTCATAATTCAGCCTCCAACAAGCAAAGCTAGTGTGGCAGGAGAGTTGAGCCATTCTCTGAGAAGATTCCTCATGGAAACTGGGAACTAGATATTTCAGGGCACAGGAGAAATGAAGATTTTCTACTCATAATTCAGCCTCCAGCAAGCAAAGGTAGTGTTGCAGGAGAGTTGAGCCATTCTCTGTGAAGATTCCTCATGGAGACTGGGAACTAGATATTTCAGGGCACAGGAGAAATGAAGATTTTCTACTCATAATTCAGCCTCCAGCAAGCAAAGCTAGTGTGGTAGGGAGCCCCTCTGGCCTTCTATCTCTGTCTCTGTGTCTCTGACGTCTCTGCCTCTCTCTGCTCCTGTCTCATTTTTTTGGTAATTTTTCCTTTTTACGATTTTTTTAAAGGTAGAGTTACTCTGTGGCTCTCAGCTCAATCTTTTGTATTCTTAATAATTCCTTCTGCTCCTTTCTTCCAGGCAGGAGAGTTGAGCCATTCTCCGAGAAGATTCCTCATGGAAAGTGGGAACTAGATATTTCAGGGCACAGGAGAAATGAAGATTTTCTACTACTAATTCAGCCTCCAGCAAGCAAAGCTAGTGTGGCTGGAGAGTTGAGCCATTCTCTGAGAAGATTTCTCATGGAAACTGGGAACTAGGTATTTCAGGGCAAAGGAGAAATGAAGATTTTCTACTCATAATTCAGCCTCCAGCGAGCAAAGCTAGTTTGGCAGGAGAGGTGAGCCATTCTCTGAGAAGATTCCTCATGGAAACTGGGAACTAGATATTTCAGGGCACAGGAGAAATGAAGATTTTCTACTCATAATTCAGCCTCCAGCAAGCAAAGCTAATGTGGCAGGAGAGTTGAGACATTCTCTGAGAAGATTCCTCATGGAAACTGGGAACTAGTTATTTCAGGGCACAGGAGGAATGAAGATTTTCTACTCATAATTCAGCCTCCAGCAAGCAAAGCTAGTGTGGCAGGAGAGTTGAACCATTCTCTGAGAAGATTCCTCATGGAAACTGGGAGCTAGATATTTCAGGGCCCAGGAGAAATGAAGATTTTCTACTCATAATTCAGCCTCCAACAAGCAAAGCTAGTGTGGCAGGAGAGTTGAGCCATTCTCTGAGAAGATTCCTCATGGAAACTGGGAACTAGATATTTCAGGGCACAGGAGAAGTGAAGATCTTCTACTGATAATTCAGCCTCCAACAAGCAAAGCTAGTGTGGCAGGAGAGTTGAGCCATTCTCTGAGAATATTCCTCATGGTATCTGAGAACTAGATATTTCAGGGCACAGGAGAATTGAAGATTTTCTACTCATAATTCAGCCTCAAGCAAGCAAAGCTAGTGTGGCAGGAGAGATGAGCCATTCTCTGAGAAGATTCCTCATGGAAACTGGGAACTAGATATTTCAGGGCACAGGAGAAATGAAGATTTTCTACTCATAATTCAGCCTCCAGCAAGCAAAGGTAGTGTTGCAGGAGAGTTGAGCCATTCTCTGTGAAGATTCCTCATGGAGACTGGGAACTAGATATTTCAGGGCACAGGAGAAATGAAGATTTTCTACTCATAATTCAGCCTCCAGCAAGCAAAGCTAGTGTGGTAGGGAGCCCCTCTGGCCTTCTATCTCTGTCTCTGTGTCTCTGACGTCTCTGCCTCTCTCTGCTCCTGTCTCATTTTTTTGGTAATTTTTCCTTTTTACGATTTTTTTAAAGGTAGAGTTACTCTGTGGCTCTCAGCTCAATCTTTTGTATTCTTAATAATTCCTTCTGCTCCTTTCTTCCAGGCAGGAGAGTTGAGCCATTCTCCGAGAAGATTCCTCATGGAAACTGGGAACTAGATATTTCAGGGCACAGGAGAAATGAAGATTTTCTACTACTAATTCAGCCTCCAGCAAGCAAAGCTAGTGTGGCTGGAGAGTTGAGCCATTCTCTGAGAATATTTCTCATGGAAACTGGGAACTAGGTATTTCAGGGCAAAGGAGAAATGAAGATTTTCTACTCATAATTCAGCCTCCAGCGAGCAAAGCTAGTTTGGCAGGAGAGGTGAGCCATTCTCTGAGAAGATTCCTCATGGAAACTGGGAACTAGATATTTCAGGGCACAGGAGAAGTGAAGATCTTCTACTAATAATTCAGCCTCCAACAAGCAAAGCTAGTGTGGCAGGAGAGTTGAGCCATTGTCTATGAAGATTCCTCATGGAGACTGGGAACTAGATATTTCAGGGCACAGGAGAAATGAAGATTTTCTACTCATAATTCAACCTCCAGCAAGCAAAGCTAGTGTGGTGGGACAGTTGAGCCATTCTCTGAGAAGATTCCTCATGGAAACTGGGAACTAGATATTTCAGGGCACAGGAGAAATGAAGATTTTTACTCATAATTCAGCCTCCAGCAAGCAAAGCTAGTGTGGCAGGAGGGTTGAGCCATTCTCTGGGAAGATTCCTCATGGAAACTGGGAACTAGATATTTCTGGGCACAGGAGAAATGAAGATTTTTTACTCATAATTCAGCCTCCAGCAAGCAAAGCTAGTGTGGTAGGGAGCCCCTCTGGCCTTCTATCTCTGTCTCTGAGTCTCTGAGGTCTCTGCCTCTCTCTGCTCCTGTCTCATTTTTTTTTGGTAATTTTTCCTTTTTACGATTTTTTTAAAGTAGAGTTACTCTCTGGCTCTCAGTTCCACTTTTTGTTTTGTTAATAATCCCTTCTGCTCCTTTCTTCCAGGCAGGAGAGTTGAGGCATTCTCTGAGAAGATTCCTCATGAAAACTGGGAACTAGATATTTCAGGGCACAGGAGAAATGAAGATTTTCTACTCATAATTCAGCCGCCAGCAAGCATAGCTAGTGTGTCAGGAGAGTTGAGCCATTCTCTGAGAAGATTCCTCATGGAAACTGGGAACAAGTTATTTCAGGGCACAGGAGAAATGAAGATTTTCTACTCATAATTCAGCCTCCAGCAAGCAAAGCTATTGTGGTAGGGAGCCCCTCTGGCCTTCTATCTCTGTCTCTGTGTCTCTGACGTCTCTGCCTCTCTCTGCTCCTGTCTCATTTTTTTTGGTAATTTTACCTTTTTACGATTTTTTTAAAGGTAGAGTTTCTCTCTGGCTCTCAGCTCCATCTTTTGTTTTGTTATTAATCCCTTCTGCTCCTTTCTTCCAGGCAGGAGAGTTGAGCCATTCTCTGAGAAGATTCCTCATGGAAACTGGGAACTAGATATTTCAGGGCACAGGAGAAATGAAGATTTTCTACTCATAATTCAGCCTCCAGCAAGCAAAGCTAGTGTGGTAGGGAGTCCCTCTGGCCTTCTATCTCTATCTCTGTGTCTCTGAGGTCTCTGCTTCTCTCTGCTCCACTCTCATTTTTTTTTGGTAATTTTTCCTTTTTAAGGTTTTTTTAAAGTTAGAGTTTCTCTCTGGCTCTCAGCTCCACCTTTTGTTTTGTTAATAATCCCTTCTGCACCTTTCTTCCAGGCAGGAGAGTTGAGCCAATCTCTTAGAAGATTCCTCATGGAAACTGGGAACTAGATATTTCTGGGCACAGGAGAAATGAAGATTTTCTACTCATAATTCATCCTCCAGCAAGCAAAGCTAGTGTGGCTGGAGACTTGACCATTCTCTGAGAAGATTCCTCATGGAAACTGGGAACTAGTTATTTCAGGGCACAGGAGAAATGAAGATTTTCTACTCATAATTCAGCCTCCCGCAAGCAAAACTAGTGTGGGAGCGAGCCCCTCTGGCCTTCTATCTCTGTCTCTGTGTCTCTGAGGTCAATGCCTCTCTCTGCTCCTGTCTAAATTGTTTTGGTCATTTTTCCTTTTTATGATTTTTTTAAAGGTAGAGTTTCTCTCTGGCTCTCACCTCCGTCTTTTGTTTTGTTAATAATCCCTTCTGCTCCTTTCTTCCAAGTAGGAGAGTTGAGCCATTCTCTGAAAAGATTCCTCATGGAAATTGGGAACTAGATATTTCAGGGCACAGGAGAAATGAAGATTTTCTACTCATAATTCAGCCTCCAGCAAGCAAAGGTAGTGTGACAGGAGAGTTGAGCCATTCTCTATGAAGATTCCTCATGGAGACTGGGAACTTGATATTTTAGGGCACAGGAGAAATGAAGATTTTCTACTCATAATTCAGACTCCAGCAAGAAAGCTAGTGTGGCAGGAGAGTTGAACCATTCTCTGAGAAGATTCCTAATGGAAACTGGGAGCTAGATATTTCAGGGCACAGGAGAAATGAAGATTTTCTACTCATAATTGAGCCTCCAACAAGCAAAGCTAGTGTGGCAGGAGAGTTGAGCCATTTTCTGAGAAGATTCCTCATGGAAACTGGGAACTAGATATTTCAGGGCACAGTAGAAATGAAGATCTTCTACTCATAATTCAGCCTCCAACAAGCAAAGCTAGTTTGGCAGGAGAGTTGAGCCATTCTCTGAGAAGATTCCTCATGGAAACTGGGAACTAGATATTTAAGGGCACAGGAGAAATGAAGATTTTTTACTCATAATTCAGCCTACACCAAGCAAAGGTAGTGTGGCAGGAGAGTTGAGCCATTCTCTATGAAGATTCCTCATGGAGACTGGGAACAAGATATTCCAGGGCACAGGAGAAATGAAGATTTTCTACTCATAATTCAGCCTCCAGCAAGCAAAGCTAGTGTGGCAGGAGAGTTGAGCCATTCTCTGAGAAGATTCCTCATGGAAACTGGGAGCTAGATATTTCAGGGCCCAGGAGAAATGAAGATTTTCTACTCATAATTCAGCCTCCAACAAGCAAAGCTAGTGTGGCAGGAGAGTTGAGCCATTCTCTGAGAAGATTCCTCATGGAAACTGGGAACTAGATATTTCAGGGCACAGGAGAAGTGAAGATCTTCTACTCATAATTCAGCCTCCAACAAGCAAAGCTAGTGTGGCAGGAGAGTTGAGCCATTCTCTGAGAATATTCCTCATGGAAACTGGGAACTAGATATTTCAGGGCACAGGAGAAATGAAGATTTTCTACTCATAATTCAGCCTCCAGCAAGCAAAGCCAGTGTGGTAGGGAGCCCCTCTGGCCTTCTATCTCTATCTCTGTGTCTCTGAGGTCTCTGCTTCTCTCTGCTCCTGTCTCATTTTTTTTTGGTAATTTTTCCATTTTACGATTTTTTTAAAGGTAGAGTTTCTCTCTGGCTCTCAGCTCCACCTTTTGTTTTGTTAATAATCCCTTCTGCTCCTTTCTTCCAGGCAGGAGAGTTGAGAAATTCTCTGAGAAGATTCCTCATGGAAATTGGGAACTAGATATTTCAGGGCACAGGAGAAATGAAGATTTTCTACTCATAATTCAGCCTCCAGCAAGCAAAGGTAGTGTGGCAGGAGAGTTGAGCCATTCTCTATGAAGATTCCTCATGGAGAAAGGGAACTAGATATTTCAGCGCACAGGAGAAATGAAGATTTTATACTCATAATTCTGACTCCAGCAAGCAAAGCTAGTGTGGCAGGAGAGTTGAGCCATTCTCTGAGAAGATTCCTCATGGAAACTGGGAGCTAGATATTTCAGGGCACAGGAGAAATGAAGATTTTCTACTCATAATTGAGCCTCCAACAAGCAAAGCTAGTGTGGCAGGAGAGTTGAGCCATTCTCTGAGAAGATTCCTCATGGAAACTGGGAACTAGATATTTCAGTGCACAGGAGAAGTGAAGATCTTCTACTCATAATTCAGCCTCCAACAAGCAAAGCTAGTGTGGCAGGAGAGTTGAGCCATTCTCTGAGAAGATTCCTCATGGAAACTGGGAACTAGATATTTCAGGGCACAGGAGAAATGAAGATTTTCTACTCATAATTCAGCCTCCAGCAAGCAAAGGTAGTGTTGCAGGAGAGTTGAGCCATTCTCTGTGAAGATTCCTCATGGAGACTGGGAACTAGATATTTCAGGGCACAGGAGAAATGAAGATTTTCTACTCATAATTCAGCCTCCAGCAAGCAAAGCTAGTGTGGTAGGGAGCCCCTCTGGCCTTCTATCTCTGTCTCTGTGTCTCTGACGTCTCTGCCTCTCTCTGCTCCTGTCTCATTTTTTTGGTAATTTTTCCTTTTTACGATTTTTTTAAAGGTAGAGTTACTCTGTGGCTCTCAGCTCAATCTTTTGTATTCTTAATAATTCCTTCTGCTCCTTTCTTCCAGGCAGGAGAGTTGAGCCATTCTCCGAGAAGATTCCTCATGGAAACTGGGAACTAGATATTTCAGGGCACAGGAGAAATGAAGATTTTCTACTACTAATTCAGCCTCCAGCAAGCAAAGCTAGTGTGGCTGGAGAGTTGAGCCATTCTCTGAGAAGATTTCTCATGGAAACTGGGAACTAGGTATTTCAGGGCAAAGGAGAAATGAAGATTTTCTACTCATAATTCAGCCTCCAGCGAGCAAAGCTAGTTTGGCAGGAGAGGTGAGCCATTCTCTGAGAAGATTCCTCATGGAAACTGGGAACTAGATATTTCAGGGCACAGGAGAAATGAAGATTTTCTACTCATAATTCAGCCTCCAGCAAGCAAAGCTAATGTGGCAGGAGAGTTGAGACATTCTCTGAGAAGATTCCTCATGGAAACTGGGAACTAGTTATTTCAGGGCACAGGAGGAATGAAGATTTTCTACTCATAATTCAGCCTCCAGCAAGCAAAGCTAGTGTGGCAGGAGAGTTGAACCATTCTCTGAGAAGATTCCTCATGGAAACTGGGAGCTAGATATTTCAGGGCCCAGGAGAAATGAAGATTTTCTACTCATAATTCAGCCTCCAACAAGCAAAGCTAGTGTGGCAGGAGAGTTGAGCCATTCTCTGAGAAGATTCCTCATGGAAACTGGGAACTAGATATTTCAGGGCACAGGAGAAGTGAAGATCTTCTACTGATAATTCAGCCTCCAACAAGCAAAGCTAGTGTGGCAGGAGAGTTGAGCCATTCTCTGAGAATATTCCTCATGGTATCTGAGAACTAGATATTTCAGGGCACAGGAGAATTGAAGATTTTCTACTCATAATTCAGCCTCAAGCAAGCAAAGCTAGTGTGGCAGGAGAGATGAGCCATTCTCTGAGAAGATTCCTCATGGAAACTGGGAACTAGATATTTCAGGGCACAGGAGAAATGAAGATTTTCTACTCATAATTCAGCCTCCAGCAAGCAAAGGTAGTGTTGCAGGAGAGTTGAGCCATTCTCTGTGAAGATTCCTCATGGAGACTGGGAACTAGATATTTCAGGGCACAGGAGAAATGAAGATTTTCTACTCATAATTCAGCCTCCAGCAAGCAAAGCTAGTGTGGTAGGGAGCCCCTCTGGCCTTCTATCTCTGTCTCTGTGTCTCTGACGTCTCTGCCTCTCTCTGCTCCTGTCTCATTTTTTTGGTAATTTTTCCTTTTTACGATTTTTTTAAAGGTAGAGTTACTCTGTGGCTCTCAGCTCAATCTTTTGTATTCTTAATAATTCCTTCTGCTCCTTTCTTCCAGGCAGGAGAGTTGAGCCATTCTCCGAGAAGATTCCTCATGGAAACTGGGAACTAGATATTTCAGGGCACAGGAGAAATGAAGATTTTCTACTACTAATTCAGCCTCCAGCAAGCAAAGCTAGTGTGGCTGGAGAGTTGAGCCATTCTCTGAGAATATTTCTCATGGAAACTGGGAACTAGGTATTTCAGGGCAAAGGAGAAATGAAGATTTTCTACTCATAATTCAGCCTCCAGCGAGCAAAGCTAGTTTGGCAGGAGAGGTGAGCCATTCTCTGAGAAGATTCCTCATGGAAACTGGGAACTAGATATTTCAGGGCACAGGAGAAGTGAAGATCTTCTACTAATAATTCAGCCTCCAACAAGCAAAGCTAGTGTGGCAGGAGAGTTGAGCCATTGTCTATGAAGATTCCTCATGGAGACTGGGAACTAGATATTTCAGGGCACAGGAGAAATGAAGATTTTCTACTCATAATTCAACCTCCAGCAAGCAAAGCTAGTGTGGTGGGACAGTTGAGCCATTCTCTGAGAAGATTCCTCATGGAAACTGGGAACTAGATATTTCAGGGCACAGGAGAAACGAAGATATTCTACTCATAATTCAGCCTCCAGCAAGCAAAGCCAGTGTGGCAGGAGAGTTGAGCCAGTCTCTGAGAAGATTCCTCATGGAAACTGGGAACTAGATATTTCTGGGCACAGGAGAAATGAAGATTTTCTACTCATAATTCAGCCTCCAGCAAGCAAAGCTAGTGTGGTAGGGAGCCCCTCTGGCCTTCTATCTCTGTCTCTGAGTCTCTGAGGTCTCTGCCTCTCTCTGCTCCTGTCTCATTTTTTTTTGGTAATTTTTCCTTTTTACGATTTTTTTAAAGTAGAGTTTCTCTCTGGCTCTCAGTTCCACTTTTTGTTTTGTTAAAAATCCCTTCTGCTCCTTTCTTCCAGGCAGGAGAGTTGAGGCATTCTCTGAGAAGATTCCTCATGAAAACTGGGAACTAGATATTTCAGGGCACAGGAGAAATGAAGATTTTTCTACTCATAATTCATCCGCCAGCAAGCAAAGCTAGTGTGGCAGGAGAGTTGAGGCATTCTCTGAGAAGATTCCTCATGAAAACTGGGAACTAGATATTTCAGGGCACAGGAGAAATGAAGATTTTCTACTCATAATTCAGCCGCCAGCAAGCAAAGCTAGTGTGGCAGGATAGTTGAGCTATTCTCTGAGAAGATTCCTCATGGAAACTGGGAACTAGATATTTCAGGGCACAGGAGAAATGAAGATTTTCTACTCATAATTCAGCCTACAGCAAGCAAAGCTAGTGTGGTAGGCAGCCCCTCTGGCCTTCTATCTCTGTCTCTGTGTCTCTGACGTCTCTGCCTCTCTCTGCTCCTGTCTCATTTTTTTGGTAATTTTTCCTTTTTTCGATTTTTTTAAAGGTAGAGTTTCTCTCAGGCCCTCAGCTCCATCTTTTGTTTTGTTAATAATCCCTTCTGCTCCTTTCTTCCAGGCAGGAGAGTTGAGCCATTCTCTGAGAAGATTCCTCATGGAAACTGGGAACTAAATATTTCAGGGCACAGGAGAAATGAAGATTTTCTACTCATAATTCAGCCTCCAGCAAGCAAAGCTAGTTTGGTTGGGAATCCCTCTGGCCTTCTATCTCGATCTCTGAGTCTCTGAGGTCTCTGCCTCTCTCTGCTCCTGTCTCATTTTTTTTTGGTAATTTTTCCTTTTTACGATTTTTTTAAAGTAGAGTTTCTCTCTGGCTCTCAGTTCCACTTTTTGTTTTGTTAAAAATCCCTTCTGCTCCTTTCTTCCAGGCAGGAGAGTTGAGGCATTCTCTGAGAAGATTCCTCATGAAAACTGGGAACTAAATATTTCAGGGCACAGGAGAAATGAAGATTTTCTACTCATAATTCAGCCGCCAGCAAGCAAAGCTAGTGTGGCAGGAGAGTTGAGCCATTCTCTGAGATTCCTCATGGAAACTGGGAACAAGATATTTCAGGGCACAGGAGAAATGAAGATTTTCTACACATAATTAAGCCTCCAGCAAGCAAAGCTAGTGTGGTAGGGATCCCCTCTGGCCTTCTATATCTGTCTCTGTGTCTCTGACGTCTCTGCCTCTCTCTGCTCCTGTCTCTTTTTTTTGGTAATTTTTCCTTTTTACGATTTTTTTAAAGGTAGAGTTTCTCTCTGGCTCTCAGCTCCATCTTTTGTTTTGTTAATAATCCCTTCTGCTCCTTTCTTCCAGGCAGGAGAGTTGAGCCATTCTCTGAGAAGATTCCTTATGGAAACTGGGAATTAGATATTTCAGCGCACAGGAGAAATGAAGATTTTCTACTCATTATTCATCCTCCAGCAAGCAAAGCTTGTGTGGCAGGAGAGTTGAGCCATTCTATGAGAAGATTCCTCATGGAAACTGGGAACTAGATATTTCAGGGCACAGGAGAAATGAAGATTTTCTACTCATAATTCAGCCTCCAGCAAGCAAAGCTAATGTGGCAGGAGAGTTGAGACATTCTCTGAGAAGGTACCTCATGGAAACTGGGAACTAGTTATTTCAGGGCACAGGAGAAATGAAGATTTTCTACTCATAATTCAGACTCCAGCAAGCAAAGCTAGTGTGGCAGGAGAGTTTAGCCATTCTCTGAGAAGGTTCCTCATGGAAACTGGGAACAAGATATTTCAGGGCACAGGAGAAATGAAGGTTTTCTACTCATAATTCAGACTCCAGCAAGCAAAGCTAGTGTGGTAGGGGGCCCCTCTGGCCTTCTATCTCTGTCTCTGTGTCTCTGAGGTCTCTGCCTCTCTCTGCTCCTGTCTCTTTTTTTTAGGAAATTTTTCCTTTTTACGATTTTTTTAAAGGTAGAGTTACTCTGTGGCTCTCAGCTCAATCTTTTGTATTCTTAATAATCCCTTCTGCTCCTTTCTTCCAGGCAGGAGAGTTGAGCCATTCTCTGAGAAGATTCCTCATGTAAACTGGGAACTAGATATTTCAGGGCACAGGAGAAATGAAGATTTTCTACTCATAATTCAGCCTCCAGCAAGCAAAGCTTGTGTGGCTGGAGAGTTGAGCCATTCTCTGAGAAGATTTCTCATGGAAACTGGGAACTAGGTATTTCAGGGCACAGGAGAAATGAAGAGTTTCTACTCATAATTCAGCCTCCAGCGAGCAAAGCTAGTGTGGCAGGAGAGATGAGCCATTCTCTGAGAAGATTCCTCATGGAAACTGGGAACTAGATATTTCAGGGCACAGGAGAAATGAAGATTTTCTACTCATAATTCAGCCTCCAACAAGCAAAGCTAATGTGGCAGGAGAGTTGAGACATTCTCTGAGAAGATTCCTCATGGAAACTGGGAACTAGTTATTTCAGGGCACAGGAGGAATGAAGATTTTCTACTCATAATTCAGCCTCCAGCAAGCAAAGCTAGTGTGGCAGGAGAGTTGAGCCATTCTCTGAGAAGATTTCTCATGGAAACTGGGAGCTAGATATTTCAGGGCACAGGAGAAATGAAGATTTTCTACTCATAATTCAGCCTCCAACAAGCAAAGCTAGTGTGGCAGGAGAGTTGAGCCATTCTCTGAGAAGATTCCTCATGGAAACTGGGAACTAGATATTTCAGGGCACAGGAGAAGTGAAGATCTTCTACTAATAATTCAGCCTCCAACAAGCAAAGCTAGTGTGGCAGGAGAGTTGAGCCATTCTCTGAGAATATTCCTCATGGAATCTGGGAATTAGATATTTCAGGGCACAGGAGAAATGAAGATTTTCTACTCATAATTCAGCCTCCAGCAAGCAAAGGTAGTTTGGCAGGAGAGTTGAGCCATTGTCTATGAAGATTCCTCATGGAGACTGGGAACTAGATATTTCAGGGCACAGGAGAAATGAAGATTTTCTACTCATAATTCAACCTCCAGCAAGCAAAGCTAGTGTGGTGGGACAGTTGAGCCATTCTCTGAGAAGATTCCTCATGGAAACTGGGAACTAGATATTTCAGGGCACAGGAGAAACGAAGATATTCTACTCATAATTCAGCCTCCAGCAAGCAAAGCCAGTGTGGCAGGAGAGTTGAGCCAGTCTCTGAGAAGATTCCTCATGGAAACTGGGAACTAGATATTTCTGGGCACAGGAGAAATGAAGATTTTCTACTCATAATTCAGCCTCCAGCAAGCAAAGCTAGTGTGGTAGGGAGCCCCTCTGGCCTTCTTTCTCTGTCTCTGAGTCTCTGAGGTCTCTGCCTCTCTCTGCTCCTGTCTCATTTTTTTTTGGTAATTTTTCCTTTTTACGATTTTTTTAAAGTAGAGTTTCTCTCTGGCTCTCAGTTCCAATTTTTGTTTTGTTAAAAATCCCTTCTGCTCCTTTCTTCCAGGCAGGAGAGTTGAGGCATTCTCTGAGAAGATTCCTCATGAAAACTGGGAACTAGATATTTCAGGGCACAGGAGAAATGAAGATTTTTCTACTCATAATTCATCCGCCAGCAAGCAAAGCTAGTGTGGCAGGAGAGTTGAGCCATTCTCTGAGAAGATTCCTCATGGAAACTGGGAACTAGATATTTCAGGGCACGGGAGAAATGAAGATTTTCTACTCATAATTCAGCCTCCAGTAAGCAAAGCTAGTGTGGGAGCGAGCCCCTCTGGCCTTCTGTCTCTGTCTCTGTGTCTCTGAGATCAATGCCTCTCTCTGCTCCTGTCTAATTTTTTTTGGTCATTTTTCCTTTTTACGATTTTTTTAAAGGTAGAGTTTCTCTCTGGCTCTCAGCTCCATCTTTTGTTTTGTTAATAATCCCTTCTGCTCCTTTCTTCCAGGCAGGAGAGTTGAGCCATTCTCTGAGAAGATTCCTCATGGAAACTGGGAGCTAGATATTTCAGGGCACAGGAGAAATGAAGATTTTCTACTCATAATTCAGCCTCCAACAAGCAAAGCTAGTGTGGCAGGAGAGTTGAGCCATTCTCTGAGAAGATTCCTCATGGAAACTGGGAACTAGATATTTCAGTGCACAGGAGAAGTGAAGATCTTCTACTCATAATTCAGCCTCCAACAAGCAAAGCTAGTATGGCAGGAGAGTTGAGCCATTCTCTGAGAAGATTCCTCATGGAAACTGGGAACTAGATATTTCAGGGCACAGGAGAAATGAAGATTTTCTACTCATAATTCAGCCTCCAGCAAGCAAAGGTAGTGTGGCAGGAGAGTTGAGCCATTCTCTGTGTAGATTACTCATGGAGACTGGGAACTAGATATTTCAGGGCACAGGAGAAATGAAGATTTTCTACTCATAATTCAGCCTCCAGCAAGCAAAGCTAGTGTGGTAGGGAGCCCCTCTGGCCTTCTATCTCTGTCTCTGTGTCTCTGACGTCTCTGCCTCTCTCTGCTCCTGTCTCATTTTTTTGGTAATTTTTCCTTTTTACGATTTTTTTAAAGGTAGAGTTACTCTGTGGCTCTCAGCTCAATCTTTTGTATTCTTAATAATCCCTTCTGCTCCTTTCTTCCAGGCAGGACAGTTGAGCCATTCTCCGAGAAGATTCCTCATGGAAACTGGGAACTAGATATTTCAGGGCACAGGAGAAATGAAGATTTTCTACTCCTAATTCAGCCTCCAGCAAGCAAAGCTAGTGTGGCTGGAGAGTTGAGCCATTCTCTGAGAATATTTCTCATGGAAACTGGGAACTAGGTATTTCAGGGCACAGGAGAAATGAAGATTTTCTACTCATAATTCAGCCTCCAGCGAGCAAAGCTAGTTTGGCAGGAGAGGTGAGCCATTCTCTGAGAAGATTCCTCATGGAACCTGGGAACTAGATATTTCAGGGCGCAGGAGAAATGAAGATTTTCTACTCATAATTCAGCCTCCAGTAAGCAAAGCTAGTGTGGGAGTGAACCCCTCTGGCCTTCTGTCTCTGTCTCTGTGTCTCTGAGATCAATGCCTCTCTCTGCTCCTGTCTAATTTTTTTTGGTCATTTTTCCTTTTTACCATTTTTTTAAAGGTAGAGTTTCTCTCTGGCTCTCAGCTCCATCTTTTGTTTTGTTAATAATCCCTTCTGCTCCTTTCTTCCAGGCAGGAGAGTTGAGCCATTCTCTGAGAAGATTCCTCATGGAAACTGGGAGCTAGATATTTCAGGGCACAGGAGAAATGAAGATTTTCTACTCATAATTCAGCCTCCAGCAAGCAAAGCTAATGTGGCAGGAGAGTTGAGACATTCTCTGAGAAGATTCCTCATGGAAACTGGGAACTAGTTATTTCAGGACACAGGAGGAATGAAGATTTTCTACTCATAATTCAGCCTCCAGCAAGCAAAGCTAGTGTGGCAGGAGAGTTGAGCCATTCTCTGAGAAGATTCCTCATGGAAACTGGGAGCTAGATATTTCAGGGCCCAGGAGAAATGAAGATTTTCTACTCATAATTCAGCCTCCAACAAGCAAAGCTAGTGTGGCAGGAGAGTTGAGCCATTCTCTGAGAAGATTCCTCATGGAAACTGGGAACTAGATATTTCAGGGCACAGGAGAAGTGAAGATCTTCTACTCATAATTCAGCCTCCAACAAGCAAAGCTAGTGTGGCAGGAGAGTTGAGCCATTCTCTGAGAATAATCCTCATGGAATCTGGGAACTAGATATTTCAGGGCACAGGAGAATTGAAGATTTTCTACTCATAATTCAGCCTTCAGCAAGCAAAGGTAGTGTGGCAGGAGAGTTGAGCCATTCTCTATGAAGATTACTCATGGAGACTGTGAACTAGATATTTCAGGGCACAGGAGAAATGAAGATTTTCTACTCATAATTCAGCCTCCAGCAAGCAATGCTAGTGTGGTAGGGAGCCCCTCTGGCCTTCTATCTCTGTCTCTGACTCTCTGAGTTCTCTGCCTCTCTCTGCTCTTGTCTCACTTTTTTTGGTAATTTTTCCTTTTTACGATTTTTTTAAAGTAGAGTTTCTCTCTGGGTCTCAGTTCCACTTTTTGTTTTGTTAATAATCCCTTCTGCTCCTTTCTTCCAGGCAGGAGAGTTGAGGCATTCTCTGAGAAGATTCCTCATGAAAACTGGGAACTAGACATTTCAGGGCACAGGAGAAATGAAGATTTTCTACTCATAATTCAGCCGCCAGCAAGCAAAGCTAGTGTGGCAGGAGAGTTGAGCTATTCTCTGAGAAGATTCCTCATGGAAACTGGGAACAAGATATTTCAGGGCACAGGAGAAATGAAGATTTTCTACTCATAATTCAGCCTACAGCAAGCAAAGCTAGTGTGGTAGGGAGCCCCTTTGACCTTCTATCTCTGTCTCTGTGTCTCTGACGTCTCTGCCTCTCTCTGCTCCTGTCTCATTTTTTTGGTAATTTTTCCTTTTTACGATTTTTTTAAAGGTAGAGTTTCTCTCAGGCCCTCAGCTCCATCTTTTGTTTTGTTAATAATCCCTTCTGCACCTTTCTTCCATGCAGGAGAGTTGAGCCATTCTCTGAGAAGATTCCTCATGGAAACTGGGAACTAGATATTTCAGGGCACAGGAGAAATGAAGATTTTCTACTCATAATTCAGCCTCCAGCAAGCAAAGCTAGTTTGGTAGTTAATCCCTCTGGCCTTCTATCTCTATCTCTGAGTCTCTGAGGTCTCTGCCTCTCTCTGCTCCTGTCTCATTTTTTTTGGGTAATTTTTCCGTTTTACGATTTTTTTTAAAGTAGAGTTTCTCTCTGGCTCTCAGTTCCACTTTTTGTTTTGTAAAACATCCCTTCTGCTCCTTTCTTCCAGGCAGGAGAGTTGAGGCATTCTCTGAGAAGATTCCTCATGAAAACTGGGAACTAGATATTTCAGGGCACAGGAGAAATGAAGATTTTCTACTCATAATTCAGCCGCCAGCAAGCAAAGCTAGTGTGGCAGGAGAGTTGAGCCATTCTCTGAGATTCCTCATGGAAACTGGGAACAAGATATTTCAGGGCACAGGAGAAATGAAGATTTTCTACTCATAATTCAGCCTCCAGCAAGCAAAGCTAGTGTGGTAGGGATGCCCTCTGGCCTTCTATATCTGTCTCTGTGTCTCTGACGTCTCTGCCTCTCTCTGCTCCTGTCTCTTTTTTTTGGTAATTTTTCCTTTTTACGATTATTTTAAAGGTAGAGTTTCTCTCTGGCTCTCAGCTCCATCTTTTGTTTTGTTAATAATCCCTTCTGCTCCTTTCTTCCAGGCAGGAGAGTTGAGCCATTCTCTGAGAAGATTCCTCATGGAAACTGGGAATTAGATATTTCAGCGCACAGGAGAAATGAAGATTTTCTACTCATTATTCATCCTCCAGCAAGCAAAGCTTGTGTGGCAGGAGAGTTGAGCCATTCTCTGAGAAGATTCCTCATGGAAACTGGGAACTAGATATTTCAGGGCACAGGAGAAATGAAGATTTTCTACTCATAATTCAGCCTCCAGCAAGCAAAGCTAATGTGGCAGGAGAGTTGAGACATTCTCTGAGAAGATTCCTCATGGAAACTGGGAACTAGTTATTTCAGGGCACAGGAGAAATGAAGATTTTCTACTCATAATTCAGACTCCAGCAAGCAAAGCTAGTGTGGCAGGAGAGTTGAGCCATTCTCTGAGAAGGTTCCTCATGGAAACTGGGAACAAGATATTTCAGGGCACAGGAGAAATGAAGATTTTCTACTCATAATTCAGCCTCCAGCAAGCAAAGCTAGTGTGGTAGCGGGCACCTCTGGCCTTCTATCTCTGTCTCTGTGTCTCTGAGGTCTCTGCCTCTCTCTGCTCCTGTCTCTTTTTTTTTGGTAATTTTTCCTTTTTACGATTTTTTTAAAGGTAGAGTTACTCTGTGGCTCTCAGCTCAATCTTTTGTATTCTTAATAATCTCTTCTGCTCCTTTCTTCCAGGCAGGAGAGTTGAGCCATTCTCTGAGAAGATTCCTCATGGAAACTGGGAACTAGATATTTCAGGGCACAGGAGAAATGAAGATTTTCTACACATAATTCAGACTCCAGCAAGAAAAGCTTGTGTGGTGGGAGAGTTGAGCCATTCTCTGAGAATATTCCTCATGGAAACTGGGAACTAGATATTTCAGGGCACAGGAGAAACGAAGATATTCTACTCATAATTCAGCCTCCAGCAAGCAAAACTAGAGTGGCAGGAGAGTTGAACCATTCTCTGAGAAGATTCGTCATGGAAACTGGGAACTAGATATTTCTGGGCACAGGAGAAATGAAGATTTTCTACTCATAATTCAGCCTCCAGCAAGCAAAGCTAGTGTGGCAGGAGAGATGAGCCATTCTCTGAGAAGGTTCCTCATGGAAACTGGGAACAAGATATTTCAGGGCACAGGAGAAATGAAGATTTTCTACTCATAATTCAGCCTCCAGCAAGCAAAGCTAGTGTGGTAGGGGGCCCCTCTGGCCTTCTATCTCTGTCTCTGTGTCTCTGAGGTCTCTGCCTCTCTCTGCTCCTGTCTCTTTTTTTTTGGTAATTTTTCCTTTTTATGATTTTTTTAAAGGTAGAGTTACTCTGTGGCTCTCAGCTCAATCTTTTGTATTCTTAATAATCCCTTCTGCTCCTTTCTTCCAGGCAGGAGAGTTGAGCCATTCTCTGAGAAGATTCCTCATGGAAACTGGGAACTAGATATTTCAGGGGACAGGAGAAATGAAGATTTTCTACTCATAATTCAGCCTCCAGCAAGCAAAGCTAATGTGGCAGGAGAGTTGAGACATTCTCTGAGAAGATTCCTCATGGAAACTGGGAACTAGTTATTTCAGGGCACAGGAGGAATGAAGATTTTCTACTCATAATTCAGCCTCCAGCAAGCAAAGCTAGTGTGGTGGGAGACATGAGCCATTCTCTGAGAAGATTCCTCATGGAAACTGGGAGCTAGATATTTCAGGGCACAGGAGAAATGAAGATTTTCTACTCATAATTCAGCCTCCAACAAGCAAAGCTAGTGTGGCAGGAGAGTTGAGCCATTCTCTGAGAAGATTCCTCATGGAAACTGGGAACTAGATATTTCAGGGCACAGGAGAAGTGAAGATCTTCTACTCATAATTCAGCCTCCAACAAGCCAAGCCAGTGTGGCAGGAGAGTTGAGCCATTCTCTGAGAATATTCCTCATGGAAACTGGGAACTAGATATTTCAGGGCACAAGAGAAATGAAGATTTTCTACTCATAATTCAGCCTCCAACAAGCAAAGGTAGTGTGGCAGGATAGTTGAGCCATTCTCTGTGAAGATTCCTCATGGAGACTGGGAACTAGATATTTCAGGGCACAGGAGAAATGAAGATTTTCTACTCATAATTCAGACTCCAGCAAGCAAAGCTAGTGTGGGAGCGAGCCCCTCTGACCATCTATCTCTGTCTCTGTGTCTCTGAGGTCAATGCCTCTCTCTGCTCCTGTCTAATTTTTTTTGGTCATTTTTCCTTTTTATGATTTTTTTTAAGGTAGAGTTTCTCTCTGGCTCTCAGCTCCATCTTTTGTTTTGTTAATAATCCCTTCTGCTCCTTTCTTCCAGGCAGGAGAGTTGAGCCATTCTCTGAGAAGATTCCTCATGGAAACTGGGAATTAGATATTTCAGGGCACAGGAGAAATGGAGATTTTCTACTCATTATTCATCCTCCAGCAAGCAAAGCTTGTGTGGCAGGAGAGTTGAGCCATTCTCTGAGAAGATTCCTCATGGAAACTGGGAACTAGAAATTTAAGGGCACAGGAGAAATGAAGATTTTCTACTCATAATTCAGCCTCCAGCAAGCAAAGCTAATGTGGCAGGAGAGTTGAGACATTCTCTGAGAAGTTTCCTCATGGAAACTGGGAACTAGTTATTTCAGGGCACAGGAGAAATGAAGATTTTCTACTCATAATTCAGACTCCAGCAAGCAAAGCTAGTGTGGCAGGAGAGTTGAGCCATTCTCTGAGAAGGTTCCTCATGGAAACTGGGAACAAGATATTTCAGGGCACAGGAGAAATGAAGATTTTCTACTCATAATTCAGCCTAGAGCAAGCAAAGCTAGTGTGGGAGCGAGCCCCTCTGACCTTCTATCTCTGTCTCTGTGTCTCTGAGGTCAATGCCTCTCTCTGCTCCTGTCTAATTTTTTTTGGTCATTTTTCCTTTTTACGATTTTTTTAAAGGTAGAGTTTCTCTCTGGCTCTCAGCTCCATCTTTTGTTTTGTTAATAATCCCTTCTGCTCCTTTCTTCCAGGCAGGAGAGTTGAGCCATTCTCTGAGAAGATTCCTAATGGAAATTAGGAACTAGATATTTCAGGGCACAGGAGAAATGAAGATTTTCTACTCATAATTCAGACTACAGCAAGCAAAGCTAGTGTGGCAGCAGAGGTGAGACATTCTCTGAGAAGATTCATCATGGAAACTGGTAACTAGATATTTCAGGGCACAGGAGAAATGAAGATTTTCTTCTCATAATTCAGCCTCCCGCAAGCAAAGCTACTGTGGCAGGAGAGTTGAGCCATTCTCTGAGAAGATTCCTCATGGAAACTGGGAACTAGATATTTCAGGGCACAGGAGAAATGAATATTTTCTACTCATAATTCAGCCTCCAGCAAGCAAAGCTTGTGTGGCAGGAGAGTTGAGACATTCTCGGAGATGATTCCTCATGGAAACTGGTAACTAGATATTTCAGGGCACAGTAGAAATGAAGATTTTCTACTCATAATTCAGCCTACAGCAAGCAAAGCTACTGTGGAAGGAGAGTTGAGCCATTCTCTGAGAAGATTCCTCATGGAAACTGGGAACTAGATACTTCAGGGCACAGGAGAAATGAAGATTTTCTACTCATAATTCAGACTCCAGCAAGGAAAGCTTGTGTGGTGGGAGAGTTGAGCCATTCTCTGAGAATATTCCTCATGGAAACTGGGAACTAGATATTTCAGGGCACAGGAGAAACGAAGATATTCTACTCATAATTCAGCCTCCAGCAAGCAAAACTAGAGTGTCAGGAGAGTTGAACCATTCTCTGAGAAGATTCCTCATGGAAACTGGGAACTAGATATTTCTGGGCACAGGAGAAATGAAGATTTTCTACTCATAATTCAGCCTCCAGCAAGCAAAGCTAGTGTGGCAGGAGAGATGAGCCATTCTCTGAGAAGGTTCCTCATGGAAACTGGGAACAAGATATTTCAGGGCACAGGAGAAATGAAGATTTTCTACTCATAATTCAGCCTCCAGCAAGCAAAGCTAGTGTGGTAGGGGGCCCCTCTGGCCTTCTATCTCTGTCTCTGTGTCTCTGAGGTCTCTGCCTCTCTCTGCTCCTGTCTCTTTTTTTTTGGTAATTTTTCCTTTTTACGATTTTTTTAAAGGTAGAGTTACTCTGTGGCTCTCAGCTCAATCTTTTGTATTCTTAATAATCTCTTCTGCTCCTTTCTTCCAGGCAGGAGAGTTGAGCCATTCTCTGAGAAGATTCCTCATGGAAACTGGGAACTAGATATTTCAGGGCACAGGAGAAATGAAGATTTTTTACTCATAATTCAGCCTCCAGCAAGCAAAGCTTGTGTGACTGGAGAGTTGAGCCATTCTCTGAGAAGACTTCTCATGGAAACTGGGAACTAGTTATTTCAGGGCACAGGAGAAATGAAGAGTTTCTACTCACAATTCAGCCTCCAGCGAGCAAAGCTAGTGTGGCAGGAGAGGTGAGCCATTCTCTGAGAAGATTCCTCATGGAAACTGGGAACTAGATATTTCAGGGCACAGGAGAAATGAAGATTTTCTACTCATAATTCAGCCTCCAGCAAGCAAAGCTAATGTGGCAGGAGAGTTGAGACATTCTCTGTGAAGATTCCTCATGGAAACTGGGAACTAGTTATTTCAGGGCACAGGAGGAATGAAGATTTTCTACTCATAATTCAGCCTCCAGCAAGCAAAGCTAGTGTGGCAGGAGAGTTGAGCCATTCTCTGAGAAGATTCCTCATGGAAACTGGGAGCTAGATATTTCAGGGCACAGGAGAAATGAAGATTTTCTACTCATAATTCAGCCTCCAACAAGCAAAGCTAGTGTGGCAGGAGAGTTGAGCCATTCTCTGAGAAGATTCCTCATGTCAACTGGGAACTAGATATTTCAGGGCACAGGAGAAGTGAAGATTTTCTACTCATAATTCAGCCTCCAACAAGCCAAGCTAGTGTGGCAGGAGAGTTGAGCCATTCTCTGAGAATATTCCTCATGGAAACTGGGAACTAGATATTTCAGGGCACAAGAGAAATGAAGATTTTCTACTCATAATTCAGCCTCCAACAAGCAAAGGTAGTGTGGCAGGAGAGTTGAGCCATTCTCTGTGAAGATTCCTCATGGAGACTGGGAACTAGATATTTCAGGGCACAGGAGAAATGAAGATTTTCTACTCATAATTCAGCCTCCAGCAAGCAAAGCTAGTGTGGGAGCGAGCCCCTCTGACCATCTATCTCTGTCTCTGTGTCTCTGAGGTCAATGCCTCTCTCTGCTCCTGTCTAATTTTTTTTGGTCATTTTTCCTTTTTATGATATTTTTTTAAGGTAGAGTTTCTCTCTGGCTCTCAGCTCCATCTTTTGTTTTGTTAATAATCCCTTCTGCTCCTTTCTTCCAGGCAGGAGAGTTGAGCCATTCTCTGAGAAGATTCCTCATGGAAATTGGGAACTAGATATTTCAGAGCACAGGAGAAATGAAGATTTTCTACTCATAATTCAGACTCCAGCAAGCAAAGCTAGTGTGGCAGCAGAGGTGAGACATTCTCTGACAAGATTCATCATGGAAACTGGTAACTAGATATTTCAGGGCACAGGAGAAATGAAGATTTTCTACTCATAATTCAGCCTCCCGCAAGCAAAGCTACTGTGGCAGGAGAGTTGAGCCATTCTCTGAGAAGATTCCTCATGGAAACTGGGAACTAGAAATTTAAGGGCACAGGAGAAATGAAGATTTTCTACTCATAATTCAGCCTCCAGCAAGCAAAGCTAATGTGGCAGGAGAGTTGAGACATTCTCTGAGAAGTTTCCTCATGGAAACTGGGAACTAGTTATTTCAGGGCACAGGAGAAATGAAGATTTTCTACTCATAATTCAGACTCCAGCAAGCAAAGCTAGTGTGGCAGGAGAGTTGAGCCATTCTCTGAGAAGGTTCCTCATGGAAACTGGGAACAAGATATTTCAGGGCACAGGAGAAATGAAGATTTTCTACTCATAATTCAGCCTCCAGCAAGCAAAGCTAGTGTGGGAGCGAGCCCCTCTGACCTTCTATCTCTGTCTCTGTGTCTCTGAGGTCAATGCCTCTCTCTGCTCCTGTCTAATTTTTTTTGGTCATTTTTCCTTTTTACGATTTTTTTAAAGGTAGAGTTTCTCTCTGGCTCTCAGCTCCATCCTTTGTTTTGTTAATAATCCCTTCTGCTCCTTTCTTCCAGGCAGGAGAGTTGAACCATTCTCTGAGAAGATTCCTCATGGAAACTGGGAATTAGATATTTCAGGGCACAGGAGAAATGGAGATTTTCTACTCATTATTCATCCTCCAGCAAGCAAAGCTTGTGTGGCAGGAGAGTTGAGCCATTCTCTGAGAAGATTCCTCATGGAAACTGGGAACTAGAAATTTAAGGGCACAGGAGAAATGAAGATTTTCTACTCATAATTCAGCCTCCAGCAAGCAAAGCTAATGTGGCAGGAGAGTTGAGACATTCTCTGAGAAGTTTCCTCATGGAAACTGGGAACTAGTTATTTCAGGGCACAGGAGAAATGAAGATTTTCTACTCATAATTCAGACTCCAGCAAGCAAAGCTACTGTGGCAGGAGAGTTGAGCCATTCTCTGAGAAGGTTCCTCATGGAAACTGGGAACTAGATATTTCTGGGCACAGGAGAAATGAAGATTTTCTACTCATAATTCAGCCTCCAGCAAGCAAAGCTAGTGTGGGAGCGAGCCTCTCTGACCTTCTATCTCTGTCTCTGTGTCTCTGAGGTCAATGCCTCTCTCTGCTCCTGTCTAATTTTTTTTGGTCATTTTTCCTTTTTACGATTTTTTTAAAGGTAGAGTTTCTCTCTGGCTCTCAGCTCCATCTTTTGTTTTGTTAATAATCCCTTCTGCTCCTTTCTTCCAGGCAGGAGAGTTGAGCCATTCTCTGAGAAGATTCCTCATGGAAATTGGGAACTAGATATTTCAGGGCACAGGAGAAATGAAGATTTTCTACTCATAATTCAGACTACAGCAAGCAAAGCTAGTGTGGCAGCAGAGGTGAGCCATTCTCTGAGAAGATTCATCATGGAAACTGGTAACTAGATATTTCAGGGCACAGGAGAAATGAAGATTTTCTTCTCATAATTCAGCCTCCCGCAAGCAAAGCTACTGTGGCAGGAGAGTTGAGCCATTCTCTGAGAAGATTCCTCATGGAAACGGGGAACTAGATATTTCAGGGCACAGGAGAAATGAATATTTTCTACTCATAATTCAGCCTCCAGCAAGCAAAGCTAGTGTGGCAGGAGAGTTGAGACATTCTCGGAGATGATTCCTCATGGAAACTGGTAACTAGATATTTCAGGGCACAGTAGAAATGAAGATTTTCTACTCACAATTCAGCCTCCAGCAAGCAAAGCTACTGTGGAAGGAGAGTTGAGCCATTCTCTGAGAAGATTCCTCATGGAAACTGGGAATTAGATACTTCAGGGCACAGGAGAAATGAAGATTTTCTACTCATAATTCAGACTCCAGCAAGAAAAGCTTGTGTGGCAGGAGAGTTGAGCCATTCTCTGAGAATATTCCTCATGGAAACTGGGAACTAGATATTTCAGGTTACAGGAGAAATGAAGATATTCTACTCATAATTCAGCCTCCAGCAAGCAAAACTAGAGTGGCAGGAGAGTTGAACCATTCTCTGAGAAGATTCCTCATGGAAACTGGGAACTAGATATTTCTGGGCACAGGAGAAATGAAGATTTTCTACTCATAATTCAGCCTCCAGCAAGCAAAGCTAGTGTGGCAGGAGAGATGAGCCATTCTCTGAGAAGGTTCCTCATGGAAACTGGGAACAAGATATTTCAGGGCACAGGAGAAATGAAGATTTTCTACTCATAATTCAGCCTCCAGCAAGCAAAGCTAGTGTGGTAGGGGGCCCCTCTGGCCTCCTATCTCTGTCTCTGTGTCTCTGAGGTCTCTGCCTCTCTCTGCTCCTGTCTCTTTTTTTTTGGTAATTTTTCCTTTTTACGATTTTTTTAAAGGTAGAGTTACTCTGTGGCTCTCAGCTCAATCTTTTGTATTCTTAATAATCTCTTCTGCTCCTTTCTTCCAGGCAGGAGAGTTGAGCCATTCTCTGAGAAGATTCCTCATGGAAACTGGGAACTAGATATTTCAGGGCACAGGAGAAATGAAGATTTTTTACTCATAATTCAGCCTCCAGCAAGCAAAGCTTGTGTGACTGGAGAGTTGAGCCATTCTCTGAGAAGACTTCTCATGGAAACTGGGAACTAGGTATTTCAGGGCACAGGAGAAATGAAGAGTTTCTACTCATAATTCAGCCTCCAGCGAGCAAAGCTAGTGTGGCAGGAGAGGTGAGCCATTCTCTGAGAAGATTCCTCATGGAAACAGGGAACTAGATATTTCAGGGCACAGGAGAAATGAAGATTTTCTACTCATAATTCAGCCTCCAGCAAGCAAAGCTAATGTGGCAGGAGAGTTGAGACATTCTCTGAGAAGATTCCTCATGGAAACTGGGAACTAGTTATTTCAGGGCACAGGAGGAATGAAGATTTTCTACTCATAATTCAGCCTCCAGCAAGCAAAGCTAGTGTGGCAGGAGAGTTGAGCCATTCTCTGAGAAGATTCCTCATGGAAACTGGGAGCTAGATATTTCAGGGCACAGGAGAAATGAATATTTTCTACTCATAATTCAGCCTCCAACAAGCAAAGCTAGTGTGGCAGGAGAGTTGAGCCATTCTCTGAGAAGATTCCTCATGGAAACTGGGAACTAGATATTTCAGGGCACAGGAGAAGTGAAGATTTTCTACTCATAATTCAGCCTCCAACAAGCCAAGCTAGTGTGGCAGGAGAGTTGAGCCATTCTCTGAGAATATTCCTCATGGAAACTGGGAACTAGATATTTCAGGGCACAAGAGAAATGAAGATTTTCTACTCATAATTCAGCCTCCAACAAGCAAAGGTAGTGTGGCAGGAGAGTTGAGCCAATCTCTGTGAAGATTCCTCATGGAGACTGGGAACTAGATATTTCAGGGCACAGGAGAAATGAAGATTTTCTACTCATAATTCAGCCTCCAGCAAGCAAAGCTAGTGTGGGAGCGAGCCCCTCTGACCATCTATCTCTGTCTCTGTGTCTCTGAGGTCAATGCCTCTCTCTGCTCCTGTCTAATTTTTTTTGGTCATTTTTCCTTTTTATGATTTTTTTTAAGGTAGAGTTTCTCTCTGGCTCTCAGCTCCATCTTTTGTTTTGTTAATAATCCCTTCTGCTCCTTTCTTCCAGGCAGGAGAGTTGAGCCATTCTCTGAGAAGATTCCTCATGGAAATTGGGAACTAGATATTTCAGAGCACAGGAGAAATGAAGATTTTCTACTCATAATTCAGACTCCAGCAAGCAAAGCTAGTGTGGCAGCAGAGGTGAGACATTCTCTGACAAGATTCATCATGGAAACTGGTAACTAGATATTTCAGGGCACAGGAGAAAAGAAGATTTTCTACTCATAATTCAGCCTCCCGCAAGCAAAGCTACTGTGGCAGGAGAGTTGAGCCATTCTCTGAGAAGATTCCTCATGGAAACTGGGAACTAGATATTTCAGGGCACAGGAGAAATGAAGATTTTCTACTCATAATTCAGCCTCCAGCAAGCAAAGCTCGTGTGGTAGGGATCCCCTCTGGCCTTCTATATCTGTCTCTGTGTCTCTGACGTCTCTGCCTCTCTCTGCTCCTGTCTCTTTTTTTTGGTAATTTTTCCTTTTTACGATTTTTTTAAAGGTAGAGTTTCTCTCTGGCTCTCAGCTCCATCTTTTGTTTTGTTAATAATCCCTTCTGCTCCTTTCTTCCAGGCAGGAGAGTTGAGCCATTCTCTGAGAAGATTCCTCATGGAAACTGGGAATTAGATATTTCAGGGCACAGGAGAAATGCAGATTTTCTACTCATTATTCATCCTCCAGCAAGCAAAGCTTGTGTGGCAGGAGAGTTGAGCCATTCTCTGAGAAGATTCCTCATGGAAACTGGGAACTAGAAATTTAAGGGCACAGGAGAAATGAAGATTTTCTACTCATAATTTAGCCTCCAGCAAGCAAAGCTAATGTGGCAGGAGAGTTGAGACATTCTCTGAGAAGTTTCCTCATGGAAACTGGGAACTAGTTATTTCAGGGTACAGGAGAAATGAAGATTTTCTACTCATAATTCAGACTCCAGCAAGCAAAGCTAGTGTGGCAGGAGAGTTGAGCCATTCTCTGAGAAGGTTCCTCATGGAAACTGGGAACAAGATATTTCAGGGCACAGGAGAAATGAAGATTTTCTACTCATAATTCAGCCTCCAGCAAGCAAAGCTAGTGTGGGAGCGAGCCCCTCTGACCTTCTATCTCTGTCTCTGTGTCTCTGAGGTCAATGCCTCTCTCTGCTCCTGTCTAATTTTTTTTGGTCATTTTTCCTTTTTACGATTTTTTTAAAGGTAGAGTTTCTCTCTGGCTCTCAGCTCCATCTTTTGTTTTGTTAATAATCCCTTCTGCTCCTTTCTTCCAGGCAGGAGAGTTGAGCCATTCTCTGAGAAGATTCCTCATGGAAATTGGGAACTAGATATTTCAGGGCACAGGAGAAGTGAAGATTTTCTACTCATAATTCAGCCTCCAACAAGCCAAGCTAGTGTGGCAGGAGAGTTGAGCCATTCTCTGAAAATATTCCTCATGGAAACTGGGAACTAGATATTTCAGGGCACAAGAGAAATGAAGATTTTCTACTCATAATTCAGCCTCCAACAAGCAAAGGTAGTGTGGCAGGAGAGTTGAGCCATTCTCTGTGAAGATTCCTCATGGAGACTGGGAACTAGATATTTCAGGGCACAGGAGAAATGAAGATTTTCTACTCATAATTCAGCCTCCAGCAAGCAAAGCTAGTGTGGGAGCGAGCCCCTCTGACCATCTATCTCTGTCTCTGTGTCTCTGAGGTCAATGCCTCTCTCTGCTCCTGTCTAATTTTTTTTGGTCATTTTTCCTTTTTATGATTTTTTTTTAAGGTAGAGTTTCTCTCTGGCTCTCAGCTCCATCTTTTGTTTTGTTAATAATCCCTTCTGCTCCTTTCTTCCAGGCAGGAGAGTTGAGCCATTCTCTGAGAAGATTCCTCATGGAAATTGGGAACTAGATATTTCAGAGCACAGGAGAAATGAAGATTTTCTTCTCATAATTCAGCCTCCCGCAAGCAAAGCTACTGTGGCAGGAGAGTTGAGCCATTCTCTGAGAAGATTCCTCATGGAAACGGGGAACTAGATATTTCAGGGCACAGTAGAAATGAAGATTTTCTACTCATAATTCAGCCTCCAGCAAGCAAAGCTACTGTGGAAGGAGAGTTGAGCCATTCTCTGAGAAGATTCCTCATGGAAACTGGGAACTAGATACTTCAGGGCACAGGAGAAATGAAGATTTTCTACTCATAATTCAGACTCCAGCAAGAAAGGCTTGTGTGGCAGGAGAGTTGAGCCATTCTCTGAGAATATTCCTCATGGAAACTGGGAACTAGATATTTCAGGTTACAGGAGAAATGAAGATATTCTACTCATAATTCAGCCTCCAGCAAGCAAAACTAGAGTGGCAGGAGAGTTGAACCATTCTCTGAGAAGATTCCTCATGGAAACTGGGAACTAGATATTTCTGGGCACAGGAGAAATGAAGATTTTCTACTCATAATTCAGCCTCCAGCAAGCAAAGCTAGTGTGGCAGGAGAGATGAGCCATTCTCTGAGAAGGTTCCTCATGGAAACTGGGAACAAGATATTTCAGGGCACAGGAGAAATGAAGATTTTCTACTCATAATTCAGCCTCCAGCAAGCAAAGCTAGTGTGGTAGGGGGCCCCTCTGGCCTTCTATCTCTGTCTCTGTGTCTCTGAGGTCTCTGCCTCTCTCTGCTCCTGTCTCTTTTTTTTTGGTAATTTTTCCTTTTTACGATTTTTTTAAAGGTAGAGTTACTCTGTGGCTCTCAGCTCAATCTTTTGTATTCTTAATAATCTCTTCTGCTCCTTTCTTCCAGGCAGGAGAGTTGAGCCATTCTCTGAGAAGATTCCTCATGGAAACTGGGAGCTAGATATTTCAGGGCACAGGAGAAATGAAGATTTTCTACTCATAATTCAGCCTCCAACAAGCAAAGCTAGTGTGGCAGGAGAGTTGAGCCATTCTCTGAGAAGATTCCTCATGGAAACTGGGAACTAGATATTTCAGGGCACAGGAGAAGTGAAGATTTTCTACTCATAATTCAGCCTCCAACAAGCCAAGCTAGTGTGGCAGGAGAGTTGAGCCATTCTCTGAGAATATTCCTCATGGAAACTGGGAACTAGATATTTCAGGGCACAAGAGAAATGAAGATTTTCTACTCATAATTCAGCCTCCAACAAGCAAAGGTAGTGTGGCAGGAGAGTTGAGCCAATCTCTGTGAAGATTCCTCATGGAGACTGGAACTAGATATTTCAGGGCACAGGAGAAATGAATATTTTCTACTCATAATTCAGCCTCCAGCAAGCAAAGCTAGTGTGGGAGCGAGCCCCTCTGACCATCTATCTCTGTCTCTGTGTCTCTGAGGTCAATGCCTCTCTCTGCTCCTGTCTAATTTTTTTTGGTCATTTTTCCTTTTTATGATTTTTTTTAAGGTAGAGTTTCTCTCTGGCTCTCAGCTCCATCTTTTGTTTTGTTAATAATCCCTTCTGCTCCTTTCTTCCAGGCAGGAGAGTTGAGCCATTCTCTGAGAAGATTCCTCATGGAAATTGGGAACTAGATATTTCAGAGCACAGGAGAAATGAAGATTTTCTACTCATAATTCAGACTCCAGCAAGCAAAGCTAGTGTGGCAGCAGAGGTGAGACATTCTCTGACAAGATTCATCATGGAAACTGGTAACTAGATATTTCAGGGCACAGGAGAAATGAAGATTTTCTACTCATAATTCAGCCTCCCGCAAGCAAAGCTACTGTGGCAGGAGAGTTGAGCCATTCTCTGAGAAGATTCCTCATGGAAACTGGGAACTAGATATTTCAGGGCACAGGAGAAATGAAGATTTTCTACTCATAATTCAGCCTCCAGCAAGCAAAGCTCGTGTGGTAGGGATCCCCTCTGGCCTTCTATATCTGTCTCTGTGTCTCTGACGTCTCTGCCTCTCTCTGCTCCTGTCTCTTTTTTTTGGTAATTTTTCCTTTTTACGATTTTTTTAAAGGTAGAGTTTCTCTCTGGCTCTCAGCTCCATCTTTTGTTTTGTTAATAATCCCTTCTGCTCCTTTCTTCCAGGCAGGAGAGTTGAGCCATTCTCTGAGAAGATTCCTCATGGAAACTGAGAATTAGATATTTCAGGGCACAGGAGAAATGCAGATTTTCTACTCATTATTCATCCTCCAGCAAGCAAAGCTTGTGTGGCAGGAGAGTTGAGCCATTCTCTGAGAAGATTCCTCATGGAAACTGGGAACTAGAAATTTAAGGGCACAGGAGAAATGAAGATTTTCTACTCATAATTTAGCCTCCAGCAAGCAAAGCTAATGTGGCAGGAGAGTTGAGACATTCTCTGAGAAGTTTCCTCATGGAAACTGGGAACTAGTTATTTCAGGGTACAGGAGAAATGAAGATTTTCTACTCATAATTCAGACTCCAGCAAGCAAAGCTAGTGTGGCAGGAGAGTTGAGCCATTCTCTGAGAAGGTTCCTCATGGAAACTGGGAACAAGATATTTCAGGGCACAGGAGAAATGAAGATTTTCTACTCATAATTCAGCCTCCAGCAAGGAAAGCTAGTGTGGGAGCGAGCCCCTCTGACCTTCTATCTCTGTCTCTGTGTCTCTGAGGTCAATGCCTCTCTCTGCTCCTGTCTAATTTTTTTTGGTCATTTTTCCTTTTTACGATTTTTTTAAAGGTAGAGTTTCTCTCTGGCTCTCAGCTCCATCTTTTGTTTTGTTAATAATCCCTTCTGCTCCTTTCTTCCAGGCAGGAGAGTTGAGCCATTCTCTGAGAAGTTTCCTCATGGAAATTGGGAACTAGATATTTCAGGGCACAGGAGAAATGAAGATTTTCTACTCATAATTCAGACTACAGCAAGCAAAGCTAGTGTGGCAGCAGAGGTGAGACATTCTCTGAGAAGATTCATCATGGAAACTGGTAACTAGATATTTCAGGGCACAGGAGAAATGAAGATTTTCTACTCATAATTCAGCCTCCCGCAAGCAAAGCTACTGTGGCAGGAGAGTTGAGCCATTCTCTGAGAAGATTCCTCATGGAAACTGGGAACTAGATATTTCAGGGCACAGGAGAAATGAATATTTTCTACTCATAATTCAGCCTCCAGCAAGCAAAGCTAGTGTGGCAGGAGAGTTGAGACATTCTCGGAGATGATTCCTCATGGAAACTGGTAACTAGATATTTCAGGGCACAGTAGAAATGAAGATTTTCTACTCATAATTCAGCCTCCAGCAAGCAAAGCTAGTGTGGTAGGGAGCCCCTATGGCCTTCTATCTCTGTCTCTGAGTCTCTGAGGTCTCTGCCTCTCTCTGCTCCTGTCTCATTTTTTTTTGGTAATTTTTCCTTTTTACGATTTTTTTAAAGTAGAGTTTCTCTCTGGCTCTCAGTTCCACTTTTTGTTTTGTTAAAAATCCCTTCTGCTCCTTTCTTCCAGGCAGGAGAGTTGAGGCATTCCCTGAGAAGATTCCTCATGAAAACTGGGAACTAGATATTTCAGGGCACAGGAGAAATGAAGATTTTCTTCTCATAATTCAGCCGCCAGCAAGCAAAGCTAGTGTGGCAGGAGAGTTGAGCCATTCTCTGAGAAGATTCCTCATGGAAACTGGGAACAAGATATTTCAGGGCACAGGAGAAATGAAGATTTTCTACTCATAATTCAGCCTCCAGCAAGCAAAGCTAGTGTGGTAGGGATCCCCTCTGGCCTTCTATATCTGTCTCTCTGTCTCTGACGTCTCTGCCTCTCTCTGCTCCTGTCTCATTTTTTTTGGTAATTTTTCCTTTTTACGATTTTTTTTAAAGGTAGAGTTTCTCTCTGGCTCTCAGCTCCATCTTTTGTTTTGTTAATAATCCCTTCTGCTCCTTTCTTCCAGGCAGGAGAGTTGAGCCATTCTTTGAGAAGATTCCTCATGGAAACTGGGAATTAGATATTTCAGGGCACAGGAGAAATGAAGATTTTCTACTCATTATTCATCCTCCAGCAAGCAAAGCTGGTGTGGCAGGAGAGTTGATCCATTCTCTGAGAAGATTCCTCATGGAAACTGGGAACTAGAAATTTAAGGGCACAGGAGAAATGAAGATTTTCTACTCATAATTCAGCCTCCAGCAAGCAAAGCTAATGTGGCAGGAGAGTTGAGACATTCTCTGAGAAGATTCCTCATGGAAACTGGGAACTAGTTATTTCAGGGCACAGGAGAAATGAAGATTTTCTACTCATAATTCAGCCTCCAGCAAGCAAAGCTAGTGTGGGAGCGAGCCCCTCT
This sequence comes from Tupaia tana, assembly GCA_026018925.1. Taxonomy (NCBI): domain Eukaryota; kingdom Metazoa; phylum Chordata; class Mammalia; order Scandentia; family Tupaiidae; genus Tupaia; species Tupaia tana. The sequence goes on from JAKSZU010000009.1 coordinate 96,925,152, forward strand.
GACCTTCTATCTCTGTCTCTGTGTCTCTGAGGTCAATGCCTCTCTCTGCTCCTGTCTAATTTTTTTTGGTCATTTTTCCTTTTTACGATTTTTTAAAGGGTAGAGTTTCTCTCTGGCTATCAGCTCCATCTTTTTTTTTGTTAATAACCCCTTCTGCTCCTTTTTCAAGGCAGGAGATTTGAGCCATTCTCTGAGAAGATTCCTCATGGAAAGTGGGAACTAGATATTTCAGGGCACAGGAGAAATGAAGATTTTCTACTCATAATTCAGCCTCCAACAAGCAAAGCTAGTGTGGCAGGAGAGTTGAGCCATTCTCTGAGAAGATTCCTCAAGGAAACTGGGAACTAGATATTTCAGGGCACAGGAGAAGTGAAGATCTTCTACTCATAATTCAGCCTCCAACAAGCAAAGCTAGTGTGGCAGGAGAGTTGAGCCATTCTCTGAGAATATTCCTCATGAAAACTGGGAACTAGATATTTCAGGGCACAGGAGAAATGTAGATTTTCTACTCATAATTCAGACTCCAGCAAGCAAAGCTAGTGTGGCAGCAGAGGTGAGACATTCTCTGAGAAGATTCATCATTGAAACTGGTAACTAGATATTTCAGGGCACAGGAGAAATGAAGATTTTCTACTCATAATTCAGCCTCCCGCAAGCAAAGCTACTGTTGCAGGAGAGTTGAGCCATTCTCTCAGAAGATTCCTAATGGAAACTGGGAACTAGATATTTCAGGGCACAGGAGAAATGAATATTTTCTGCTCATAATTCAGCCTCCAGCAAGCAAAGCTAGTGTGGTGGGAGAGTTGAGCCATTCTCTGAGAAGATTCCTCATGGAAACTGGGAACTAGATATTTCAGGGCACAGGAGAAGTGAAGATCTTCTACTCATAATTCAGCCTCCAACAAGCAAAGCTAGTGTGGCAGGAGAGTTGAGCCATTCTCTGAGAATATTCCTCATGAAAACTGGGAACTAGATATTTCAGGGCACAGGAGAAATGAAGATTTTCTACTCATAATTCAGCCTCCAACAAGCAAAGGTAGTGTGGCAGGAGAGTTGAGCCATTCTGTATGAAGATTCCTCATGGAGACTGGGAACTAGATATTTCAGGGCACAGGAGAAATGTAGATTTTCTACTCATAATTCAGACTCCAGCAAGCAAAGCTAGTGTGGCAGCAGAGGTGAGACATTCTCTGAGAAGATTCATCATGGAAACTGGTAACTAGATATTTCAGGGCACAGGAGAAATGAAGATTTTCTACTCATAATTCAGCCTCCCGCAAGCAAAGCTACTGTTGCAGGAGAGTTGAGCCATTCTCTCAGAAGATTCCTCATGGAAACTGGGAACTAGATATTTCAGGGCACAGGAGAAATGAATATTTTCTACTCATAATTCAGCCTCCAGCAAGCAAAGCTAGTGTGGTGGGAGAGTTGAGCCATTCTCTGAGAAGATTCCTCATGGAAACTGGGAACTAGATATTTCAGGGCACAGGAGAAATGAAGATTTTCTACTCATAATTCAGCCTCCAGCAAGCAAAGCTAGTGTGGCAGGAGGGTTGAGCCATTCTCTGAGAAGATTCCTCATGGAAACTGGGAACTAGATATTTCTGGGCACAGGAGAAATGAAGATTTTTTACTCATAATTCAGCCTCCAGCAAGCAAAGCTAGTGTGGCAGGAGCGTTGAGCCATTCTCTGAGAAGATTCCTCATGGAACCTGGGAACTAGATATTTCAGGGCACAGGAGAAATGAAGATTTTCTACTCATAATTCAGCCTCCAGCAAGCAAAGCTAGTGTGGTAGGGAGCCCCTCTGGCCTTCTATCTCTGTCTCTGAGTCTCTGAGGTCTCTGCCTCTCTCTGCTCCTGTCTCATTTTTTTTTTGGTAATTTTTCCTTTTTACGATTTTTTTAAAGTAGAATTACTCTCTGGCTCTCAGTTCCACTTTTTGTTTTGTTAATAATCCCTTCTGCTCCTTTCTTCCAGGCAGGAGAGTTGAGGCATTCTCTGAGAAGATACCTCATGAAAACTGGGAACTAGATATTTCAGGGCACAGGAGAAATGAAGATTTTCTACTCATAATTCAGCCGCCAGCAAGCAAAGCTAGTGTGGCAGGAGAGTTGAGCCATTCTCTGAGAAGATTCCTCATGGAAACTGGGAACAAGATATTTCAGGGTACAGGAGAAATGAAGATTTTCTACTCAAAATTCAGACTCCAGCAAGCAAAGCTAGTGTGGTAGGGAGCCCCTTTGGCCTTCTATCTCTGTCTGTGTGTCTCTGACGTCTCTGCCTCTCTCTGCTCCTGTCTCTGTTTTTTGGTAATTTTTCCTTTTTACGATTTTTTTAAAGGTAGAGTTTCTCTCAGGCCCTCAGCTCCATCTTTTGTTTTGTTAATAATCCCTTCTGCTCCTTTCTTCCAGGCAGGAGAGTTGAGGCATTCTCTGAGAAGATACCTCATGAAAACTGGGAACTAGATATTTCAGGGCACAGGAGAAATGAAGATTTTCTACTCATAATTCAGCCTCCAGCAAGCAAAACTAGTGTGGTAGGGAGTCCCTCTGGCCTTCTAGCTCTATCTCTGTGTCTCTGAGGTCTCTGCTACTCTCTGCTCCTGTCTCATTTTTTTTGGTAATTTTTCCTTTTTACGATTTTTTTAAAGGTAGAGTTTCTCTCTGGCTCTCAGCTCCACCTTTTGTTTTGTTAATAATCCCTTCTGCTCCTTTCTTCCAGGCAGTATAGTTGAGCCATTCTCTGAGACGATACCTCATGGAAACTGGGAACTAGATATTTCTGGGCACAGGAGAATTGAAGATTTTCTACTCATAATTCATCCTCCAGCAAGCAAAGCTAGTGTGGCTGGAGACTTGAGCCATTCTCTGAGAAGATTCCTCATGGAAACTTGGAACTAGATATTTCAGGGCACAGGAGAAATGAAGATTTTCTACTCATAATTCAGCCTGCAGCAAGCAAAGCTAGTGTCGGAGCGAGCCCCTCTGGCCTTCTATCTCTATCTCTGTGTCTCTGAGGTCAATGCCTCTCTCTGCTCCTGTCTAATTTTTTTTGGTCATTTTTCCTTTTTACGATTTTTTTAAAGGTAGAGTTTCTCTCTGGCTCTCAGCTCCATCTTTTCTTTTGTTAATAATCCCTTCTGCTCAGTTCTTCCAGGCAGGAGAGTTGAGCAATTCTCTGAGAAGATTCCTCATGGAAAGTGGGAACTAGATATTTCAGGGCACAGGAGAAATGAAGATTTTCTACTCATAATTCAGACTCCAGCAAGCAAAGCTAGTGTGGCAGGAGAGTTGAGCCATTCTCTGAGAAGATTCCTCATGGAAACTGGGAGCTAGATATTTCAGGGCACAGGAGAAATGAAGATTTTCTACTCATAATTCAGCCTCCAACAAGCAAAGCTAGTGTGGCAGGAGAGTTGAGCCATTCTCTGAGAAGATTCCTCATGGAAACTGGGAACTAGATATTTCAGGGCACAGGAGAAGTGAAGATCTTCTACTCATAATTCAGCCGCAACAAGCAAAGCTAGTGTGGCAGGAGAGTTGAGCCATTCTCTGAGAAGATTCCTCATGGAGCCTGGGAACTAGTTATTTCAGAGCACAGGAGAAATGAAGATTTTCTACTCATAATTCAGCCTCCAGCAAGCAAAGGTAGTGTGGCAGGAGAGTTGAGCCATTCTCTATGAAGATTCCTCATGGAGACTGGGAACTAGATATTTCAGGGCACAGGAGAAATGAAGATTTTCTACTCATAATTCAGCCTCCATCAAGCAAAGCTAGTGTGGCAGGAGAGTTGAGCCATTCTCTGAGAAGATTCCTCATGGAAACTGGGAGCTAGATATTTCAGGGCACAGGAGAAATGAAGATTTTCTACTCATAATTCAGCCTCCAGCAAGCAAAGCTAGTTTGGTAGGGAATCCCTCTGGCCTTCTATCTCTATCTCTGAGTCTCTGAGGTCTCTGCCTCTCTCTGCTCCTGTCTCATTTTTTGTTGGTAATTTTTCCTTTTTACAATTTTTTTAAAGTAGAGTTTCTCTCTGGCTCTCAGTTCCACTTTTTGTTTTGTTAAAAATCCCTTCTGCTCCTTTCTTCCAGGCAGGAGAGTTGAGGCATTCTCTGAGAAGATTCCTCATGAAAACTGGGAACTAGATATTTCAGGGCACAGGAGAAATGAAGATTTTCTACTCATAATTCAGCCGCCAGCAAGCAAAGCTAGTGTGGCAGGAGAGTTGAGCCATTCTCTGAGATTCCTCATGGAAACTGGGAACAAGATATTTCAGGGCACAGGAGAAATGAAGATTTTCTACTCATAATTCAGCCTCCAGCAAGCAAAGCTAGTGTGGTAGGGATCCCCTCTGGCCTTCTATATCTGTCTCTGTGTCTCTGACGTCTCTGCCTCTCTCTGCTCCTGTCTCATTTTTTTTGGTCATTTTTCCTTTTTACGATTTTTTTAAAGGTAGAGTTTCTCTCTGGCTCTCAGCTCCATCTTTTGTTTTGTTAATAATCCCTTCTGCTCCTTTCTTCCAGGCAGGAGAGTTGAGCCATTCTCTGAGAAGATTCCTCATGGAAATTGGGAACTAGATATTTAAGGGCACAGGAGAAATGAAGATTTTCTACTCATAATTCAGCCTCCCGCAAGCAAAGCTACTGTGGCAGGAGAGTTGAGCCATTCTCTGAGAAGATTCCTCATGGAAACTGGGAACTAGATATTTCAGGGCACAGGAGAAATGAATATTTTCTACTCATAATTCAGCCTTCAGCAAGCAAAGTTTGTGTGGTGGGAGAGTTGAGCCATTCTCTGAGAAGATTCCTCATGGAAACTGGGAACTAGATATTTCAGGGCACAGGAGAAATGAAGATTTTCTACTCATAATTCAGCCTCCAGCAAACAAAGCTAGTGTGGGAGGAGGGTTGAGCCATTCTCTGAGAAGATTCCTCATGGAAAGTGGGAACTAGATATTTCTGGGCACAGGAGAAATGAAGATTTTTTACTCATAATTCAGCCTCCAGCAAGCAAAGCTAGTGTGGCAGGAGAGTTGAGCCATTCTCTGAGAAGATTCCTCATGGAACCTAGGAACTACATATTTCAGGGCACAGGAGAAATGAAGATTTTCTACTCATAATTCAGCCTCCAGCAAGCAAAGCTAGTGTGGTAGGGAGCCCCTCTGGCCTTCTATCTCTGTCTCTGTGTTTCTGACGTCTCTGCCTCTCTCTGCTCCTGTCTCAATTTTTTTGGTAATTTTACCTTTTTACGATTTTTTTAAAGGTAGAGTTTCTCTCTGGCTCTCAGCTCCATCTTTTGTTTTGTTAATAATCCCTTCTGCTCCTTTCTTCCAGGCAGGAGAGTTGAGCCATTCTCTGAGAAGATTCCTCATGGAAACTGGGAACTAGATATTTTAGGGCACAGGAGAAATGAAGATTTTCTACTCATAATTCAGCCTCCAGCAAGCAAAACTAGTGTGACAGGGAGTCCCTCTGGCCTTCTATCTCAATCTCTGTGTCTCTGAGGTCTCTGCTTCTCTCTGCTCCTGTCTCATTTTTTTTTGGTAATTTTTCCTTTTTACGATTTTTTTAAAGTAGAGTTTCTCTCTGGCTCTCAGTTCCACTTTTTGTTTTGTTAAAAATCCCTTCTGCTCCTTTCTTCCAGGCAGGAGAGTTGAGGCATTCCCTGAGAAGATTCCTCATGAAAACTGGGAACTAGATATTTCAGGGCACAGGAGAAATGAAGATTTTCTTCTCATAATTCAGCCTCAAGCAAGCAAAGCTAGTGTGGCAGGAGAGTTGAGCCATTCTCTGAGAAGATTCCTCATGGAAACTGGGAACAAGATATTTCAGGGCACAGGAGAAATGAAGATTTTCTACTCATAATTCAGCCTCCAGCAAGCAAAGCTAGTGTGGTAGGGATCCCCTCTGGCCTTCTATATCTGTCTCTGTGTCTCTGACGTCTCTGCCTCTCTCTGCTCCTGTCTCATTTTTTTTGGTAATTTTTCCTTTTTACGATTTTTTTTAAAGGTAGAGTTTCTCTCTGGCTCTCAGCTCCATCTTTTGTTTTGTTAATAATCCCTTCTGCTCCTTTCTTCCAGGCAGGAGAGTTGAGCCATTCTTTGAGAAGATTCCTCATGGAAACTGGGAATTAGATATTTCAGGGCACAGGAGAAATGAAGATTTTCTACTCATTATTCATCCTCCAGCAAGCAAAGCTGGTGTGGCAGGAGAGTTGAGCCATTCTCTGAGAAGATTCCTCATGGAAACTGGGAACTAGAAATTTAAGGGCACAGGAGAAATGAAGATTTTCTACTCATAATTCAGCCTCCAGCAAGCAAAGCTAATGTGGCAGGAGAGTTGAGACATTCTCTGAGAAGATTCCTCATGTAAACTGGGAACTAGTTATTTCAGGGCACAGGAGAAATGAAGATTTTCTACTCATAATTCAGCCTCCAGCAAGCAAAGCTAGTGTGGGAGCGAGCCCCTCTGACCTTCTATCTCTGTCTCTGTGTCTCTGAGGTCAATGCCTCTCTCTGCTCCTGTCTAATTTTTTTTGGTCATTTTTCCTTTTTACGATTTTTTAAAGGGTAGAGTTTCTCTCTGGCTCTCAGCTCCATCTTTTGTTTTGTTAATAATCCCTTCTGCTCCTTTCTTCCAGGCAGGAGAGTTGAGCCATTCTCTGAGAAGATTCCTCATGGAAATTGGGAACTAGATATTTCAGGGCACAGGAGAAATGAAGATTTTCTACTCATAATTCAGCCTCCAGCAAGCAAAGGTAGTGTGGCAGGAGAGTTGAGCCATTCTCTATGAAGATTCCTCATGGAGACTGGGAACTAGATATTTCAGGGCACAGGAGAAATGAAGATTTTCTACTCATAATTCAGACTCCAGCAAGCAAAGCTAGTGTGGCAGGAGAGTTCAGCCATTCTCTGAGAAGATTCCTCATGGAAACTGGGAGATAGATATTTCAGGGAAAATGAGAAATGAAGATTTTCTACTCATAATTCAGCCTCCAGCAAGCAAAGCTAATGTGGCAGGAGAGTTGAGCCATTCTCTGAGAAGATTCCTCATGGAAACTGGGAACTAGTTATTTCAGGGCACAGGAGGAATGAAGATTTTCTACTCATAATTCAGCCTCCAGCAAGCAAAGCTAGTGTGGCTGGAGACTTGAGCCATTCTCTGAGAAGAATCCTCATGGAAACTTGGAACTAGATATTTCAGGGCACAGGAGAAATGACGATTTTCTACTCATAATTCAGCCTCCAGCAAGCAAAGCTAGTGTCGGAGCGAGACCCTCTGGCCTTCTATCTCTGTCTCTGTGTCTCTGAGGTCAATGCCTCTCTCTGCTCCTGTCTAATTTTTTTTGGTCATTTTTCCTTTTTACGATTTTTTTAAAGGTAGAGTTTCTCTCTGGCTATCAGCTCCATCTTTTTTTTTGTTAATAATCCCTTCTGCTCCTTTCTTCAAGGCAGGAGAGTTGAGCCATTCTCTGAGAAGATTCCTCATGGAAAGTGGGAACTAGATATTTCAGGGCACAGGAGAAATGAAGATTTTCTACTCATAATTCAGACTCCAGCAAGCAAAGCTAGTGTGGCAGGAGAGTTGAGCCATTCTCTGAGAAGATTCCTCATGGAAACTGGGAGCTAGATATTTCAGGGCACAGGAGAAATGAAGATTTTCTACTCATAATTCAGCCTCCAACAAGCAAAGCTAGTGTGGCAGGAGAGTTGAGCCATTCTCTGAGAAGATTCCTCAAGGAAACTGGGAACTAGATATTTCAGGGCACAGGAGAAGTGAAGATCTTCTACTCATAATTCAGCCTCCAACAAGCAAAGCTAGTGTGGCAGGAGAGTTGAGCCATTCTCTGAGAATATTCCTCATGAAAACTGGGAACTAGATATTTCAGGGCACAGGAGAAATGTAGATTTTCGACTCATAATTCAGACTCCAGCAAGCAAAGCTAGTGTGGCAGCAGAGGTGAGACATTCTCTGAGAAGATTCATCATTGAAACTGGTAACTAGATATTTCAGGGCACAGGAGAAATGAAGATTTTCTACTCATAATTCAACCTCCCGCAAGCAAAGCTACTGTTGCAGGAGAGTTTAGCCATTCTCTCAGAAGATTCCTAATGGAAACTGGGAACTAGATATTTCAGGGCACAGGAGAAATGAATATTTTCTGCTCATAATTCAGCCTCCAGCAAGCAAAGCTAGTGTGGTGGGAGAGTTGAGCCATTCTCTGAGAAGATTCCTCATGGAAACTGGGAACTAGATATTTCAGGGCACAGGAGAAATGAAGATTTTCTACTCATAATTCAGCCTCCAGCAAGCAAAGCTAGTGTGGCAGGAGGGTTGAGCCATTCTCTGAGAAGATTCCTCATGGAAACTGGGAACTAGATATTTCAGGCAACAGGAGAAATGAAGATTTTCTACTCATAATTCAGACTCCAGCAAGCAAAGCTGGTGTGGCAGGAGAGTGGAGCCATTCTCTGAGAAGATTCCTCATGGAAACTGGGAGCTAGATATTTCAGGGCACAGGAGAAATGAATATTTTCTACTCATAATTCAGCCTCCAGCAAGCAAAGCTAGTGTGGTGGGAGAGTTGAGCCATTCTCTGAGAAGATTCCTCATGGAAACTGGGAACTAGATATTTCAGGGCACAGGAGAAATGAAGATTTTCTACTCATAATTCAGCCTCCAGCAAGCAAAGCTAGTGTGGCAGGAGGGTTGAGCCATTCTCTGAGAAGATTCCTCATGGAAACTGGGAACTAGATATTTCTGGGCACAGGAGAAATGAAGATTTTTTACTCATAATTCAGCCTCCAGCAAGCAAAGCTAGTGTGGCAGGAGCGTTGAGCCATTCTCTGAGAAGATTCCTCATGGAACCTGGGAACTAGATATTTCAGGGCACAGGAGAAATGAAGATTTTCTACTCATAATTCAGCCTCCAGCAAGCAAAGCTAGTGTGGTAGGGAGCCCCTCTGTCCTTCTATCTCTGTCTCTGAGTCTCTGAGGTCTCTGCCTCTCTCTGCTCCTGTCTCATTTTTTTTTTGGTAATTTTTCCTTTTTACGATTTTTTTAAAGTAGAATTACTCTCTGGCTCTCAGTTCCACTTTTTGTTTTGTTAATAATCCCTTCTGCTCCTTTCTTCCAGGCAGGAGAGTTGAGGCATTCTCTGAGAAGATACCTCATGAAAACTGGGAACTAGATATTTCAGGGCACAGGAGAAATGAAGATTTTCTACTCATAATTCAGCCGCCAGCAAGCAAAGCTAGTGTGGCAGGAGAGTTGAGCCATTCTCTGAGAAGATTCCTCATGGAAACTGGGAACAAGATATTTCAGGGTACAGGAGAAATGAAGATTTTCTACTCAAAATTCAGCCTCCAGCAAGCAAAGCTAGTGTGGTAGGGAGCCCCTTTGGCCTTCTATCTCTGTCTGTGTGTCTCTGACGTCTCTGCCTCTCTCTGCTCCTGTCTCATTTTTTTGGTAATTTTTCCTTTTTACGATTTTTTTAAAGGTAGAGTTTCTCTCAGGCCCTCAGCTCCATCTATTGTTTTGTTAATAATCCCTTCTGCTCCTTTCTTCCAGGCAGGAGAGTTGAGGCATTCTCTGAGAAGATACCTCATGAAAACTGGGAACTAGATATTTCAGGGCACAGGAGAAATGAAGATTTTCTACTCATAATTCAGCCTCCAGCAAGCAAAACTAGTGTGGTAGGGAGTCCCTCTGGCCTTCTATCTCTATCTCTGTGTCTCTGAGGTCTCTGCTACTCTCTGCTCCTGTCTCATTTTTTTTGGTAATTTTTCCTTTTTACGATTTTTTTAAAGGTAGAGTTTCTCTCTGGCTCTCAGCTCCACCTTTTGTTTTGTTAATAATCCCTTCTGCTCCTTTCTTCCAGGCAGGATAGTTGAGCCATTCTCTGAGACGATACCTCATGGAAACTGGGAACTAGATATTTCTGGGCACAGGAGAATTGAAGATTTTCTACTCATAATTCATCCTCCAGCAAGCAAAGCTAATGTGGCTGGAGACTTGAGCCATTCTCTGAGAAGATTCCTCATGGAAACTTGGAACTAGATATTTCAGGGCACAGGAGAAATGAAGATTTTCTACTCATAATTCAGCCTCCAGCAAGCAAAGCTAGTGTCGGAGCGAGCCCCTCTGGCCTTCTATCTCTATCTCTGTGTCTCTGAGGTCAATGCCTCTCTCTGCTCCTGTCTAATTTTTTTTGGTAATTTTTCCTTTTTACGATTTTTTTAAAGGTAGAGTTTCTCTCTGGCTCTCAGCTCCATCTTTTGTTTTGTTAATAATCCCTTCTGCTCCTTTCTTCCAGGCAGGAGACTTGAGCCATTCTCTGAGAAGATTCCTCATGGAAATTGGGAACTAGATATTTCAGGGCATAGGAGAAATGAAGATTTTCTACTCATAATTCAGCTTCCAGCAAGCAAAGGTAGTGTGGCAGGAGAGTTGAGCCATTCTCTATGAAGATTCCTCATGGAGACTGGGAACTAGATATTTCAGGGCACAGGAGAAATGAAGATTTTCTACTCATAATTCAGCCTCCATCAAGCAAAGCTAGTGTGGCAGGAGAGTTGAGCCATTCTCTGAGAAGATTCCTCATGGAAACTGGGAGCTAGATATTTCAGGGCACAGGAGAAATGAAGATTTTCTACTCATAATTCAGCCTCCAGCAAGCAAAGCTAGTTTGGTAGGGAATCCCTCTGGCCTTCTATCTCTATCTCTGAGTCTCTGAGGTCTCTGCCTCTCTCTGCTCCTGTCTCATTTTTTGTTGGTAATTTTTCCTTTTTACAATTTTTTTAAAGTAGAGTTTCTCTCTGGCTCTCAGTTCCACTTTTTGTTTTGTTAAAAATCCCTTCTGCTCCTTTCTTCCAGGCAGGAGAGTTGAGGCATTCTCTGAGAAGATTCCTCATGAAAACTGGGAACTAGATATTTCAGGGCACAGGAGAAATGAAGATTTTCTACTCATAATTCAGCCGCCAGCAAGCAAAGCTAGTGTGGCAGGAGAGTTGAGCCATTCTCTGAGATTCCTCATGGAAACTGGGAACAAGATATTTCAGGGCACAGGAGAAATGAAGATTTTCTACTCATAATTCAGCCTCCAGCAAGCAAAGCTAGTGTGGTAGGGATCCCCTCTGGCCTTCTATATCTGTCTCTGTGTCTCTGACGTCTCTGCCTCTCTCTGCTCCTGTCTAATTTTTTTTGGTCATTTTTCCTTTTTACGATTTTTTTAAAGGTAGAGTTTCTCTCTGGCTCTCAGCTCCATCTTTTGTTTTGTTAATAATCCCTTCTGCTCCTTTCTTCCAGGCAGGAGAGTTGAGCCATTCTCTGAGAAGATTCCTCATGGAAATTGGGAACTAGATATATAAGGGCACAGGAGAAATGAAGATTTTCTACTCATAATTCAGCCTCCCGCAAGCAAAGCTACTGTGGCAGGAGAGTTGAGCCATTCTCTGAGAAGATTCCTCATGGAAACTGGGAACTAGATATTTCAGGGCACAGGAGAAATGAATATTTTCTACTCATAATTCAGCCTTCAGCAAGCAAAGTTTGTGTGGTGGGAGAGTTGAGCCATTCTCTGAGAAGATTCCTCATGGAAACTGGGAACTAGATATTTCAGGGCACAGGAGAAATGAAGATTTTCTACTCATAATTCAGCCTCCAGCAAACAAAGCTAGTGTGGGAGGAGGGTTGAGCCATTCTCTGAGAAGATTCCTCATGGAAAGTGGGAACTAGATATTTCTGGGCACAGGAGAAATGAAGATTTTTTACTCATAATTCAGCCTCCAGCAAGCAAAGCTAGTGTGGCAGGAGAGTTGAGCCATTCTCTGAGAAGATTCCTCATGGAACCTAGGAACTACATATTTCAGGGCACAGGAGAAATGAAGATTTTCTACTCATAATTCAGCCTCCAGCAAGCAAAGCTAGTGTGGTAGGGAGCCCCTCTGGCCTTCTATCTCTGTCTCAGAGTCTCTGAGGTCTCTGCCTCTCTCTGCTCCTGTCTCATTTTTTTTTGGTAATTTTTCCTTTTTACGATTTTTTTAAAGTAGAATTACTCTCTGGCTCTCAGTTACACTTTTTGTTTTGTTAATAATCCCTTCTGCTCCTTTCTTCCAGACAGGAGAGTTGAGGCATTCTCTGAGAAGATTCCTCATGAAAACTGGGAACTAGATATTTTAGGGCACAGGAGAAATGAAGATTTTCTACTCATAATTCAGCCTCCAGCAAGCAAAACTAGTGTGACAGGGAGTCCCTCTGGCCTTCTATCTCAATCTCTGTGTCTCTGAGGTCTCTGCTTCTCTCTGCTCCTGTCTCATTTTTTTTGGTAATTTTTCCTTTTTACGATTTTTTTAAAGGTAGAGTTTCTCTCTGGCTCTCAGCTCCAACTATTGTTTTGTTAATAATCCCTTCTGCTCCTTTCTTCCAGGCAGGAGAGTTGAGCCATTCTCTGAGAAGATTCCTCATGGAAACTGGGAACTAGATATTTCTGGGCACAGGAGAAATGAAGATTTTCTACTCATAATTCATCCTCCAGCAAGCAAAGCTAGTGTGACTGGAGACTTGAGCCATTCTCTGAGAAGAATCCTCATGGAAACTTGGAACTAGATATTTCAGGGCACAGGAGAAATGACGATTTTCTACTCATAATTCAGCTTCCAGCAAGCAAAGCTAGTGTCGGAGCGAGACCCTCTGGCCTTCTATCTCTGTCTCTGTGTCTCTGAGGTCAATGTCTCTCTCTGCTCCTGTCTAATTTTTTTTGGTCATTTTTCCTTTTTACGATTTTTTTAAAGGTAGAGTTTCTCTCTGACTCTCAGCTCCATCTTTTGTTTTGTTAATAATCCCTTCTGCTCCTTTCTTCAAGGCAGGAGAGTTGAGCCATTCTCTGAGAAGATTCCTCATGGAAAGTGGGAACTAGATATTTCAGGGCACAGGAGAAATGAAGATTTTCTACTCATAATTCAGACTCCAGCAAGCAAAGCTAGTGTGGCAGGAGAGTTGAGCCATTCTCTGAGAAGATTCCTCATGGAAACTCGGAGCTAGTTATTTCAGGGCACAGGAGAAATGAAGATTTTCTACTCATAATTCAGCCTCCAACAAGCAAAGCTAGTGTGGCAGGAGAGTTGAGCCATTCTCTGAGAAGATTCCTCAAGGAAACTGGGAACTAGATATTTCAGGGCACAGGAGAAGTGAAGATCTTCTACTCATAATTCAGCCTCCAACAAGCAAAGCTAGTGTGGCAGGAGAGTTGAGCCATTCTCTGAGAATATTCCTCATGAAAACTGGGAACTAGATATTTCAGGGCACAGGATAAATGAAGATTTTCTACTCATAATTCAGCCTCCAACAAGCAAAGGTAGTGTGGCAGGAGAGTTGAGCCATTCTCTATGAAGATTCCTCATGGAGACTGGGAACTAGATATTTCAGGGCACAGGAGAAATGAAGATTTTCTACTCATAATTCCGCCTCCAGCAAGCAAAGCTAGTGTGGCAGGAGAGTTGTGCCATTCTCTGAGAAGATTCCTCATGGAACCTGGGAACTAGTTATTTCAGGGCACAGGAGAAATGAAGATTTTCTACTCATAATTCAGCCTCCAGCAAGCAAAGCTAGTGTGGTAGGGAGCCCCTCTGGCCTTCTATCTCTGTCTCTGAGTCTCTGAGGTCTGTACCTCTCTCTGCTCCTGTCTCATTTTTTTTTGGTAATTTTTCCTTTTTACGATTTTTTTAAAGTAGAGTTTCTCACTGGCTCTCAGTTCCACTTTTTGTTTTGTTAATAATCCCTTCTGCTCCTTTCTTCCAGGCAGGAGAGTTGAGGCATTCTCTGAGAAGATTCCTCATGAAAACTGGGAACTAGATATTTCAGGGCACAGGAGAAATGAAGATTTTCTACTCATAATTCAGCCGCCAGCAAGCAAATCTAGTGTGGCAGGAGAGTGGAGCCATTCTCTGAGAAGATTCCTCATGGAAACTGGGAACAAGATATTTCAGGGCAGAGGAGAAATGAAGATTTTCTACTCATAATTCAGCCTCCAGCAAGCAAAGCTAGTGTGGCTGGAGCCTTGAGCACTTCTCTGAGAAGATACCTCCTGGAAACTGGGAACTAGATATTTCAGGGCACAGGAGAAATGAAGATTTTCTACTTATAATTCAGCCTCCAGCAAGCAAAGCTAGTGTGGGAGCGAGCCCCTCTGGCCTTCTATCTCTGTCTCTGTGTCTCTGAGGTCAATGCCTCTCTCTGCTCCTGTCTAATTTTTTGGGTCATTTTTCCTTTTTACGATTTTTTTAAAGGAAGAGTTTCTCTCGGGCTCTCAGCTCCATCTTTTGTTTTGTTAATAATCCCATCTGCTCCTTTCTTCCAGGCAGGAGAGTTGAGCCATTCTCTGAGAAGATTCCTCATGGAAATTGGGAACTAGATATTTCAGGGCACAGGAGAATTGAAGATTTTCTACTCATAATTCAGCCTCCAGCAAGCAAAGGTAGTGTGGCAGGAGAGTTGAGCCATTCTCTATGAAGATTCCTCATGGAGACTGGGAACTAGATATTTCAGGGCACAGGAGAAATGAAGATTTTCTACTCATAATTCAGACTCCAGCAAGCAAAGCCAGTGTGGCAGGAGAGTTCAGCCATTCTCTGAGAAGATTCCTCATGGAAACTGGGAGATAGATATTTCAGGGAAATGAGAAATGAAGATTTTCTACTCATAATTCAGGCTCCAGCAAGCAAAGCTAGTGTGGTAGGGAACCCCTCTGGCCTTCTATCTCTGTCTCTGTGTCTCTGACGTCTCTGCCTCTCTCTGCTCCTGTCTCATTTTTTTGGTAATTTTTCCTTTTTACGATTTTTTTAAAGGTAGAGTTTCTCTCAGGCCCTCAGCTCCATCTTTTGTTTTGTTAATAATCCCTTCTGCTCCTTTCTTCCAGGCAGGAGAGTTGAGCCATTCTCTGAGAAGATTCCTCATGGAAACTGGGAACTAGATATTTCAGGGCACAGGAGAAATGAAGATTTTCTACTCATAATTCAGCCTCCAGCAAGCAAAGCTAGTGTGGTAGGGAATCCCTCTGGCCTTCTACCTCTATCTCTGTGTCTCTGAGGTCTCTGCCTCTCTCTGCTCCTGTCTCATTTTTTTTTGGTAATTTTTCTTTTTTACGATTTTTTTAAAGGTAGAGTTTCTCTCTGGCTCTCAGCTCCATCTTTTGTTTTGTTAATAATCCCTTCTGCTCCTTTCTTCCAGGCAGGAGAGTTGATCCATTCTCTGAGAAGATTCCTCATGGAAACTGGGAACTAGATATTTCTGGGCACAGGAGAAATGTAGATTTTCTACTCATAATTCATCCTCCAGCAAGCAAAGCTAGTGTGGCTGGAGACTTGAGCCATTCTCTGAGAAGATACCTCATGGGAACTGGGAACTAGATATTTCAGGGCACAGGAGAAATAAAGATTTTCTACTCATAATTCAGCCTCCAGCAAGCAAAGCTAGGGTGGGGGCGAGCCCCTCTGGCCTTCTATCTCTGTCTCTGTGTCTCTGAGGTCAATGCCTCTCTCTGCTCCTGTCTAATTTTTTTTGGTCATTTTTCCTTTTTACGATTTTTTTAAAGGTAGAGTTTCTCTCTGGCTCTCAGCTCCATCTTTTGTTTTGTTAATAATCCCTTCTGCTCCTTTCTTCCAGGCAGGAGAGTTGAGCCATCCTCTGAGAAGATTCCTCATGGAAATTGGGAACTAGATATTTCAGGGCACAGGAGAAATGAAGATTTTCTACTCATAATTCAGCCTCCAGCAAGCAAAGGTAGTGTGGCAGGAGAGTTGAGCCATTCTCTATGAAGATTCCTCATGGAGACTGGGAACTAGATATTTCAGGGCACAGGAGAAATGAAGATTTTCTACTCATAATTCAGACTCCAGCAAGCAAAGCTAGTGTGGCAGGAGAGTTGAGCCATTCTCTGAGAAGATTCCTCATGGAAACTGGGAGCTAGATATTTCAGGGCACAGGAGAAATGAAGATTTTCTACTCATAATTCAGCCTCCAGCAAGCAAAGGTAGTGTGGCAGGAGAGTTGAGCCATTCTCTATGAAGATTCCTCATGGAGACTGGGAACTAGATATTTCAGGGCACAGCAGAAATGAAGATTTTCTACTCATAATTCAGACTCCAGCAAGCAAAGCTAGTGTGGCAGGAGAGTTGAGCCATTCTCTGAGAAGATTCCTCATGGAAACTGGGAGCTAGATATTTCAGGGCACAGGAGAAATGAAGATTTTCTACTCATAATTCAGCCTCCAGCAAGCAAAGGTAGTGTGGCAGGAGAGTTGAGCCATTCTCTATGAAGATTCCTCATGGAGACTGGGAACTAGATATTTCAGGGCACAGCAGAAATGAAGATTTTCTACTCATAATTCAGACTCCAGCAAGCAAAGCTAGTGTGGCAGGAGAGTTGAGCCATTCTCTGAGAAGATTCCTCATGGAAACTGGGAGCTAGATATTTCAGGGCACAGGAGAAATGAAGATTTTCTACTCATAATTCAGCCTCCAACAAGCAAAGCGAGTGTGGCAGGAGAGTTGAGCCATTCTCTGAGAAGATTCCTCATGGAAACTGGGAACTAGATATTTCAGGGCACAGGAGAAGTGAAGATCTTCTACTCATAATTCAGCCTCCAACAACCAAAGCTAGTGTGGCAGGTGAGTTGAGCCATTCTCTGAGAAGATTCCTCATGGAAACTGGGAACTAGATATTTCAGGACACAGGAGAAATGAAGATTTTCTACTCATAATTCAGCCTCCAGCAAGCAAAGCTAGTGTGGCAGGAGAGTTGAGCCATTCTCTGAGAAGATTCCTCATGGAACCTGGGAACTAGTTATTTCAGGGCACAGGAGAAATGAAGATTTTCTACTCATAATTCAGCCTCCAGCAAGCAAAGCTAGTGTGGTAGGGAGCCCCTCTGGCCTTCTATCTCTGTCTCTGAGTCTCTGAGGTCTCTACCTCTCTCTGCTCCTGTCTCATTTTTTTTTGGTAATTTTTCCTTTTTACGATTTTTTTAAAGTAGAGTTTCTCACTGGCTCTCAGTTCCACTTTTTGTTTTGTTAATAATCCCTTCTGCTCCTTTCTTCCAGGCAGGAGAGTTGAGGCATTCTCTGAGAAGATTCCTCATGAAAACTGGGAACTAGATATTTCAGGGCACAGGAGAAATGAAGATTTTCTACTCATAATTCAGCCGCCAGCAAGCAAAGCTAGTGTGGCAGGAGAGTGGAGCCATTCTCTGAGAAGATTCCTCATGGAAACTGGGAACAAGATATTTCAGGGCAGAGGAGAAATGAAGATTTTCTACTCATAATTCAGCCTCCAGCAAGCAAAGCTAGTGTGGTAGGGAGCCCCTCTGGCCTTCTATCTCTGTCTCTGTGTCTCTGACGTCTCTGCCTCTCTCTGCTCCTGTCTCATTTTTTTGGTAATTTTTCCTTTTTACGATTTTTTTAAAAGTAGAGTTTCTCTCAGGCCCTCAGCTCCATCTTTTGTTTTCTTAATAATCCCTTCTGCTCCTTTCTTCCAGGCAGGAGAGTTGAGCCATTCTCTGAGAAGATTCCTCATGGAACTGGGAACTATATATTTCAGGGCACAGGAGAAATGAAGATTTTCTACTCATAATTCAGCCTCCAGCAAGCAAAGCTAGTGTGGTAGGGAATCCCTCTGGCCTTCTATCTCTATCTCTGTGTCTCTGAGGTCTCTGCCTCTCTCTGCTCCTGTCTCATTTTTTTTTGGTAATTTTTCCTTTTTACGATTTTTTTAAAGGTAGAGTTTCTCTCTGGCTCTCAGCTCTATCTTTTGTTTTGTTAATAATCCCTTCTGCTCCTTTCTTCCCGGCAGGAGAGTTGAGCCATTCTCTGAGAAGATTCCTCATGGAAACTGGGAACTAGATATTTCTGGGCACAGGAGAAATGTAGATTTTTTACTCATAATTCATCCTCCAGCAAGCAAAGCTAGTGTGGCTGGAGACTTGAGCACTTCTCTGAGAAGATACCTCATGGAAACTGGGAACTAGATATTTCAGGGCACAGGAGAAATGAAGATTTTCTACTTATAATTCAGCCTCCAGCAAGCAAAGCTAGTGTGGGAGCGAGCCCCTCTGGCCTTCTATCTCTGTCTCTGTGTCTCTGAGGTCAATGCCTCTCTCTGCTCCTGTCTAATTTTTTTGGTCATTTTTCCTTTTTACGATTTTTTTAAAGGAAGAGTTTCTCTCGGGCTCTCAGCTCCATCTTTTGTTTTGTTAATAATCCCTTCTGCTCCTTTCTTCCAGGCAGGAGAGTTGAGCCATTCTCTGAGAAGATTCCTCATGGAAATTGGGAACTAGATATTTCAGGGCACAGGAGAAATGAAGATTTTCTACTCATAATTCAGCCTCCAGCAAGCAAAGGTAGTGTGGCAGGAGAGTTGAGCCATTCTCTATGAAGATTCCTCATGAAAACTGGGAACTACATATTTCAGGGCACAGGAGAAATGAAGATTTTCTACTCATAATTCAGACTCCAGCAAGCAAAGCTAGTGTGGCAGGAGAGTTCAGCCATTCTCTGAGAAGATTCCTCATGGA
This sequence comes from Tupaia tana, assembly GCA_026018925.1. NCBI lineage: Eukaryota > Metazoa > Chordata > Mammalia > Scandentia > Tupaiidae > Tupaia > Tupaia tana. The sequence continues at coordinate 96,943,717 of JAKSZU010000009.1, forward strand.
AACTGGGAGATAGATATTTCAGGGAAAATGAGAAATGAAGATTTTCTACTCATAATTCAGCCTCCAGCAAGCAAAGCTAGTGTGGTAGGGAGCCCCTCTGGCCTTGTATCTCTGTCTCTGTGTCTCTGACGTCTCTGCCTCTCTCTGCTCCTGTCTCATTTTTTTGGTAATTTTTCCTTTTTACGATTTTTTTAAAGGTAGAGTTTCTCTCAGGCCCTCAGCTCCATCTTTTGTTTTGTTAATAATCCCTTCTGCTCCTTTCTTCCACGCAGGAGAGTTGAGCCATTCTCTGAGAAGATTCCTCATGGAAACTGGGAACTAGATATTTCAGGGCACAGGAGAAATGAAGATATTCTACTCATAATTCAGCCTCCAGCAAGCAAAGCTAGTGTGGTAGGGAATCCCTCTGGCCTTCTACCTCTATCTCTGTGTCTCTGAGGTCTCTGCCTCTCTCTGCTCCTGTCTCATTTTTTTTTGGTAATTTTTCTTTTTTACGATTTTTTTAAAGGTAGAGATTCTCTCTGGCTCTCAGCTCCATCTTTTGTTTTGTTAATAATCCCTTCTGCTCCTTTCTTCCAGGCAGGAGAGTTGATCCATTCTCTGAGAAGATTCCTCATGGAAACTGGGAACTAGATATTTCTGGGCACAGGAGAAATGTAGATTTTCTACTCATAATTCATCCTCCAGCAAGCAAAGCTAGTGTGGCTGAAGACTTGAGCAATTCTCTGAGAAGATACCTCATGGGAACTGGGAACTAGATATTTCAGGGCACAGGAGAAATAAAGATTTTCTACTCATAATTCAGCCTCCAGCAAGCAAAGCTAGTGTGGGAGCGAGCCCCTCTGGCCTTCTATCTCTGTCTCTGTGTCTCTGAGGTCAATGCCTCTCTCTGCTCCTGTCTAATTTTTTTTGGTCATTTTTCCTTTTTACGATTTTTTTAAAGGTAGAGTTTCTCTCTGGCTCTCAGCTCCATCTTTTGTTTTGTTAATAATCCCTTCTGCTCGTTTCTTCCAGGCAGGAGAGTTGAGCCATTCTCTGAGAAGATTCCTCATGAAAATTGGGAACTAGATATTTCAGGGCACAGGAGAAATGAAGATTTTCTACTCATAATTCAGCCTCCGGCAAGCAAAGGTAGTGTGGCAGGAGAGTTGAGCCATTCTCTATGAAGATTCCTCATGGAGACTGGGAACTAGATATTTCAGGGCACAGCAGAAATGAAGATTTTCTACTAATAATTCAGACTCCAGCAAGCAAAGCTAGTGTGGCAGGAGAGTTGAGCCATTCTCTGAGAGGATTCCTCATGGAAACTGGGAGCTAGATATTTCAGGGCACAGGAGAAATGAAGATTTTCTACTCATAATTCAACCTCCAACAAGCAAAGCGAGTGTGGCAGGAGAGTTGAGCCATTCTCTGAGAAGATTCCTCATGGAAACTGGGAACTAGATATTTCAGAGCACAGGAGAAGTGAAGATCTTCTACTCATAATTCAGCCTCCAACAACCAAAGCTAGTGTGGCAGGAGAGTTGAGCCATTCTCTGAGAAGATTCCTCATGGAAACTGGGAACTAGATATTTCAGGACACAGGAGAAATGAAGATTTTCTACTCATAATTCATCCTCCAGCAAGCAAAGCTAGTGTGGCAGGAGAGTTGAGCCATTCTCTGAGAAGATTCCTCATGGAACCTGGGAACTAGTTATTTCAGGGCACAGGAGAAATGAAGATTTTCTACACATAATTCAGCCTCCAGCAAGCAAAGCTAGTGTGGTAGGGAGCCCCTCTGGCCTTCTATCTCTGTCTCTGAATCTCTGAGGTCTCTACCTCTCTCTGCTCCTGTCTCATTTTTTTTTGGTAATTTTTCCTTTTTACGATTTTTTTAAAGTAGAGTTTCTCACTGGCTCTCAGTTCCACTTTTTATTTTGTTAATAATCACTTCTGCTCCTTTCTTCCAGGCAGGAGAGTTGAGGCATTCTCTGAGAAGATTCGTCATGAAAACTGGGAACTAGATATTTCAGGGCACAGGAGAAATGAAGATTTTCTACTCATAATTCAGCCGCCAGCAAGCAAAGCTTGTGTGGCAGGAGAGTGGAGCCATTCTCTGAGAAGATTCCTCATGGAAACTGGGAACAAGATATTTCAGGGCAGAGGAGAAATGAAGATTTTCTACTCATAATTCAGCCTCCAGCAAGCAAAGCTAGTGTGGTAGGGAGCCCCTCTGGCCTTCTATCTCTGTCTCTGTGTCTCTGACGTCTCTGCCTCTCTCTGCTCCTGTCTCATTTTTTTGGTAATTTTTCCTTTTTACGATTTTTTTAAAAGTAGAGTTTCTCTCAGGCCCTCAGCTCCATCTTTTGTTTTCTTAATAATCCCTTCTGCTCCTTTCTTCCAGGCAGGAGAGTTGAGCCATTCTCTGAGAAGATTCCTCATGGAACTGGGAACTATATATTTCAGGGCACAGGAGAAATGAAGATTTTCTACTCATAATTCAGCCTCCAGCAAGCAAAGCTAGTGTGGTAGGGAATCCCTCTGGCCTTCTATCTCTATCTCTGTGTCTCTGAGGTCTCTGCCTCTCTCTGCTCCTGTCTCATTTTTTTTTGGTAATTTTTCCTTTTTACGATTTTTTTAAAGGTAGAGTTTCTCTCTGGCTCTCAGCTCTATCTTTTGTTTTGTTAATAATCCCTTCTGCTCCTTTCTTCCCGGCAGGAGAGTTGAGCCATTCTCTGAGAAGATTCCTCATGGAAACTGGGAACTAGATATTTCTGGGCACAGGAGAAATGTAGATTTTCTACTCATAATTCATCCTCCAGCAAGCAAAGCTAGTGTGGCTGGAGACTTGAGCACTTCTCTGAGAAGATACCTCATGGAAACTGGGAACTAGATGTTTCAGGGCACAGGAGAAATGAAGATTTTCTACTTATAATTCAGCCTCCAGCAAGCAAAGCTAGTGTGGGAGCGAGCCCCTCTGGCCTTCTATCTCTGTCTCTGTGTCTCTGAGGTCAATGCCTCTCTCTGCTCCTGTCTAATTTTTTGGTCATTTTTCCTTTTTACGATTTTTTTAAAGGAAGAGTTTCTCTCGGGCTCTCAGCTCCATCTTTTGTTTTGTTAATAATCCCTTCTGCTCCTTTCTTCCAGGCAGGAGAGTTGAGCCATTCTCTGAGAAGATTCCTCATGGAAATTGGGAACTAGATATTTTAGGGCACAGGAGAAATGAAGATTTTCTACTCATAATTCAGCCTCCAGCAAGCAAAGGTAGTGTGGCAGGAGAGTTGAGCCATTCTCTATGAAGATTCCTCATGAAAACTGGGAACTAGATATTTCAGGGCACAGGAGAAATGAAGATTTTCTACTCATAATTCAGCCTCCAGCAAGCAAAGGTAGTGTGGCAGGAGAGTTGAGCCATTCTCTATGAAGATTCCTCATGAAAACTGGGAACTAGATATTTCAGGGCACAGGAGAAATGAAGATTTTCTACTCATAATTCAGACTCCAGCAAGCAAAGCTAGTGTGGCAGGAGAGTTCAGCCATTCTCTGAGAAGATTCCTCATGGAAACTGGGAGATAGATATTTCAGGGAAAATGAGAAATGAAGATTTTCTACTCATAATTCAGCCTCCAGCAAGCAAAGCTAGTGTGGTAGGGAGCCCCTCTGGCCTTGTATCTCTGTCTCTGTGTCTCTGACGTCTCTGCCTCTCTCTGCTCCTGTCTCATTTTTTTGGTAATTTTTCCTTTTTACGATTTTTTTAAAGGTAGAGTTTCTCTCAGGCCCTCAGCTCCATCTTTTGTTTTGTTAATAATCCCTTCTGCTCCTTTCTTCCACGCAGGAGAGTTGAGCCATTCTCTGAGAAGATTCCTCATGGAAACTGGGAACTAGATATTTCAGGGCACAGGAGAAATGAAGATATTCTACTCATAATTCAGCCTCCAGCAAGCAAAGCTAGTGTGGTAGGGAATCCCTCTGGCCTTCTACATCTATCTCTGTGTCTCTGAGGTCTCTGCCTCTCTCTGCTCCTGTCTCATTTTTTTTTGGTAATTTTTCTTTTTTACGATTTTTTTAAAGGTAGAGTTTCTCTCTGGCTCTCAGCTCCATCTTTTGTTTTGTTAATAATCCCTTCTGCTCCTTTCTTCCAGGCAGGAGAGTTGATCCATTCTCTGAGAAGATTCCTCATGGAAACTGGGAACTAGATATTTCTGGGCACAGGAGAAATGTAGATTTTCTACTCATAATTCATCCTCCAGCAAGCAAAGCTAGTGTGGCTGAAGACTTGAGCAATTCTCTGAGAAGATACCTCATGGGAACTGGGAACTAGATATTTCAGGGCACAGGAGAAAAAAAGATTTTCTACTCATAATTCAGCCTCCAGCAAGCAAAGCTAGTGTGGGAGCGAGCCCCTCTGGCCTTCTATCTCTGTCTCTGTGTCTCTGAGGTCAATGCCTCTCTCTGCTCCTGTCTAATTTTTTTTGGTCATTTTTCCTTTTTACGATTTTTTTAAAGGTAGAGTTTCTCTCTGGCTCTCAGCTCCATCTTTTGTTTTGTTAATAATCCCTTCTGCTCGTTTCTTCCAGGCAGGAGAGTTGAGCCATTCTCTGAGAAGATTCCTCATGAAAATTGGGAACTAGATATTTCAGGGCACAGGAGAAATGAAGATTTTCTACTCATAATTCAGCCTCCGGCAAGCAAAGGTAGTGTGGCAGGAGAGTTGAGCCATTCTCTATGAAGATTCCTCATGGAGACTGGGAACTAGATATTTCAGGGCACAGCAGAAATGAAGATTTTCTACTAATAATTCAGACTCCAGCAAGCAAAGCTAGTGTGGCAGGAGAGTTGAGCCATTCTCTGAGAAGATTCCTCATGGAAACTGGGAGCTAGATATTTCAGGGCACAGGAGAAATGAAGATTTTCTACTCATAATTCAACCTCCAACAAGCAAAGCGAGTGTGGCAGGAGAGTTGAGCCATTCTCTGAGAAGATTCCTCATGGAAACTGGGAACTAGATATTTCAGGGCACAGGAGAAGTGAAGATCTTCTACTCATAATTCAGCCTCCAACAACCAAAGCTAGTGTGGCAGGAGAGTTGAGCCATTCTCTGAGAAGATTCCTCATGGAAACTGGGAACTAGATATTTCAGGACACAGGAGAAATGAAGATTTTCTACTCATAATTCATCCTCCAGCAAGCAAAGCTAGTGTGGCAGGAGAGTTGAGCCATTCTCTGAGAAGATTCCTCATGGAACCTGGGAACTAGTTATTTCAGGGCACAGGAGAAATGAAGATTTTCTACTCATAATTCAGCCTCCAGCAAGCAAAGCTAGTGTGGTAGGGAGCCCCTCTGGCCTTCTATCTCTGTCTCTGAGTCTCTGAGGTCTCTACCTCTCTCTGCTCCTGTCTCATTTTTTTTTGGTAATTTTTCCTTTTTACGATTTTTTTAAAGTAGAGTTTCTCACTGGCTCTCAGTTCCACTTTTTATTTTGTTAATAATCACTTCTGCTCCTTTCTTCCAGGCAGGAGAGTTGAGGCATTCTCTGAGAAGATTCGTCATGAAAACTGGGAACTAGATATTTCAGGGCACAGGAGAAATGAAGATTTTCTACTCATAATTCAGCCGCCAGCAAGCAAAGCTAGTGTGGCAGGAGAGTGGAGCCATTCTCTGAGAAGATTCCTCATGGAAACTGGGAACAAGATATTTCAGGGCAGAGGAGAAATGAAGATTTTCTACTCATAATTCAGCCTCCAGCAAGCAAAGCTAGTGTGGTAGGGAGCCCCTCTGGCCTTCTATCTCTGTCTCTGTGTCTCTGACGTCTCTGCCTCTCTCTGCTCCTGTCTCATTTTTTGGTAATTTTTCCTTTTTACGATTTTTTTAAAAGTAGAGTTTCTCTCAGGCCCTCAGCTCCATCTTTTGTTTTCTTAATAATCCCTTCTGCTCCTTTCTTCCAGGCAGGAGAGTTGAGCCATTCTCTGAGAAGATTCCTCATGGAACTGGGAACTATATATTTCAGGGCACAGGAGAAATGAAGATTTTCTACTCATAATTCAGCCTCCAGCAAGCAAAGCTAGTGTGGTAGGGAATCCCTCTGGCCTTCTATCTCTATCTCTGTGTCTCTGAGGTCTCTGCCTCTCTCTGCTCCTGTCTCATTTTTTTTTGGTAATTTTTCCTTTTTACGATTTTTTTAAAGGTAGAGTTTCTCTCTGGCTCTCAGCTCTATCTTTTGTTTTGTTAATAATCCCTTCTGCTCCTTTCTTCCCAGCAGGAGAGTTGAGCCATTCTCTGAGAAGATTCCTCATGGAAACTGGGAACTAGATATTTCTGGGCACAGGAGAAATGTAGATTTTCTACTCATAATTCATCCTCCAGCAAGCAAAGCTAGTGTGGCTGGAGACTTGAGCACTTCTCTGAGAAGATACCTCATGGAAACTGGGAACTAGATATTTCAGGGCACAGGAGAAATGAAGATTTTCTACTTATAATTCAGCCTCCAGCAAGCAAAGCTAGTGTGGGAGCGAGCCCCTCTGGCCTTCTATCTCTGTCTCTGTGTCTCTGAGGTCAATGCCTCTCTCTGCTCCTGTCTAATTTTTTGGTCATTTTTCCTTTTTACGATTTTTTTAAAGGAAGAGTTTCTCTCGGGCTCTCAGCTCCATCTTTTGTTTTGTTAATAATCCCTTCTGCTCCTTTCTTCCAGGCAGGAGAGTTGAGCCATTCTCTGAGAAGATTCCTCATGGAAATTGGGAACTAGATATTTTAGGGCACAGGAGAAATGAAGATTTTCTACTCATAATTCAGCCTCCAGCAAGCAAAGGTAGTGTGGCAGGAGAGTTGAGCCATTCTCTATGAAGATTCCTCATGAAAACTGGGAACTAGATATTTCAGGACACAGGAGAAATGAAGATTTTCTACTCATAATTCAGACTCCAGCAAGCAAAGCTAGTGTGGCAGGAGAGTTCAGCCATTCTCTGAGAAGATTCCTCATGGAAACTGGGAGATAGATATTTCAGGGAAAAGGAGAAATGAAGATTTTCTACTCATAATTCAGGCTCCAGCAAGCAAAGCTAGTGTGGTAGGGAGCCCCTCTGGCCTTCTATCTCTGTCTCTGTGTCTCCGACGTCTCTGCCTCTCTCTGCTCCTGTCTCATTTTTTTGGTAATTTTTCCTTTTTACGATTTTTTTAAAGGTAGAGTTTCTCTCAGGCCCTCAGCTCCATCTTTTGTTTTGTTAATAATCCCTTCTGCTACTTTCTTCCAGGCAGGAGAGTTGAGCCATTCTCTGAGAAGATTCCTCATGGAAACTGGGAACTAGATATTTCAGGGCACAGGAGAAATGAAGATATTCTACTCATAATTCAGCCTCCAGCAAGCAAAGCTAGTGTGGTAGGGAATCCCTCTGGCCTTCTACCTCTATCTCTGTGTCTCTGAGGTCTCTGCCTCTCTCTGCTCCTGTCTCATTTTTTTTTGGTAATTTTTCTTTTTACGATTTTTTTAAAGGTAGAGTTTCTCTCTGGCTCTCAGCTCCATCTTTTGTTTTGTTAATAATCCCTTCTGCTCCTTTCTTCCAGGCAGGCGAGTTGATCCATTCTCTGAGAAGATTCCTCATGGAAACTGGGAACTAGATATTTCTGGGCACAGGAGAAATGTAGATTTTCTACTCATAATTCATCCTGCAGCAAGCAAAGCTAGTGTGGCTGAAGACTTGAGCCATTCTCTGAGAAGATACCTCATGGGAACTGGGAACTAGATATTTCAGGGCACAGGAGAAATAAAGATTTTCTACTCATAATTCAGCCTCCAGCAAGCAAAGCTAGTGTGGGAGCGAGCCCCTCTGGCCTTCTATCTCTGTCTCTGTGTCTCTGAGGTCAATGCCTCTCTCTGCTCCTGTCTAATTTTTTTTGGTCATTTTTCCTTTTTACGATTTTTTTAAAGGTAGAGTTTCTCTCTGGCTCTCACCTCAATCTTTTGTTTTGTTAATAATCCCTTCTGCTCCTTTCTTCCAGGCAGGAGAGTTGAGCCATTCTCTGAGAAGATTCCTCATGAAAATTGGGAACTAGATATTTCAGGGCACAGGAGAAATGAAGATTTTCTACTCATAATTCAGCCTCCAGCAAGCAAAGGTAGTGTGGCAGGAGAGTTGAGCCATTCTCTATGAAGATTCCTCATGGAGACTGGGAACTAGATATTTCAGGGCACAGGAGAAATGAAGATTTTCTACTCATAATTCAGACTCCAGCAAGCAAAGCTAGTGTGGCAGGAGAGTTGAGCCATTCTCTGAGAAGATTCCTCATGGAAACTGGGAGCTAGATATTTCAGGGCACAGGAGAAATGAAGATTTTCTGCTCATAATTCAGCCTCCAGCAAGCAAAGGTAGTGTGGCAGGAGAGTTGAGCCATTCTCTATGAAGTTTCCTCATGAAAACTGGGAACTAGATATTTCAGGGCACAGGAGAAATGAAGATTTTCTACTCATAATTCAGACTCCAGCAAGCAAAGCTAGTGTGGCAGGAGAGTTGAGCCATTCTCTGAGAAGATTCCTCATGGAAACTGGGAACTAGTTATTTCAGGGCACAGGAGGAATGAAGATTTTCTACTCATAATTCAGCATTCAGCAAGCAAAGCTTTTGTGGCAGGAGAGTTGAGCCATTCTCTGAGAAGATTCCTCATGGAAACTGGGAACTACATATTTCAGGGCACAGGAGAAATGAAGATTTTGTACTCATAATTCAGCCTACAACAAGCAAAGCTAGTGTGGCAGGAGAGTTCAGCCATTCTCTTAGAAGATTCCTCATGGAAACTGGGAGATAGATATTTCAGGGAAAATGAGAAATGAAGATTTTCTACTCATAATTCAGGCTCCAGCAAGCAAAGCTAGTGTGGTATGGAATCCCTCTGGCCTTCTATCTCTATCTCTGTGTCTCTGAGGTCTCTGCCTCTCTCTGCTCCTGTCTCATTTTTTTTGGTAATTTTTCCTTTTTACGATTTTTTTAAAGGTAGAGTTTCTCTCTGGCTCTCAGCTCCATCTTTTGATTTGTTAATAATCCCTTCTGCTCCTTTCTTCCCGGCAGGAGAGTTGAGCCATTCTCTGAGAAGATTCCTCATGGAAACTGGGAACTAGATATTTCTGGGCACAGGAGAAATGTAGATTTTCTACTCATAATTCATCCTCCAGCAAGCAAAGCTAGTGTGGCTGGAGACTTGAGCAATTCTCTGAGAAGATACCTCATGGAAACTGGGAACTAGATATTTCAGGGCACAGGAGAAATGAAGATTTTCTACTTATAATTCAGCCTCCAGCAAGCAAAGTTAGTGTGGGAGCGAGCCCCTCTGGCCTTCTATTTCTGTCTCTGTGTCTCTGAGGTCAATGTCTCTCTCTGCTCCTGTCTAATTTTTTTGGTCATTTTTCCTTTTTACGATTTTTTTAAAGGAAGTGTTTCTCTCTGGCTCTCAGCTCCATCTTTTGTTTTGTTAATAATCCCTTCTGCTCCTTTCTTCCAGGCAGGAGAGTTGAGCCATTCTCTGAGAAGATTCCTCATGGAAATTGGGAACTAGATATTTCAGGGCACAGGAGAAATGAAGATTTTCTACTCATAATTCAACCTCCAACAAGCAAAGGTAGTGTGGCAGGAGAGTTGAGCCATTCTCTATGAAGATTCCTCATGGAGACTGGGAACTAGATATTTCAGGGCACAGCAGAAATGAAGATTTTCTACTCATAATTCAGACTCCAGCAAGCAAAGCTAGTGTGGCAGGAGAGTTGAGCCATTCTCTGAGAAGATTCCTCATGGAAACTGGGAGCTAGATATTTCAGGGCACAGGAGAAATGAAGATTTTCTACTCATAATTCAGCCTCCAACAAGCAAAGCGAGTGTGGCAGGAGAGTTGAGCCATTCTCTGAGAAGATTCCTCATGGAAACTGGGAACTAGATGTTTCAGGGCACAGGAGAAGTGAAGATCTTCTACTCATAATTCAGCCTCCAACAAGCAAAGCTAGTGTGGCAGGAGAGTTGAGCCATTCTCTGAGAAGATTCCTCATGGAACCTGGGAACTAGTTATTTCAGGGCACAGGAGAAATGAAGATTTTCTACTCATAATTCAGCCTCCAGCAAGCAAAGCTAGTGTGGTTGGGAGCCCCTCTGGCCTTCTATCTCTGTCTCTGAGTCTCTGAGGTCTCTGCCTCTCTCTGCTCCTGTCTCATTTTTTTTTGGTAATTTTTCCTTTTTACGATTTTTTTAAAGTAGAGTTTTTCACAGGCTCTCAGTTCCACTTTTTTTTTTGTTAATAATCCCTTCTGCTCCTTTCTTCCAGGCAGGAGAGTTGAGGCATTCTCTGAGAAGATTCCTCATGAAAACTGGGAACTAGATATTTCAGGGCACAGGAGAAATGAAGATTTTCTACTCATAATTCAGCCGCCAGCAAGCAAAGCTAGTGTGGCAGGAGAGTTGAGCCATTCTCTGAGAAGATTCCTCATGGAAACTGGGAAAAAGATATTTCAGGGCACAGGAGAAATGAAGATTTTCTACTCATAATTCCGCCTCCAGCAAGCAAAGCTAGTGTGGTAGGGAGCCCCTCTGACCTTCTATCTCTGTCTCTGTGTCTCTGACGTCTCTGCCTCTCTCTGCTCCAGTCTCATTTTTTTGGTAATTTTTCCTTTTTACGATTTTTTTAAAGGTAGAGTTTCTCTCAGGCCCTCAGCTCCATCTTTTGTTTTGTTAATAATCCCTTCTGCTCCTTTCTTCCAGGCAGGAGAGTTGAGCCATTCTCTGAGAAGATTCCTCATGGAAACTGGGAACTAGATATTTCAGGGCACAGGAGAAATGAAGATTTTCTACTCATAATTCAGACTCCAGCAAGCAAAGCTAGTGTGGCAGGAGAGTTGAGCCATTCTCTGAGAAGATTCCTCATGGAAACTGGTAGCTAGATATTTCAGGGCACAGGAGAAAGGAAGATTTTCTACTCATAATTCAGCCTCCAACAAGCAAAGCGAGTGTGGCATGAGAGTTGAGCCATTCTCTGAGAAGATTCCTCATGGAAACTGGGAACTAGATATTTCAGGGCACAGGAGAAGTGAAGATCTTCTACTCATAATTCAGCCTCTAACAAGCAAAGCTAGTGTGGCAGGAGAGTTGAGCCATTCTCTGAGAAGATTCCTCATGGAAACTGGGAACTAGATTTTTCAGGGCACAGGAGAAATGAAGATTTTCTACTCATAATTCAGCCTCCAGCAAGCAAAGGTAGTGTGGCAGGAGAGTTGAGCCATTCTCTATGAAGATTCCTCATGGAGACTGGGAACTAGATATTTCAGGGCACAGCAGAAATGAAGATTTTCTACTCATAATTCAGACTCCAGCAAGCAAAGCTAGTGTGGCAGGAGAGTTGAGCCATTCTCTGAGAAGATTCCTCATGGAAACTGGGAGCTAGACATTTCAGGGCACAGGAGAAATGAAGATATTCTACTCATAATTCAGCCTCCAACAAGCAAAGCGAGTGTGGCAGGAGAGTTGAGCCATTCTCTGAGAAGATTCCTCATGGAAACTGGGAACGAGATATTTCAGGGCACAGGAGAAGTGAAGATCTTCTACTCATAATTCAGCCTCCAACAAGCAAAGCTAGTGTGGCAGGAGAGTTGAGCCAGTCTCTGAGAAGATTCCTCATGGAAACTGGGAACTAGATATTTCAGGGCACAGGAGAAATGAAGATTTTCTACTCATAATTCAGCCTCCAGCAAGCAAAGCTAGTGTGGCAGGAGAGTTGAGCCATTCTCTGAGAAGATTCCTCATGGAAACTGGGAACAAGATATTTCAGGGCACAGGAGAAATGAAGATTTTCTACTCATAATTCAGCCTCCAGCAAGCAAAGCTAGTGTGGTAGGGAGCCCCTCTGACCTTCTATCTCTGTCTCTGTGTCTCTGACGTCTCTGCCTCCCTCTGCTCCTGTCTCATTTTTTTGGTAATTTTTCCTTTTTACGATTTTTTTAAAGGTAGAGTTTCTCTCAGGCCCTCAGCTCCATCTTTTGTTTTCTTAATAATCCCTTCTGCTCCTTTCTTCCAGGCAGGAGAGTTGAGCCATTCTCTGAGAAGATTCCTCATGGAAACTGGGAACTAGATATTTCAGGGCACAGGAGAAATGAAGATTTTCTACTCATAATTCAGCCTCTAGCAAGCAAAGCTAGTGTGGTAGGGAATCCCTCTGGCCTTCTATCTCTATCTCTGTGTCTCTGAGGTCTCTGCCTCTCTCTGCTCCTGTCTCATTTTTTTTGGTAATTTTTCTTTTTAAGATTTTTTTAAAGGTAGAGTTTCTCTCTGGCTCTCAGCTCCATCTTTTGTTTTGTTAATAATCCCTTCTGCTCCTTTCTTCCAGGCAGGAGAGTTGAGCCATTCTCTGAGAAGATTCCTCATGGAGACTGGGAACTAGATATTTCAGGGCACAGCAGAAATGAAGATTTTCTACTCATAATTCAGACTCCAGCAAGCAAAGCTAGTGTGGCAGGAGAGTTGAGCCATTCTCTGAGAAGATTCCTCATGGAAACTGGGACCTAGATATTTCAGGGTACAGGAGAAATGAAGATTTTCTACTCATAATTCAGCCTCCAACAAGCAAAGCGAGTGTGGCAGGAGAGTTGAGCCATTCTCTGAGAAGATTCCTCATGGAAACTGGGAACTAGATGTTTCAGGGCACAGGAGAAGTGAAGATCTTCTACTCATAATTCAGCCTCCAACAAGCAAAGGTAGTGTGGCAGGAGAGTTGAGCCATTCTCTATGAAGATTCCTCATGGAGACTGGGAACTAGATATTTCAGGGCACAGCAGAAATGAAGATTTTCTACTCATAATTCAGACTCCAGCAAGCAAAGCTAGTGTGGCAGGAGAGTTGAGCCATTCTCTGAGAAGATTCCTCATGGAAACTGGGAGCTAGATATTTCAGGGCACAGGAGAAATGAAGATTTTCTACTCATAATTCAGCCTCCAACAAGCAAAGCGAGTGTGGCAGGAGAGTTGAGCCATTCTCTGAGAAGATTCCTCATGGAAACTGGGAACTAGATATTTCAGGGCACAGGAGAAATGAAGATTTTCTACTCATAATTCAGCCTCCAGCAAGCAAAGCTAGTTTGGTAGGGAATCCCTCTGGCCTTCTATCTCTATCTCTGTGTCTCTGAGGTCTCTGCCTCTCTCTGCTCCTGTCTCATTTTTTTTGGTAATTTTTCTTTTTAAGATTTTTTTAAAGGTAGAGTTTCTCTCTGGCTCTCAGCTCCATCTTTTGTTTTGTTAATAATCCCTTCTGCTCCTTTCTTCCAGGCAGGAGAGTTGAGCCATTCTCTGAGAAGATTCCTCATGGAGACTGGGAACTAGATATTTCAGGGCACAGCAGAAATGAAGATTTTCTACTCATAATTCAGACTCCAGCAAGCAAAGCTAGTGTGGCAGGAGAGTTGAGCCATTCTCTGAGAAGATTCCTCATGGAAACTGGGAGCTAGATATTTCAGGGAACAGGAGAAATGAAGATTTTCTACTCATAATTCAGCCTCCAACAAGCAAAGCGAGTGTGGCAGGAGAGTTGAGCCATTCTCTGAGAAGATTCCTCATGGAAACTGGGAACTAGATGTTTCAGGGCACAGGAGAAGTGAAGATCTTCTACTCATAATTCAGCCTCCAACAAGCAAAGCTAGTGTGGCAGGAGAGTTGAGCCAGTCTCTGAGAAGATTCCTCATGGAAACTGGGAACTAGATATTTCAGGGCACAGGAGAAATGAAGATTTTCTACTCATAATTCAGCCTCCAGCAAGCAAAGCTAGTGTGGCAGGAGAGTTGAGCCATTCTCTGAGAAGATTCCTCATGGAACCTGGGAACTAGTTATTTCAGGGCACAGGAGAAATGAAGATTTTCTACTCATAATTCAGCCTCCAGCAAGCAAAGCTAGTGTGGTAGGGAGCCCCTCTGGCCTTCTATCTCTGTCTCTGAGTCTCTGAGGTCTCTGCCTCTCTCTGCTCCTGTCTCATTATTTTTGGTAATTTTTCCTTTTTACGATATTTTTAAAGTAGAGTTTTGCACTGGCTCTCAGTTCCACTTTTTTTTTGTTAATAATCCCTTCTGCTCCTTTCTTCCAGGCAGGAGAGTTGAGGCATTCTCTGAGAAGATTCCTCATGAATACTGGGAACTAGATATTTCAGGGCACAGGAGAAATGAAGATTTTCTACTCATAATTCAGCCGCCAGCAAGCAAAGCTAGTGTGGCAGGAGAGTTGAGCCATTCTCTGAGAAGATTCCTCATGGAAACTGGGAAAAAGATATTTCAGGGCACAGGAGAAATGAAGATTTTCTACTCATAATTCAGCCTCCAGCAAGCAAAGCTAGTGTGGTAGGGAGCCCCTCTGACCTTCTATCTCTGTCTCTGTGTCTCTGACGTCTCTGCCTCTCTCTGCTCCTGTCTCATTTTTTTGGTAATTTTTCCTTTTTATGATTTTTTTAAAGGTAGAGTTTCTCTCAGGCCCTCAGCTCCATCTTTTGTTTTGTTAATAATCCCTTCTGCTCCTTTCTTCCAGGCAGGAGAGTTGAGCCATTCTCTGAGAAGATTCCTCATGGAAACTGGGAACTAGATATTTCATGGCACAGGAGAAATGAAGATTTTCTACTCATAATTCAGCCTCCAGCAAGCAAAGCTAGTGTGGTAGGGAATCCCTCTGGCCTTCTATCTCTATCTCTGTGTCTCTGAGGTCTCTGCCTCTCTCTGCTCCTGTCTCATTTTTTTTGGTAATTTTTCCTTTTTACGATTTTTTTTAAAGGTAGAGTTTCTCTCTGGCTCTCAGCTCCATCTTTTGTTTTGTTAATAATCCCTTCTGCTCCTTTCTTCCAGGCAGGAGAGTTGAGCCATTCTCTGAGAAGATTACTCATGGAGACTGGGAACTAGATATTTCAGGGCACAGCAGAAATGAAGATTTTCTACTCATAATTCAGACTCCAGCAAGCAAAGCTAGTGTGGCAGGAGAGTTGAGCCATTCTCTGAGAAGATGCCTCATGGAAACTGGGAGCTAGATATTTCAGGGCACAGGAGAAATGAAGATTTTCAACTCATAATTCAGCCTCCAACAAGCAAAGCGAGTGTGGCATGAGAGTTGAGCCATTCTCTGAGAAGATTCCTCATGGAAACTGGGAACTAGATATTTCAGGGCACAGGAGAAGTGAAGATCTTCTACTCATAATTCAGCCTCCAACAAGCAAAGCTAGTGTGGCAGGAGAGTTGAGCCATTCTCTGAGAAGATTCCTCATGGAAACTGGGAACTAGATATTTCAGGGCACAGGAGAAATGAAGATTTTCTACTCATAATTCAGCCTCCAGCAAGCAAAGGTAGTGTGGCAGGAGAGTTGAGCCATTCTCTATGAAGATTCCTCATGGAGACTGGGAAATAGATATTTCAGGGCACAGCAGAAATGAAGATTTTCTACTCATAATTCAGACTCCAGCAAGCAAAGCTAGTGTGGCAGGAGAGTTGAGCCATTCTCTGAGAAGATTCCTCATGGAAACTGGGAGCTAGATATTTCAGGGCACAGGAGAAATGAAGATATTCTACTCATAATTCAGCCTCCAACAAGCAAAGCGAGTGTGGCAGGAGAGTTGAGCCATTCTATGAGATGATTCCTCATGGAAACTGGGAACTAGATATTTCAGGGCACAGGAGAAGTGAAGATCTTCTAGTCATAATTCAGCCTCCAACAAGCAAAGCTAGTGTGGCAAGAGAGTTGAGCCAGTCTCTGAGAAGATTCCTCATGGAAACTGGGAACTAGATATTTCTGGGCACAGGAGAAATGTAGATTTTCTACTCATAATTCATCCTCCAGCCAGCAAAGCTAGTGTGGCTGGAGAGTTGAGCAATTCTCTGAGAAGATACCTCATGGAAACTGGGAACTAGATATTTCAGGGCACAGGAGAAATGAAGATTTTCTACTTATAATTCAGCCTCCAGCAAGCAAAGTTAGTGTGGGAGCGAGCCCCTCTGGCCTTCTATCTCTGTCTCTGTGTCTCTGAGGTCAATGCCTCTCTCTGCTCCTGTCTAATTTTTTTGGTCATTTTTCCTTTTTACGATTTTTTTAAAGGAAGAGTTTCTCTCTGGCTCTCAGCTCCATCTTTTGTTTTGTTAATAATCCCTTCTGCTCCTTTCTTCCAGGCAGGAGAGTTGAGCCATTCTCTGAGAAGATTCCTCATGGAAATTGGGAACTAGATATTTCATGGCACAGGAGAAATGAAGATTTTCTACTCATAATTCAACCTCCAACAAGCAAAGGTAGTGTGGCAGGAGAGTTGAGCCATTCTCTATGAAGATTCCTCATGGAGACTGGGAACTAGATATTTCAGGGCACAGCAGAAATGAAGATTTTCTACTCATAATTCAGACTCCAGCAAGCAAAGCTAGTGTGGCAGGAGAGTTGAGCCATTCTCTGAGAAGATTCCTCATGGAAACTGGGAGCTAGATATTTCAGGGCACAGGAGAAATGAAGATTTTCTACTCATAATTCAGCCTCCAGCAAGCAAAGGTAGTGTGGCAGGAGAGTTGAGCCATTCTCTATGAAGATTCCTCATGGAGACTGGGAACTAGATATTTCAGGGCACAGCAGAAATGAAGATTTTCTACTCATAATTCAGACTCCAGCAAGCAAAGCTAGTGTGGCAGGAGAGTTGAGCCATTCTCTGAGAAGATTCCTCATGGAAACTGGGAGCTAGATATTTCAGGGCACAGGAGAAATGAAGATTTTCTACTCATAATTCAGCCTCCAACAAGCAAAGCGAGTGTGGCAGGAGAGTTGAGCCATTCTCTGAGAAGATTCCTCATGGAAACTGGGAACTAGATGTTTCAGGGCACAGGAGAAGTGAAGATCTTCTACTCATAATTCAGCCTCCAACAAGCAAAGCTAGTGTGGCAGGAGAGTTGAGCCAGTCTCTGAGAAGATTCCTCATGGAAACTGGGAACTAGATATTTCAGGGCACAGGAGAAATGAAGATTTTCTACTCATAATTCAGCCTCCAGCAAGCAAAGCTAGTGTGGCAGGAGAGTTGAGCCATTCTCTGAGAAGATTCCTCATGGAACCTGGGAACTAGTTATTTCAGTGCACAGGAGAAATGAAGATTTTCTACTCATAATTCAGCCTCCAACAAGCAAAGCGAGTGTGGCAGGAGAGTTGAGCCATTCTCTGAGAAGATTCCTCATGGAAACTGGGAACTAGATGTTTCAGGGCACAGGAGAAGTGAAGATCTTCTACTCATAATTCAGCCTCCAACAAGCAAAGGTAGTGTGGCAGGAGAGTTGAGCCATTCTCTATGAAGATTCCTCATGGAGACTGGGAACTAGATATTTCAGGGCACAGCAGAAATGAAGATTTTCTACTCATAATTCAGACTCCAGCAAGCAAAGCTAGTGTGGCAGGAGAGTTGAGCCATTCTCTGAGAAGATTCCTCATGGAAACTGGGAGCTAGATATTTCAGGGCACAGGAGAAATGAAGATTTTCTACTCATAATTCAGCCTCCAACAAGCAAAGCGAGTGTGGCAGGAGAGTTGAGCCATTCTCTGAGAAGATTCCTCATGGAAACTGGGAACTAGATATTTCAGGGCACAGGAGAAATGAAGATTTTCTACTCATAATTCAGCCTCCAGCAAGCAAAGCTAGTTTGGTAGGGAATCCCTCTGGCCTTCTATCTCTATCTCTGTGTCTCTGAGGTCTCTGCCTCTCTCTGCTCCTGTCTCATTTTTTTTGGTAATTTTTCTTTTTAAGATTTTTTTAAAGGTAGAGTTTCTCTCTGGCTCTCAGCTCCATCTTTTGTTTTGTTAATAATCCCTTCTGCTCCTTTCTTCCAGGCAGGAGAGTTGAGCCATTCTCTGAGAAGATTCCTCATGGAGACTGGGAACTAGATATTTCAGGGCACAGCAGAAATGAAGATTTTCTACTCATAATTCAGACTCCAGCAAGCAAAGCTAGTGTGGCAGGAGAGTTGAGCCATTCTCTGAGAAGATTCCTCATGGAAACTGGGAGCTAGATATTTCAGGGAACAGGAGAAATGAAGATTTTCTACTCATAATTCAGCCTCCAACAAGCAAAGCGAGTGTGGCAGGAGAGTTGAGCCATTCTCTGAGAAGATTCCTCATGGAAACTGGGAACTAGATGTTTCAGGGCACAGGAGAAGTGAAGATCTTCTACTCATAATTCAGCCTCCAACAAGCAAAGCTAGTGTGGCAGGAGAGTTGAGCCAGTCTCTGAGAAGATTCCTCATGGAAACTGGGAACTAGATATTTCAGGGCACAGGAGAAATGAAGATTTTCTACTCATAATTCAGCCTCCAGCAAGCAAAGCTAGTGTGGCAGGAGAGTTGAGCCATTCTCTGAGAAGATTCCTCATGGAACCTGGGAACTAGTTATTTCAGGGCACAGGAGAAATGAAGATTTTCTACTCATAATTCAGCCTCCAGCAAGCAAAGCTAGTGTGGTAGGGAGCCCCTCTGGCCTTCTATCTCTGTCTCTGAGTCTCTGAGGTCTCTGCCTCTCTCTGCTCCTGTCTCATTATTTTTGGTAATTTTTCCTTTTTACGATATTTTTAAAGTAGAGTTTTGCACTGGCTCTCAGTTCCACTTTTTTTTTGTTAATAATCCCTTCTGCTCCTTTCTTCCAGGCAGGAGAGTTGAGGCATTCTCTGAGAAGATTCCTCATGAATACTGGGAACTAGATATTTCAGGGCACAGGAGAAATGAAGATTTTCTACTCATAATTCAGCCGCCAGCAAGCAAAGCTAGTGTGGCAGGAGAGTTGAGCCATTCTCTGAGAAGATTCCTCATGGAAACTGGGAAAAAGATATTTCAGGGCACAGGAGAAATGAAGATTTTCTACTCATAATTCAGCCTCCAGCAAGCAAAGCTAGTGTGGTAGGGAGCCCCTCTGACCTTCTATCTCTGTCTCTGTGTCTCTGACGTCTCTGCCTCTCTCTGCTCCTGTCTCATTTTTTTGGTAATTTTTCCTTTTTATGATTTTTTTAAAGGTAGAGTTTCTCTCAGGCCCTCAGCTCCATCTTTTGTTTTGTTAATAATCCCTTCTGCTCCTTTCTTCCAGGCAGGAGAGTTGAGCCATTCTCTGAGAAGATTCCTCATGGAAACTGGGAACTAGATATTTCATGGCACAGGAGAAATGAAGATTTTCTACTCATAATTCAGCCTCCAGCAAGCAAAGCTAGTGTGGTAGGGAATCCCTCTGGCCTTCTATCTCTATCTCTGTGTCTCTGAGGTCTCTGCCTCTCTCTGCTCCTGTCTCATTTTTTTTGGTAATTTTTCCTTTTTACGATTTTTTTAAAGGTAGAGTTTCTCTCTGGCTCTCAGCTCCATCTTTTGTTTTGTTAATAATCCCTTCTGCTCCTTTCTTCCAGGCAGGAGAGTTGAGCCATTCTCTGAGAAGATTACTCATGGAGACTGGGAACTAGATATTTCAGGGCACAGCAGAAATGAAGATTTTCTACTCATAATTCAGACTCCAGCAAGCAAAGCTAGTGTGGCAGGAGAGTTGAGCCATTCTCTGAGAAGATGCCTCATGGAAACTGGGAGCTAGATATTTCAGGGCACAGGAGAAATGAAGATTTTCAACTCATAATTCAGCCTCCAACAAGCAAAGCGAGTGTGGCATGAGAGTTGAGCCATTCTCTGAGAAGATTCCTCATGGAAACTGGGAACTAGATATTTCAGGGCACAGGAGAAGTGAAGATCTTCTACTCATAATTCAGCCTCCAACAAGCAAAGCTAGTGTGGCAGGAGAGTTGAGCCATTCTATGAGAAGATTCCTCATGGAAACTGGGAACTAGATATTTCAGGGCACAGGAGAAATGAAGATTTTCTACTCATAATTCAGCCTCCAGCAAGCAAAGGTAGTGTGGCAGGAGAGTTGAGCCATTCTCTATGAAGATTCCTCATGGAGACTGGGAAATAGATATTTCAGGGCACAGCAGAAATGAAGATTTTCTACTCATAATTCAGACTCCAGCAAGCAAAGCTAGTGTGGCAGGAGAGTTGAGCCATTCTCTGAGAAGATTCCTCATGGAAACTGGGAGCTAGATATTTCAGGGCACAGGAGAAATGAAGATATTCTACTCATAATTCAGCCTCCAACAAGCAAAGCGAGTGTGGCAGGAGAGTTGAGCCATTCTATGAGATGATTCCTCATGGAAACTGGGAACTAGATATTTCAGGGCACAGGAGAAGTGAAGATCTTCTAGTCATAATTCAGCCTCCAACAAGCAAAGCTAGTGTGGCAAGAGAGTTGAGCCAGTCTCTGAGAAGATTCCTCATGGAAACTGGGAACTAGATATTTCTGGGCACAGGAGAAATGTAGATTTTCTACTCATAATTCATCCTCCAGCCAGCAAAGCTAGTGTGGCTGGAGAGTTGAGCAATTCTCTGAGAAGATACCTCATGGAAACTGGGAACTAGATATTTCAGGGCACAGGAGAAATGAAGATTTTCTACTTATAATTCAGCCTCCAGCAAGCAAAGTTAGTGTGGGAGCGAGCCCCTCTGGCCTTCTATCTCTGTCTCTGTGTCTCTGAGGTCAATGCCTCTCTCTGCTCCTGTCTAATTTTTTTGGTCATTTTTCCTTTTTACGATTTTTTTAAAGGAAGAGTTTCTCTCTGGCTCTCAGCTCCATCTTTTGTTTTGTTAATAATCCCTTCTGCTCCTTTCTTCCAGGCAGGAGAGTTGAGCCATTCTCTGAGAAGATTCCTCATGGAAATTGGGAACTAGATATTTCAGGGCACATGAGAAATGAAGATTTTCTACTCATAATTCAACCTCCAACAAGCAAAGGTAGTGTGGCAGGAGAGTTGAGCCATTCTCTATGAAGATTCCTCATGGAGACTGGGAACTAGATATTTCAGGGCACAGCAGAAATGAAGATTTTCTACTCATAATTCAGACTCCAGCAAGCAAAGCTAGTGTGGCAGGAGAGTTGAGCCATTCTCTGAGAAGATTCCTCATGGAAACTGGGAGCTAGATATTTCAGGGCACAGGAGAAATGAAGATTTTCTACTCATAATTCAGCCTCCAGCAAGCAAAGGTAGTGTGGCAGGAGAGTTGAGCCATTCTCTATGAAGATTCCTCATGGAGACTGGGAACTAGATATTTCAGGGCACAGCAGAAATGAAGATTTTCTACTCATAATTCAGACTCCAGCAAGCAAAGCTAGTGTGGCAGGAGAGTTGAGCCATTCTCTGAGAAGATTCCTCATGGAAACTGGGAGCTAGATATTTCAGGGCACAGGAGAAATGAAGATTTTCTACTCATAATTCAGCCTCCAACAAGCAAAGCGAGTGTGGCAGGAGAGTTGAGCCATTCTCTGAGAAGATTCCTCATGGAAACTGGGAACTAGATGTTTCAGGGCACAGGAGAAGTGAAGATCTTCTACTCATAATTCAGCCTCCAACAAGCAAAGCTAGTGTGGCAGGAGAGTTGAGCCAGTCTCTGAGAAGATTCCTCATGGAAACTGGGAACTAGATATTTCAGGGCACAGGAGAAATGAAGATTTTCTACTCATAATTCAGCCTCCAGCAAGCAAAGCTAGTGTGGCAGGAGAGTTGAGCCATTCTCTGAGAAGATTCCTCATGGAACCTGGGAACTAGTTATTTCAGGGCACAGGAGAAATGAAGATTTTCTACTCATAATTCAGCCTCCAGCAAGCAAAGCTAGTGTGGCAGGAGAGTTGAGCCATTCTCTGAGAAGATTCCTCATGGAAACTGGGAGCTAGATATTTCAGGGAACAGGAGAAATGAAGATTTTCTACTCATAATTCAGCCTCCAACAAGCAAAGCGAGTGTGGCAGGAGAGTTGAGCCATTCTCTGAGAAGATTCCTCATGGAAACTGGGAACTAGATGTTTCAGGGCACAGGAGAAGTGAAGATCTTCTACTCATAATTCAGCCTCCAACAAGCAAAGCTAGTGTGGCAGGAGAGTTGAGCCAGTCTCTGAGAAGATTCCTCATGGAAACTGGGAACTAGATATTTCAGGGCACAGGAGAAATGAAGATTTTCTACTCATAATTCAGCCTCCAGCAAGCAAAGCTAGTGTGGCAGGAGAGTTGAGCCATTCTCTGAGAAGATTCCTCATGGAACCTGGGAACTAGTTATTTCAGGGCACAGGAGAAATGAAGATTTTCTACTCATAATTCAGCCTCCAGCAAGCAAAGCTAGTGTGGTAGGGAGCCCCTCTGGCCTTCTATCTCTGTCTCTGAGTCTCTGAGGTCTCTGCCTCTCTCTGCTCCTGTCTCATTATTTTTGGTAATTTTTCCTTTTTACGATATTTTTAAAGTAGAGTTTTGCACTGGCTCTCAGTTCCACTTTTTTTTTGTTAATAATCCCTTCTGCTCCTTTCTTCCAGGCAGGAGAGTTGAGGCATTCTCTGAGAAGATTCCTCATGAATACTGGGAACTAGATATTTCAGGGCACAGGAGAAATGAAGATTTTCTACTCATAATTCAGCCGCCAGCAAGCAAAGCTAGTGTGGCAGGAGAGTTGAGCCATTCTCTGAGAAGATTCCTCATGGAAACTGGGAAAAAGATATTTCAGGGCACAGGAGAAATGAAGATTTTCTACTCATAATTCAGCCTCCAGCAAGCAAAGCTAGTGTGGTAGGGAGCCCCTCTGACCTTCTATCTCTGTCTCTGTGTCTCTGACGTCTCTGCCTCTCTCTGCTCCTGTCTCATTTTTTTGGTAATTTTTCCTTTTTATGATTTTTTTAAAGGTAGAGTTTCTCTCAGGCCCTCAGCTCCATCTTTTGTTTTGTTAATAATCCCTTCTGCTCCTTTCTTCCAGGCAGGAGAGTTGAGCCATTCTCTGAGAAGATTCCTCATGGAAACTGGGAACTAGATATTTCATGGCACAGGAGAAATGAAGATTTTCTACTCATAATTCAGCCTCCAGCAAGCAAAGCTAGTGTGGTAGGGAATCCCTCTGGCCCTCTATCTCTATCTCTGTGTCTCTGAGGTCTCTGCCTCTCTCTGCTCCTGTCTCATTTTTTTTGGTAATTTTTCCTTTTTACGATTTTTTTAAAGGTAGAGTTTCTCTCTGGCTCTCAGCTCCATCTTTTGTTTTGTTAATAATCCCTTCTGCTCCTTTCTTCCAGGCAGGAGAGTTGAGCCATTCTCTGAGAAGATTACTCATGGAGACTGGGAACTAGATATTTCAGGGCACAGCAGAAATGAAGATTTTCTACTCATAATTCAGACTCCAGCAAGCAAAGCTAGTGTGGCAGGAGAGTTGAGCCATTCTCTGAGAAGATGCCTCATGGAAACTGGGAGCTAGATATTTCAGGGCACAGGAGAAATGAAGATTTTCAACTCATAATTCAGCCTCCAACAAGCAAAGCGAGTGTGGCATGAGAGTTGAGCCATTCTCTGAGAAGATTCCTCATGGAAACTGGGAACTAGATATTTCAGGGCACAGGAGAAGTGAAGATCTTCTACTCATAATTCAGCCTCCAACAAGCAAAGCTAGTGTGGCAGGAGAGTTGAGCCATTCTCTGAGAAGATTCCTCATGGAAACTGGGAACTAGATATTTCAGGGCACAGGAGAAATGAAGATTTTCTACTCATAATTCAGCCTCCAGCAAGCAAAGGTAGTGTGGCAGGAGAGTTGAGCCATTCTCTATGAAGATTCCTCATGGAGACTGGGAAATAGATATTTCAGGGCACAGCAGAAATGAAGATTTTCTACTCATAATTCAGACTCCAGCAAGCAAAGCTAGTGTGGCAGGAGAGTTGAGCCATTCTCTGAGAAGATTCCTCATGGAAACTGGGAGCTAGATATTTCAGGGCACAGGAGAAATGAAGATATTCTACTCATAATTCAGCCTCCAACAAGCAAAGCGAGTGTGGCAGGAGAGTTGAGCCATTCTCTGAGATGATTCCTCATGGAAACTGGGAACTAGATATTTCAGGGCACAGGAGAAGTGAAGATCTTCTAGTCATAATTCAGCCTCCAACAAGCAAAGCTAGTGTGGCAAGAGAGTTGAGCCAGTCTCTGAGAAGATTCCTCATGGAAACTGGGAACTAGATATTTCTGGGCACAGGAGAAATGTAGATTTTCTACTCATAATTCATCCTCCAGCCAGCAAAGCTAGTGTGGCTGGAGAG
This sequence comes from Tupaia tana, assembly GCA_026018925.1. Lineage (NCBI taxonomy): Eukaryota > Metazoa > Chordata > Mammalia > Scandentia > Tupaiidae > Tupaia > Tupaia tana. The sequence continues at coordinate 96,967,821 of JAKSZU010000009.1, forward strand.
TTGAGCAATTCTCTGAGAAGATACCTCATGGAAACTGGGAACTAGATATTTCAGGGCACAGGAGAAATGAAGATTTTCTACTTATAATTCAGCCTCCAGCAAGCAAAGTTAGTGTGGGAGCGAGCCCCTCTGGCCTTCTATCTCTGTCTCTGTGTCTCTGAGGTCAATGCCTCTCTCTGCTCCTGTCTAATTTTTTTGGTCATTTTTCCTTTTTACGATTTTTTTAAAGGAAGAGTTTCTCTCTGGCTCTCAGCTCCATCTTTTGTTTTGTTAATAATCCCTTCTGCTCCTTTCTTCCAGGCAGGAGAGTTGAGCCATTCTCTGAGAAGATTCCTCATGGAAATTGGGAACTAGATATTTCAGGGCACATGAGAAATGAAGATTTTCTACTCATAATTCAACCTCCAACAAGCAAAGGTAGTGTGGCAGGAGAGTTGAGCCATTCTCTATGAAGATTCCTCATGGAGACTGGGAACTAGATATTTCAGGGCACAGCAGAAATGAAGATTTTCTACTCATAATTCAGACTCCAGCAAGCAAAGCTAGTGTGGCAGGAGAGTTGAGCCATTCTCTGAGAAGATTCCTCATGGAAACTGGGAGCTAGATATTTCAGGGCACAGGAGAAATGAAGATTTTCTACTCATAATTCAGCCTCCAGCAAGCAAAGGTAGTGTGGCAGGAGAGTTGAGCCATTCTCTATGAAGATTCCTCATGGAGACTGGGAACTAGATATTTCAGGGCACAGCAGAAATGAAGATTTTCTACTCATAATTCAGACTCCAGCAAGCAAAGCTAGTGTGGCAGGAGAGTTGAGCCATTCTCTGAGAAGATTCCTCATGGAAACTGGGAGCTAGATATTTCAGGGCACAGGAGAAATGAAGATTTTCTACTCATAATTCAGCCTCCAACAAGCAAAGCGAGTGTGGCAGGAGAGTTGAGCCATTCTCTGAGAAGATTCCTCATGGAAACTGGGAACTAGATGTTTCAGGGCACAGGAGAAGTGAAGATCTTCTACTCATAATTCAGCCTCCAACAAGCAAAGCTAGTGTGGCAGGAGAGTTGAGCCAGTCTCTGAGAAGATTCCTCATGGAAACTGGGAACTAGATATTTCAGGGCACAGGAGAAATGAAGATTTTCTACTCATAATTCAGCCTCCAGCAAGCAAAGCTAGTGTGGCAGGAGAGTTGAGCCATTCTCTGAGAAGATTCCTCATGGAACCTGGGAACTAGTTATTTCAGGGCACAGGAGAAATGAAGATTTTCTACTCATAATTCAGCCTCCAGCAAGCAAAGCTTGTGTGGTAGGGAGCCCCTCTGGCCTTCTATCTCTGTCTCTGAGTCTCTGAGGTCTCTGCCTCTCTCTGCTCCTGTCTCATTTTTTTTGGTAATTTTTTCTTTTTACGATTTTTTTAAAGTAGAGTTTTGCACTGGCTCTCAGTTCCACTTTTTTTTTTTAATAATCCCTTCTGCTCCTTTCTTCCAGGCAGGAGAGTTGAGGCATTCTCTGATAAGATTCCTCATGAAAACTGGGAACTAGATATTTCAGGGCACAGGAGAAATGAAGATTTTCTACTCATAATTCAGCCGCCAGCAAGCAAAGCTAGTGTGGCAGGAGAGTTGAGCCATTCTCTGAGAAGATTCCTCATGGAAACTGGGAAAAAGATATTTCAGGGCACAGGAGAAATGAAGATTTTCTACTCATAATTCAGCCTCCAGCAAGCAAAGCTAGTGTGGTAGGGAGCCCCTCTGACCTTCTATATCTGTCTCTGTGTCTCTGAGGTCTCTGCCTCTCTCTGCTCCTGTCTCATTTTTTTGGTAATTATTCCTTTTTACGATTTTTTTAAAGGTAGAGTTTCTCTCAGGCCCTCAGCTCCATCTTTTGTTTTGTTAATAATCCCTTCTGCTCCTTTCTTCCAGGCAGGAGAGTTGAGCCATTCTCTGAGAAGATTCCTCATGGAAACTGGGAACTAGATATTTCAGGGCACAGGAGAAATGAAGATTTTCTACTCATAATTCAGCCTCCAGCAAGCAAAGCTAGTGTGGTAGGGAATCCCTCTGGCCTTCTATCTCTATGTCTGTGTCTCTGAGGTCTCTGCCTCTCTCTGCTCCTGTCTCATTTTTTTTGGTCATTTTTCCTTTTTACGATTTTTTTAAAGGTAGAGTTTCTCTCTGGCTCTCAGCTCCATCTTTTGTTTTGTTAATAATCCCTTCTGCTCCTTTCTTCCAGGCAGGAGAGTTGAGCCATTCTCTGAGAAGATTCCTCATGGAGACTGGGAACTAGATATTTCAGGGCACAGCAGAAATGGAGATTTTCTACTCATAATTCAGACTCCAGCAAGCAAAGCTAGTTTGGCAGGAGAGTTGAGCCATTCTCTTAGAAGATTCCTCATGGAAACTGGGAGCTAGATATTTCAGGGCACAGGAGAAATGAAGATTTTCAACTCATAATTCAGCCTCCAACAAGCAAAGCGAGTGTGGCATGAGAGTTGAGCCATTCTCTGAGAAGATTCCTCATGGAAACTGGGAACTAGATATTTCAGGGCACAGGAGAAGTGAAGATCTTCTACTCATAATTCAGCCTCCAACAAGCAAAGCTTGTGTGGCAGGAGAGTTGAGCCATTCTCTGAGAAGATTCCTCATGGAAACTGGGAACTAGATATTTCAGGGCACATGAGAAATGAAGATTTTCTACTCATAATTCAGCCTCCAGCAAGCAAAGGTAGTGTGGCAGGAGAGTTGAGCCATTCTCTATGAAGATTCTTCATGGAGACTGGGAACTAGATATTTCAGGGCACAGCAGAAATGAAGATTTTCTACTCGTAATTCAGACTCCAGCAAGCAAAGCTAGTGTGGCAGGAGAGTTGAGCCATTCTCTGAGAAGATTCCTCATGGAAACTGGGAGCTAGATATTTCAGGGCACAGGAGAAATGAAGATATTCTACTCATAATTCAGCCTCCAACAAGCAAAGCGAGTGTGGCAGGAAAGTTGAGCCATTCTCTGAGAAGATTCCTCATGGAAACTGGGAACTAGATATTTCAGGGCACAGGAGAAGTGAAGATCTTCTACTCATAATTCAGCCTCCAACAAGCAAAGCTAGTGTGGCAGGAGAGTTGAGCCAGTCTCTGAGAAGATTCCTCATGGAAACTGGGAACTAGATATTTCAGGGCACAGGAGAAATGAAGATTTTCTACTCATAATTCAGCCTCCAGCAAGCAAAGCTAGTGTGGCAGGAGAGTTGAGCCATTCTCTGAGAAGATTCCTCATGGAACCTGGGAACAAGTTATTTCAGGGCACAGGAGAAATGAAGATTTTCTACTCATAATTCAGCCTCCAGCAAGCAAAGCTAGTGTGGTAGGGAGTCCCTCTGGCCTTCTATCTCTGTCTCTGAGACTCTGAGGTCTCTGCCTCTCTCTGCTCCTGTCTCATTTTTTTTGGTAATTTTTCCTTTTTACGATTTTTTTAAAGTAGAATTTTGCACTGGCTCTCAGTTCCACTTTTTTTTTGTTAATAATCCCTTCTGCTCCTTTCTTCCAGGCAGGAGAGTTGAGGCATTCTCTGAGAAGATTCCTCATGAAAACTGGGAACTAGATATTTCAGGGCACAGGAGAAATGAAGATTTTCTACTCATAATTCAGCCGCCAGCAAGCAAAGCTAGTGTGGCAGGAGAGTTGAGCCATTCTCTGAGAAGATTCCTCATGGAAACTGGGAAAAAGATATTTCAGGGCACAGGAGAAATGAAGATTTTCTACTCATAATTCAGCCTCCAGCAAGCAAAGCTAGTGTGGTAGGGAGCCCCTCTGACCTTCTATCTCTGTCTCTGTGTCTCTGACGTCTCTGCCTCTCTCTGCTCCTGTCTCATTTTTTTGGTAATTTTTCCTTTTTACGATTTTTTTAAAGGTAGGGTTTCTCTCAGGCCCTCAGCTCCATCTTTTGTTTTGTTAATAATCCCTTCTGCTCCTTTCTTCCAGGCAGGAGAGTTGAGCCATTCTCTGAGAAGATTCCTCATGGAAACTGGGAACTAGATATTTCAGGGCACAGGAGAAATGAAGATTTTCTACTCATAATTAAGCCTCCAGCAAGCAAAGCTAGTGTGGTAGGGAATCCCTCTGGCCTTCTATCTCTATCTCTGTGTCTCTGAGGTCTCTGCCTCTCTCTGCTCCTGTCTCATTTTTTTTGGTAATTTTTACTTTTTACGATTTTTTTAAAGGTAGAGTTTCTCTCTGGCTCTCAGCTCCATCTTTTGTTTTGTTAATAATCCCTTCTGCACCTTTCTTCCAGGCAGGAGAGTTGAGCCATTCTCTGAGAAGATTCCTCATGGAGACTGGGAACTAGATATTTCAGGGCACAGCAGAAATGAAGATTTTCTACTCATAATTCAGACTCCAGCAAGCAAAGCTCGTGTGGCAGGAGAGTTGAGCCATTCTCTGAGAAGATTCCTCATGGAAACTGGGAGCTAGATATTTCAGGGCACAGGAGAAATGAAGATTTTCAACTCATAATTCAGCCTCCAACAAGCAAAGCGAGTGTGGCATGAGAGTTGAGCCATTCTCTGAGAAGATTCTTCATGGAAACTGGGAACTAGATATTTCAGGGCACAGGAGAAGTGAAGATCTTCTACTCATAATTCAGCCTCCAACAAGCAAAGCTAGTGTGGCAGGAGAGTTGAGCCATTCTCTCAGAAGATTCCTCATGGAAACTGGGAACTAGATATTTCAGGGCACAGGAGAAATGAAGATTTTCTACTCATAATTCAGCCTCCTGCAAGCAAAGGTAGTGTGGCAGGAGAGTTGAGCCATTCTCTATGAAGATTCCTCATGGAGACTGGGAAATAGATATTTCAGGGCACAGCAGAAATGAAGATTTTCTACTCATAATTCAGACTCCAGCAAGCAAAGCTAGTGTGGCAGGAGAGTTGAGCCATTCTCTGAGAAGATTCCTCATGGAAACTGGGAGCTAGATATTTCAGGGCACAGGAGAAATGAAGATATTCTACTCATAATTCAGCCTCCAACAAGCAAAGCGAGTGTGGCAGGAGAGTTGAGCCATTCTCTGAGATGATTCCTCATGGAAACTGGGAACTAGATATTTCAGGGCACAGGAGAAGTGAAGATCTTCTACTCATAATTCAGCCTCCAACAAGCAAAGCTAGTGTGGCAAGAGAGTTGAGCCAGTCTCTGAGAAGATTCCTCATGGAAACTGGGAACTAGATATTTCAGGGCACAGGAGAAATGAAGATTTTCTACTCATAATTCAGCCTCCAGCAAGCAAAGCTAGTGTGGCAGGAGAGTTGAGCCATTCTCTGAGAAGATTCCTCATGGAACCTGGGAACAAGTTATTTCAGGGCACAGGAGAAATGAAGATTTTCTACTCATAATTCAGCCTCCAGCAAGCAAAGCTAGTGTGGTAGGGAGCCCCTCTGGCCTTCTATCTCTGTCTCTGAGTCTCTGAGGTCTCTGCCTCTCTCTGCTCCTTTCTCATTTTTTTTTGGTAATTTTTCCTTTTTACGATTTTTTTAAAGTAGAGTTTTTCACTGGCTCTCAGTTCCACTTTTTGTTTTGTTAATAATCCCTTCTGCTCCTTTCTTCCAGGCAGGAGAGTTGAGGCATTCTCTGAGAAGATTCCTCATGAAAACTGGGAACTAGATATTTCAGGGCACAGGAGAAATGAAGATTTTCTACTCATAATTCAGCCGCCAGCAAGCAAAGCTAGTGTGGCAGGAGAGTTGAGCCATTCTCTGAGAAGATTCCTCATGGAAACTGGGAACAAGATATTTCAGGGCACAGGAGAAATGAAGATTTTCTACTCATAATTCAGCCTCCAGCAAGCAAAGGTAGTGTGGCAGGAGAGTTGAGCCATTCTCTATGAAGATTCCTCATGGAGACTGGGAAATAGATATTTCAGGGCACAGCAGAAATGAAGATTTTCTACTCATAATTCAGACGCCAGCAAGCAAAGCTAGTGTGGCAGGAGAGTTGAGCCATTCTCTGAGAAGATTCCTCATGGAAACTGGGAGCTAGATATTTCAGGGCACAGGAGAAATGAAGATATTCTACTCATAATTCAGCCTCCAACAAGCAAAGCGAGTGTGGCAGGAGAGTTGAGCCATTCTATGAGATGATTCCTCATGGAAACTGGGAACTAGATATTTCAGGGCACAGGAGAAGTGAAGATCTTCTACTCATAATTCAGCCTCCAACAAGCAAAGCTAGTGTGGCAAGAGAGTTGAGCCAGTCTCTGAGAAGATTCCTCATGGAAACTGGGAACTAGATATTTCTGGGCACAGGAGAAATGTAGATTTTCTACTCATAATTCATCCTCCAGCCAGCAAAGCTAGTGTGGCTGGAGAGTTGAGCAATTCTCTGAGAAGATACCTCATGGAAACTGGGAACTAGATATTTCAGGGCACAGGAGAAATGAAGATTTTCTACTTATAATTCAGCCTCCAGCAAGCAAAGTTAGTGTGGGAGCGAGCCCCTCTGGCCTTCTATCTCTGTCTCTGTGTCTCTGAGGTCAATGCCTCTCTCTGCCCCTGTCTAATTTTTTTGGTCATTTTTCCTTTTTACGATTTTTTTAAAGGAAGAGTTTCTCTCTGGCTCTCAGCTCCATCTTTTGTTTTGTTAATAATCCCTTCTGCTCCTTTCTTCCAGGCAGGAGAGTTGAGCCATTCTCTGAGAAGATTCCTCATGGAAATTGGGAACTAGATATTTCAGGGCACAGGAGAAATGAAGATTTTCTACTCATAATTCAACCTCCAACAAGCAAAGGTAGTGTGGCAGGAGAGTTGAGCCATTCTCTATGAAGATTCCTCATGGAGACTGGGAACTAGATATTTCAGGGCACAGGAGAAATGAAGATTTTCTACTCATAATTCAGACTCCAGCAAGCAAAGCTAGTGTGGCAGGAGAGTTGAGCCATTCTCTGAGAAGATTCCTCATGGAAACTGGGAGCTAGATATTTCAGGGCACAGGAGAAATGAAGATTTTCTACTCATAATTCAGCCTCCAGCAAGCAAAGGTAGTGTGGCAGGAGAGTTGAGCCATTCTCTATGAAGATTCCTCATGGAGACTGGGAACTAGATATTTCAGGGCACAGCAGAAATGAAGATTTTCTACTCATAATTCAGACTCCAGCAAGCAAAGCTAGTGTGGCAGGAGAGTTGAGCCATTCTCTGAGAAGATTCCTCATGGAAACTGGGAGCTAGATATTTCAGGGCACAGGAGAAATGAAGATTTTCTACTCATAATTCAGCCTCCAACAAGCAAAGCGAGTGTGGCAGGAGAGTTGAGCCATTCTCTGAGAGGATTCCTCATGGAAACTGGGAACTAGATGTTTCAGGGCACAGGAGAAGTGAAGATCTTCTACTCATAATTCAGCCTCCAACAAGCAAAGCTAGTGTGGCAGGAGAGTTGAGCCAGTCTCTGAGAAGATTCCTCATGGAAACTGGGAACTTGATATTTCAGGGCACAGGAGAAATGAAGATTTTCTACTCATAATTCAGCCTCCAGCAAGCAAAGCTAGTGTGGCAGTAGAGTTGAGCCATTCTCTGAGAAGATTCCTCATGGAACCTGGGAACTAGTTATTTCAGGGCACAGGAGAAATGAAGATTTTCTACTCATAATTCAGCCTCCAGCAAGCAAAGCTAGTGTGGTAGGGAGCCCCTCTGGCCTTCTATCTCTATCTCTGAGTCTCTGAGGTCTCTGCCTCTCTCTGCTCCTGTCTCTTTTTTTTTGGTAATTTTTTCTTTTTACGATTTTTTTAAAGTAGAGTTTTGCACTGGCTCTCAGTTCCACTTTTTTTTTTTTTAATAATCCCTTCTGCTCCTTTCTTCCAGGCAGGAGAGTTGAGGCATTCTCTGAGAAGATTCCTCATGAAAACTGGGAACTAGATATTTCAGGGCACAGGAGAAATGAAGATTTTCTACTCATAATTCAGCCGCCAGCAAGCAAAGCTAGTGTGGCAGGAGAGTTGAGCCATTCTCTGAGAAGATTCCTCATGGAAACTGGGAAAAAGATATTTCAGGGCACAGGAGAAATGAAGATTTTCTACTCATAATTCAGCCTCCAGCAAGCAAAGCTAGTGTGGTAGGGAGCCCCTCTGACCTTCTATATCTGTCTCTGTGTCTCTGAGGTCTCTGGCTCTCTCTGCTCCTGTCTCATTTTTTTGGTAATTATTCCTTTTTACGATTTTTTTAAAGGTAGAGTTTCTCTCAGGCCCTCAGCTCCATCTTTTGTTTTGTTAATAATCCCTTCTGCTCCTTTCTTCCAGGCAGGAGAGTTGAGCCATTCTCTGAGAAGATTCCTCATGGAAACTGGGAACTAGATATTTCAGGGCACAGGAGAAGTGAAGATCTTCTACTCATAATTCAGCCTCCAACAAGCAAAGCTAGTGTGGCAGGAGAGTTGAGCCAGTCTCTGAGAAGATTCCTCATGGAAACTGGGAACTAGATATTTCAGGGCACAGGAGAAATGAAGATTTTCTACTCATAATTCAGCCTCCAGCAAGCAAAGCTAGTGTGGCAGGAGAGTTGAGCCATTCTCTGAGAAGATTCCTCATGGAACCTGGGAACAAGTTATTTCAGGGCACAGGAGAAATGAAGATTTTCTACTCATAATTCAGCCTCCAGCAAGCAAAGCTAGTGTGGTAGGGAGCCCCTCTGGCCTTCTATCTCTGTCTCTGAGTCTCTGAGGTCTCTGCCTCTCTCTGCTCCTGTCTCATTTTTTTTTGGTAATTTTTCCTTTTTACGATTTTTTTAAAGTAGAATTTTGCACTGGCTCTCAGTTCCACTTTTTTTTTGTTAATAATCCCTTCTGCTCCTTTCTTCCAGGCAGGAGAGTTGAGGCATTCTCTGAGAAGATTCCTCATGAAAACTGGGAACTAGATATTTCAGGGCACAGGAGAAATGAAGATTTTCTACTCATAATTCAGCCGCCAGCAAGCAAAGCTAGTGTGGCAGGAGAGTTGAGCCATTCTCTGAGAAGATTCCTCATGGAAACTGGGAAAAAGATATTTCAGGGCACAGGAGAAATGAAGATTTTCTACTCATAATTCAGCCTCCAGCAAGCAAAGCCTGTGTGGTAGGGAGCCCCTCTGACCTTCTATCTCTGTCTCTGTGTCTCTGACGTCTCTGCCTCTCTCTGCTCCTGTCTCATTTTTTTGGTAATTTTTCCTTTTTACGATTTTTTTAAAGGTAGGGTTTCTCTCAGGCCCTCAGCTCCATCTTTTGTTTTGTTAATAATCCCTTCTGCTCCTTTCTTCCAGGCAGGAGAGTTGAGCCATTCTCTGAGAAGATTCCTCATGGAAACTGGGAACTAGATATTTCAGGGCACAGGAGAAATGAAGATTTTCTACTCATAATTAAGCCTCCAGCAAGCAAAGCTAGTGTGGTAGGGAATCCCTCTGGCCTTCTATCTCTATCTCTGTGTCTCTGAGGTCTCTGCCTCTCTCTGCTCCTGTCTCATTTTTTTTGGTAATTTTTACTTTTTACGATTTTTTTAAAGGTAGAGTTTCTCTCTGGCTCTCAGCTCCATCTTTTGTTTTGTTAATAATCCCTTCTGCTCCTTTCTTCCAGGCAGGAGAGTTGAGCCATTCTCTGAGAAGATTCCTCATGGAGACTGGGAACTAGATATTTCAGGGCACAGCAGAAATGAAGATTTTCTACTCATAATTCAGACTCCAGCAAGCAAAGCTAGTGTGGCAGGAGAGTTGAGCCATTCTCTGAGAAGATTCCTCATGGAAACTGGGAGCTAGATATTTCAGGGCACAGGAGAAATGAAGATTTTCAACTCATAATTCAGCCTCCAACAAGCAAAGCGAGTGGGGCATGAGAGTTGAGCCATTCTCTGAGAAGATTCCTCATGGAAACTGGGAACTAGATATTTCAGGGCACAGGAGAAGTGAAGATCTTCTACTCATAATTCAGCCTCCAACAAGCAAAGCTAGTGTGGCAGGAGAGTTGAGCCATTCTCTCAGAAGATTCCTCATGGAAACTGGGAACTAGATATTTCAGGGCACAGGAGAAATGAAGATTTTCTACTCATAATTCAGCCTCCTGCAAGCAAAGGTAGTGTGGCAGGAGAGTTGAGCCATTCTCTATGAAGATTCCTCATGGAGACTGGGAAATAGATATTTCAGGGCACAGCAGAAATGAAGATTTTCTACTCATAATTCAGACTCCAGCAAGCAAAGCTAGTGTGGCAGGAGAGTTGAGCCATTCTCTGAGAAGATTCCTCATGGAAACTGGGAGCTAGATATTTCAGGGCACAGGAGAAATGAAGATATTCTACTCATAATTCAGCCTCCAACAAGCAAAGCGAGTGTGGCAGGAGAGTTGAGCCATTCTCTGAGATGATTCCTCATGGAAACTGGGAACTAGATATTTCAGGGCACAGGAGAAGTGAAGATCTTCTACTCATAATTCAGCCTCCAACAAGCAAAGCTAGTGTGGCAAGAGAGTTGAGCCAGTCTCTGAGAAGATTCCTCATGGAAACTGGGAACTAGATATTTCAGGGCACAGGAGAAATGAAGATTTTCTACTCATAATTCAGCCTCCAGCAAGCAAAGCTAGTGTGGCAGGAGAGTTGAGCCATTCTCTGAGAAGATTCCTCATGGAACCTGGGAACAAGTTATTTCAGGGCACAGGAGAAATGAAGATTTTCTACTCATAATTCAGCCTCCAGCAAGCAAAGCTAGTGTGGTAGGGAGCCCCTCTGGCCTTCTATCTCTGTCTCTGATTCTCTGAGGTCTCTGCCTCTCTCTGCTCCTGTCTCATTTTTTTTTGGCAATTTTTCCTTTTTACGATTTTTTTAAAGTAGAGTTTTTCACTGGCTCTCAGTTCCACTTTTTGTTTTGTTAATAATCCCTTCTGCTCCTTTCTTCCAGGCAGGAGAGTTGAGGCATTCTCTGAGAAGATTCCTCATGAAAACTGGGAACTAGATATTTCAGGGCACAGGAGAAATGAAGATTTTCTACTCATAATTCAGCCGCCAGCAAGCAAAGCTAGTGTGGCAGGAGAGTTGAGCCATTCTCTGAGAAGATTCCTCATGGAAACTGGGAACAAGATATTTCAGGGCACAGGAGAAATGAAGATTTTCTACTCATAATTCAGCCTCCAGCAAGCAAAGCTAGTGTGGTAGGGAGCCCCTCTGACTTTCTATCTCTCTCTCTGTGTCTCTGACGTCTCTGCCTCTCTCTGCTCCTGTCTCATTTTTTGGTAATTTTTCCTTTTTACGATTTTTTTAAAGGTAGAGTTTCTCTCAGGCCCTCAGCTCCATCTTTTGTTTTGTTAATAATCCCTTCTTCTCCTTTCTTCCAGGCAGGAGAGTTGAGCCATTCTCTGAGAAGATTCCTCATGGAAACTGGGAACTAGATATTTCAGGGCACAGGAGAAATGAAGATTTTCTACTCATAATTCAGCCTCCAGCAAGCAAAGCTAGTGTGGTAGGGAATCCCTCTGGCCTTCTATCTCTATCTCTGCGTCTCTGAAGTCTCTGCCTCTCTCTGCTCCTGTCTCATTTTTTTTGGTAATTTTTCCTTTTTACGATTTTTTTAAAGGTAGAGTTTCTCTCTGGCTCTCAGCTCCATCTTTTGTTTTGTTAATAATCCCTTCTGCTCCTTTCTTCCAGGCAGGAGAGTTGAGCCATTCTCTGAGAAGATTCCTCATGGAGACTGGTAACTAGATATTTCAGGGCACAGCAGAAATGAAGATTTTCTACTCATAATTCAGAATGAAACAAGCAAAGCTAGTGTGGCAGGAGAGTTGAGCCATTCTCTGAGAAGATTCCTCATGGAAACTGGGAGCTAGATATTTCAGGGAACAGGAGAAATGAAGATTTTCTACTCATAATTCAGCCTCCAACAAGCAAAGCGAGTGTGGCAGGAGAGTTGAGCCATTCTCTGAGAAGATTCCTCATGGAAACTGGGAACTAGATATTTCAGGGCACAGGAGAAGTGAAGATCTTCTACTCATAATTCAGCCTCCAACAAGCAAAGCTAGTGTGGCAGGAGAGTTGAGCCATTCTCTGAGAAGATTCCTCATGGAAACTGGGAACTAGATATTTCAGGGCACAGGAGAAATGAAGATTTTCTACTCATAATTCAGCCTCCAGCAAGCAAAGCTAGTGTGGTAGGGAGCCCGTCTGGCCTTCTATCTCTGTCTCTGAGTCTTTGAGGTCTCTGCATCTCTCTGCTCCTGTCTCATTTTTTTTTTGGTAATTTTTCCTTTTTACGATTTTTTTAAAGTAGAGTTTTTCACTGGCTCTCAGTTCCACTTTTTGTTTTGTTAATAATCCCTTCTGCTCCTTTCTTCCAGGCAGGAGAGTTGAGCCATTCTCTGAGAAGATTCCTCATGAAAACTGGGAACTAGATATTTCAGGGCACAGGAGAAATGAAGATTTTCTACTCATAATTCAGCCTCCAGCAAGCAAAGCTAGTGTGGTAGGGAATCCCTCTGGCCTTCTATCTCTATCTCTGCGTCTCTGACGTCTCTGCCTCTCTCTGCTCCTGTCTCATTTTTTTTTGGTAATTTTTCCTTTTTACGATTTTTTTAAAGGTAGAGTTTCTCTCTGGCTCTCAGCTCCATCTTTTGTTTTGTTAATAATCCCTTCTGCTCCTTTCTTCCAGGCAGGAGAGTTGAGCCATTCTCTGAGAAGATTCCTCATGGAAACTGGGAACTAGATATTTCTGGGCACAGGAGAAATGTAGATTTTCTACTCATAATTCATCCTCCAGCAAGCAAAGCTAATGTGGCTGGAGACTTGAGCCATTCTCTGAGAAGATACCTCATGGAAACTGGGAACTAGATATTTCAGGGCACAGGAGAAATGAAGATTTTCTACTCATAATTCAGCCTTCAGCAAGCAAAGCTTGTGTGGGAGCGAGCCCCTCTGGCCTTCTATCTCTGTCTCTGTGTCTCTGAGTTCAATGCCTCTCTCTGCTCCTGTCTAATTTTTTTTGGTAATTTTGCCTTTTTACGATTTTTTTAAAGGTAGAGTTTCTCTCTGGCTCTCAGCTCCATCTTTTGTTTTGTTAATAATCCCTTCTGCTCCTTTCTTCCAGGCAGGAGAGTTGAGCCATTCTCTGAGAAGATTCCTCATGGAAATTGGGAACTAGATATTTCAGGGCACAGGAGAAATGAAGATTTTCTACTCATAATTCAGCCTCCAGCAAGCAAAGGTAGTGTGGCAGGAGAGTTGAGCCATTCTCTATGAAGATTCCTCATGGAGACTGGGAAGTAGATATTTCAGGGCACAGGAGAAATGAAGATTTTCTACTCATAATTCAGACTCCAGCAAGCAAAGCTAGTGTGGCAGGAGAGTTGAGCCATTCTCTGAGAAGATTCCTCATGGAAACTGGGAGCTAGATATTTCAGGGCACAGGAGAAATGAAGATTTTCTACTCATAATTCAGCCTCCTGCAAGCAAAGCTAATGTGGCAGGAGAGTTGAGACATTCTCTGAGAAGATTCCTCATGGAAACTGGGAACTAGTTATTTCAGGGCACAGGAGGAATGAAGATTTTCTACTCATAATTCAGCCTTCAGCAAGCAAAGCTTTTGTGGCAGGAGAGTTGAGCCATTCTCTGAGAAGATTCCTCATGGAACCTGGGAACTACATATTTCAGGGCACAGGAGAAATGAAGATTTTGTACTCATAATTCAGCCTACAACAAGCAAAGCTAGTGTGGCAGGAGAGTTGAGCCATTCTCTGAGAAGATTCCTCATGGAAACTGGGAACTAGATATTTCAGGGCACAGGAGAAATGAAGATTTTCTACTCATAATTCAGCCTCCAGCAAGCAAAGCTAGTGTGGTAGGGAGCGCCTCTGGATTTCTATCTCTGTCTCTGTGTCTCTGAGGTCTCTGTGTCTCTCTGCTCTTGTCTCATTGTTTTTGGTAATTTTTCTTTTTACGATTTTTTTAAATGTAGAGTTTCTCTCTGGCTCTCAGTTCCATCTTTTGTTTTGTTAATAATCCCTTCTGCTCCTTTCTTCCAGGCAGGAGATTTGAGCCATTCTCTGAGAAGATTCCTCATGGAAACTGGAAACTAGATATTTCAGGGCACAGGAGAAATGAAGATTTTCTACTCATAATTCAGCCTCCAGCAAGCAAAGCTAGTGTGGGAAGAGAGTTGAGCCATTCTCTGAGAAGGTTCCTCATGGAAACTGGGAACTAGATATTTAAGGGCACAGGAGAAATGAAGATTTTCTACTCATAATTCAGCCTCCAGTAAGCATACCTAGTGGGGTAGGGAGCCCTTCTGGCCTTCTATCTCTGTCTCTGTGTCTCTGAGGTCTCTGCCTCTCTCTGCTCCTGTCTCATTATTTTTGGTCATTTTTCATTTTATGATTTTTTTAAAGGTAGAGTTTCTCTCTGGCACTCAGCTCAATCTTTTGTTTTGTTAATAATCACTTCTGCTCCTTTCTTCCAGGCAGGAGAGTTGAGGCATTCTCTGAGAAGGTTCCTCATGGAAACTAGGAACTAGATATTTCTGGGCACAGGAGAAATGAAGATTTTCTACTCATTATTCAGCCTCCAGCAAGCAAAGCTATTGTGGCTGGAGAGTTCAGCCATTCTCTGAGAAGATTCCTCATAAAAACTGGGAACTAGGTATTTCAGGGCACAGGAGAAATGAAGATATTCTACTCATAATTCAGCCTCCAGCAAGCATAGCTAGTGTGGAAGGGATCCCCTCTGGCCTTCTAGCTCTGTCTCTGTGTCTCTGAGTTCTCTTCCTCTCTCAGCTCCTGTCTCATTTTTTTTGGGAAATTTTCCTTTTTACGATTTTTTTAAAGGTAGAGTTTCTCTCTGGCTCTCAGCTCCATCTTTTGTTTTGTTAATAATCCCTACTGCTCCTTTCTTCCAGGCAGGTGAGTTGAGCCATTCTCTGAGAAGATTCCTCATGGAAACCTGGGAACTAGATATTTCAGGGCACAGGAGAAATGAAGATTTTCTACTCATAATTCAGCCTCCAGCAAGCAAAGCTATTGTGGCTGGAGACTTGAGCCATTCACTGAGAAGATTCCTCATGGAAACTGGGAACTAGATATTTCAGGGCACAGGAGAAATGAAGATATTCTACTCATAATTCAGCCACCAGGAAGCAAAGCTAGTGTGTTAGGAGAGTTGAGCCATTCTCTGAGAAGATTCCTCATGGAAACTGGGAACAAGATATTTCAGGACACAGGAGAAATGAAGATTTTCTACTCATAATTCAGCCTTCAGCAAGCAAAGCTAGTGTGGTAGGGAGCCCCTCTGGACTTCTATCTCTGTCTCTGTGTCTCTGAGGTCTCTGCCTCTCTCTGATCCTGTCTCATTTATTTTGGTAATTTTTCCTTTTTACGATTTTTTTAAAGGTAGAGTTTCTCTCTGGCTCTCAGCACCATCTTTTGTTTTGTTAATAATCCCTTCTGCTCCTTTCTTCCAGGCAGGAGATTTGACCCGTTCTCTGAGAACATTCCTCATGGAAACTGGGAACTAGATATTTCAGGGCACAGGAGAAATGAAGATTTTCTACGCATAATTCAGCCCCCAGCAAGCAAAACTAGTGTCGTAGGGAGCCCCTCTGGCCTTCTATCTCTGTCTCTGAGTCTCTGATTTCTCTGCCTCTCTCTGCTCCGGTCTCATTTTTTTTTTGGTTATTTTTCCTTTTTACGATTTTTTTAAAGTAGAGTTTCTCTCTGGCTCTCAGTTCCATCTTTTGTTTTGTTAATAATCCCTTCTGCTCCTTTCTTCCAGGCAGGAGAGTTGAGCCATTCTCTGAGAAGATTCCTCATGGAAAGGGGGAACTAGATATTTCAGTGCACAGGAGAAATGAAGATTTTCTACTCATAATTCAGCCTCCAGCAAGCAAAGTTAGTGTGGCTGGATAGTTGAGCCATTCTCTGAGTAGATTTCTCATGGAAACTGGGAACTAGATATTTCAGGGCACAGGAGAAATGAAGATTTTCTACTCATAATTCAGCCTCCAGCAAGTAAAGCTAGTGTGGCAGAAGAGTTGAGCCATTCTCTGAGAAGATTCCTCATGGATACTGGGAACTAGATATTTCAGGGCACAGGAGAAATGAAGATTTTCTACTCATAATTCAGCCTCCAGCAAGCAAAGCTAGTGTGGCAGGAGAGTTGAGCCATTCTCTGAGAAGATTCCTCATGGAAACTGGGAGCTAGATATTTCAGGGCACAGGAGAAATGAAGATTTCCTACTCATAATTCAGCCTCCAACAAGCAAAGCTAGTGTGGCAGGAGAGTTGAGACATTCTCTGAGAAGATTCCTCATGGAAACTGGGAACTAGATATTTCAGGGCACAGGAGAAGTGAAGATCTTCTACTCATAATTCAGCCTACAACAAGCAAAGCTAGTGTGGCAGGAGAGTTGAGAAATTCTCTGAGAAGATTCCTCAAGGAAACTGGGAACTAGATATTTCAGGGCACAGGAGAAATGAAGATTTTCTACTCATAATTAAGCATTCAGCAAGCAAAGGTAGTGTGGCAGGAGAGTTGAGCCATTCTCTATTAAGATTCCTCATGGAGACTGGGAAATAGATATTTCAGGGCACAGGAGAAATGAAGATTTTCTACTCATAATTCAGCCTCCAGCAAGCAAAGCTAGTGTCGCAGGAGAGTTGAGACATTCTCTGAGAAGAT
The DNA here is from genome assembly GCA_026018925.1 of Tupaia tana. Classification (NCBI taxonomy): domain Eukaryota; kingdom Metazoa; phylum Chordata; class Mammalia; order Scandentia; family Tupaiidae; genus Tupaia; species Tupaia tana. The sequence goes on from JAKSZU010000009.1 coordinate 96,984,455, forward strand.
TCCACATGGAAACTGGTAACTAGATATTTCAGGGCAGAGGAGAAATGAAGATTTTCTACTCATAATTCAGCCTCCAGCAAGCAAAGTTACTGTGGCAGGAGAGTTGAGACATTCTCTGAGAAGATTCCTCATGGAAACTGGGAACTAGATATTTCAGGGCACAGGAGAAATGAAAATTTTGTACTCATAATTCAGCCTCCAGCAAGCAAAGCTAGTGTGGTGGGAGAGTTGAGCCATTCTCTGAGAAGATTCCTCATGGAAACTGGGAACTAGATATTTCAGGGCACAGGAGAAACGAAGATATTCTACTCATAATTCAGTCTCCATCAAGCAAAGCTAGTGTGGCAGGAGAGTTGAGCCATTCTCTGAGAAGATTCCTCATGGCAACTGGGAACTAGATATTTCTGGGCACCGGAGACATGAAGATTTTCTACTCATAATTCAGCCGCCAGCAAGCAAAGCTAGAGTGTTAGGAGAGTTGAGCCATTCTCTCAGAAGATTCCTCATGGAAACTGGGAACAAGATATTTCAGGACACAGGAGAAATGAAGATTTTCTACTCATAATTCAGCCTCCAGCAAGCAAAGCTAGTGTGGTAGGGAGCCCCTCTGGCCTTCTATCTCTGTCTCTGTGTCTCTGAGGACTCTGCATCTCTCTGCTCCTGTCTCATTTTTTTTGGTAGTTTTTCTTTTTTACGATTTTTTTAAAGGTAGAGTTTCTCTCTGGCTCTCAGCACCATCTTTTGTTTTGTTAATAATCCCTTCTGCTCCTTTCTTCCAGGCAGGAGAGTTGAGCCATTCTCTGAGAAGATTCCTCATGGAATCTGGGAACTAGATATTTCAGGGCACAGGAGAAATGAAGATTTTCTACTCATAATTCAGCCTCCAGCAAGCAAAGCTAGTGTGTTTGGGAGCCCCTCTGGCCTTCTATCTCTGTCTCTTTGTCTCTAAGGTCTCTACATCTCTCTGCTCCTGTCTCATTTTTTTTGGTAATTTTTCCCTTTTATGATTTTTTTAAAGGTAGAGTTTCTCTCTGGCTCTCAGCTCCATCTTTTTTTTTTTGTTAATAATCCTTTCTGCTCCTTTCTTCCAGGCAGGAGAGTTGAGCCTTTCTCTGAGAAGATTCCTCATGGAAACTGGGAACTAGATATTTCAGGGCACAGGAGAAACGAAGATATTCTACTCATAATTCAGCCTCCATCAAGCAAAGCTAGTGTGGCAGGAGAGTTGAGCCATTCTCTGAGAAGATTCCTCATGGAAACTGGGAACAAGATATTTCAGGACACAGGAGAAATGAAGAATTTCTACTCATAATTCAGCCTCCAGCCAGCAAAGCTAGTGTGGTAGGGAGCCCCTCTGGCCTTCTATCTCTGTCTCTGTGTCTCTGAGGACTCTGCATCTCTCTGCTCCTATCTCAATTTTTTTGGTAGTTTTCCCTTTTTACGATTTTTTTAAAGGTAGAGTTTCTCTCTGGCTCTCAGCACCATCTTTTCTTTTGTTAATAATCCCTTCTGAACCTTTCTTCCAGGCAGGAGAGTTGAGCCATTCTCTGAGAAGATTCCTCATGGAAACTGGGAACTAGATATTTCAGGGCACAGGAGAAAGGAAGATTTTCTACTCATAATTCAGCCTCCAGCAAGCAAAGCTAGTGTGGTAGGGAGCCCCTCTGGCCTTCTATCTCTGTCTCTGAGTCTCTGAGGTCTCTGCCTCTCTCTTCTCCTGTCTCATTTTTTTTGGGTAATTTTTCCTTTTTACGATTTTTTTAAAGTAGTGTTTCTCTCTGGCTCTCAGTTCCATCTTTTTTTTGTTAATAATCCCTTCTGCTCCTTTCTTCCAGGCAGGAGAGTTGAGCTATTCTCTGAGAAGTTTCCTCATGAAAACTGGGAACTAGGTATTTCAGGGCACAGGAGACGTGAAGATTTTCTACTCATAATTCAGCCGCCAGCAAGCAAAGCTAATGTGTTAGGAGAGTTGAGCCATTCTCTGAGAAGTTTCCTCATGGAAACTGGGAACAAGATATTTCAGGGCACAGGAGAAATGAAGACTTTCTACTCATAATTCAGCCTCCAGCAAGCAAAGCTAGTGTGGTAAGGAGCCCCTCTGGCCTTCTATCTCTGTCTCTGTGTCTCTGAGGTCTCTGCCTCTCTCTGCTCCTGTCTCATTTTTTTTGGTAATTTTTCCTTTTTACGATTTTTTTAAAGGTAGAGTTTCTCTCTGGCTCTCAGCTCCATCTTTTGTTTTCTTAATAATCCCTTCTGCTCCTTTCTTCCAGGCAGGAGAGTTGAGCCATTCTCTGAGAAGATTCCTCATGGAAAGGGGGAACTAGATATTTCAGTGCACAGGAGAAATGAAGATTTTCTACTCATAATTCAGCCCCCAGCAAGCAATGCTAGTGTGGCTGGATAGTTGAGCCATTCTCTGAGAAGATTTCTCATGGAAACTGGGAACTAGATATTTCAGGGCACAGGGGAAATGAAGATTTTCTACTCATAATTCAGCCTGCAGCAAGCAAAGCTAGTGTGGCGGGAGAGTTGAGCCATTCTCTGAGAAGTTTCCTCATGGAAACTGGGAACTACATATTTCAGGGCACAGGAGAAATGAAGATTTTGTACTCATAATTCAGCCTACAACAAGCAAAGCTAGTGTGGCAGGAGAGTTGAGCCATTCTCTGAGAAGATTCCTCATGGAAACTGGGAACTAGATATTTCAGGGCACAGGAGAAATGAAGATTTTCTACTCATAATTCAGCCTCCAGCAAGCAAAGCTAGTGTGGTAGGGAGCGCCTCTGGATTTCTATCTCTGTCTCTGTGTCTCTGAGGTCTCTGTGTCTCTCTGCTCCTGTCTCATTTTTTTTGGTAATTTTTCTTTTTACGATTTTTTAAATGTAGAGTTTCTCTCTGGCTCTCAGTTCCATCTTTTGTTTTGTTAATAATCCCTTCTGCTCCTTTCTTCCAGGCAGGAGATTTGAGCCATTCTCTGAGAAGATTCCTCATGGAAACTGGAAACTAGATATTTCAGGGCACAGGAGAAATGAAGATTTTCTACTCATAATTCAGCCTCCAGCAAGCAAAGCTAGTGTGGGAAGAGAGTTGAGCCATTCTCTGAGAAGGTTCCTCATGGAAACTGGGAACTAGATATTTAAGGGCACAGGAGAAATGAAGATTTTCTACTCATAATTCAGCCTCCAGTAAGCATACCTAGTGTGGTAGGGAGCCCTTCTGGCCTTCTATCTCTGTCTCTGTGTCTCTGAGGTCTCTGCCTCTCTCTGCTCCTGTCTCATTATTTTTGGTCATTTTTCATTTTATGATTTTTTTAAAGGTAGAGTTTCTCTCTGGCACTCAGCTCAATCTTTTGTTTTGTTAATAATCACTTCTGCTCCTTTCTTCCAGGCAGGTGAGTTGAGCCATTCTCTGAGAAGATTCCTCAAGGAAACTGGGAACTAGATATTTCAGGGCACAGGAGAAATGAAGATTTTCTACTCATAATTAAGCATTCAGCAAGCAAAGGTAGTGTGGCAGGAGAGTTGAGCCATTCTCTATTAAGATTCCTCATGGAGACTGGGAAATAGATATTTCAGGGCACAGGAGAAATGAAGATTTTCTACTCATAATTCAGCCTCCAGTAAGCATACCTAGTGTGGTAGGGAGCCCTTCTGGCCTTCTATCTCTGTCTCTGTGTCTCTGAGGTTTCTGCCTCTCTCTGCTCCTGTCTCATTATTTTTGGTCATTTTTCATTTTATGATTTTTTTAAAGGTAGAGTTTCTCTCTGGCACTCAGCTCAATCTTTTGTTTTGTTAATAATCACTTCTACTCCTTTCTTCCAGGCAGGTGAGTTGAGCCATTCTCTGAGAAGATTCCTCAAGGAAACTGGGAACTAGATATTTCAGGGCACAGGAGAAATGAAGATTTTCTACTCATAATTAAGCATTCAGCAAGCAAAGGTAGTGTGGCAGGAGAGTTGAGCCATTCTCTATTAAGATTCCTCATGGAGACTGGGAAATAGATATTTCAGGGCACAGGAGAAATGAAGATTTTCTACTCATAATTCAGCCTCCAGCAAGCAAAGCTAGTGTGGCAGGAGAGTTGAGACATTCTCTGAGAAGATTCCACATGGAAACTGGTAACTAGATATTTCAGGGCAGAGGAGAAATGAAGATTTTCTACTCATAATTCAGCCTCCAGCAAGCAAAGTTACTGTGGCAGGAGAGTTGAGACATTCTCTGAGAAGATTCCTCATGGAAACTGGGAACTAGATATTTCAGGGCACAGGAGAAATGAAGATTTTGTACTCATAATTCAGCCTCCAGCAAGCAAAGCTAGTGTGGTGGGAGAGTTGAGCCATTCTCTGAGAAGATTCCTCATGGAAACTGGGAACTAGATATTTCAGGGCACAGGAGAAACGAAGATATTCTACTCATAATTCAGTCTCCATCAAGCAAAGCTAGTGTGGCAGGAGAGTTGAGCCATTCTCTGAGAAGATTCCTCATGGCAACTGGGAACTAGATATTTCTGGGCACAGGAGACATGAAGATTTTCTACTCATAATTCAGCCGCCAGCAAGCAAAGCTAGAGTGTTAGGAGAGTTGAGCCATTCTCTCAGAAGATTCCTCATGGAAACTGGGAACAAGATATTTCAGGACACAGGAGAAATGAAGATTTTCTACTCATAATTCAGCCTCCAGCAAGCAAAGCTAGTGTGGTAGGGAGCCCCTCTGGCCTTCTATCTCTGTCTCTGTGTCTCTGAGGACACTGCATCTCTCTGCTCCTGTCTCATTTTTTTTGGTAGTTTTTCCTTTTTACGATTTTTTTAAAGGTAGAGTTTCTCTCTGGCTCTCAGCACCATCTTTTGTTTTGTTAATAATCCCTTCTGCTCCTTTCTTCCAGGCAGGAGAGTTGAGCCATTCTCTGAGAAGATTCCTCATGGAATCTGGGAACTAGATATTTCAGGGCACAGGAGAAATGAAGATTTTCTACTCATAATTCAGCCTCCAGCAAGCAAAGCTTGTGTGTTAGGGAGCCCCTCTGGCCTTCTATCTCTGTCTCTTTGTCTCTAAGGTCTCTGCATCTCTCTGCTCCTGTCTCATTTTTTTTGGTAATTTTTCCCTTTTATGATTTTTTTAAAGGTAGAGTTTCTCTCTGGCTCTCAGCTCCATCTTTTTTTTTTTGTTAATAATCCTTTCTGCTCCTTTCTTCCAGGCAGGAGAGTTGAGCCTTTCTCTGAGAAGATTCCTCATGGAAACTGGGAACTAGATATTTCAGGGCACAGGAGAAACGAAGATATTCTACTCATAATTCAGCCTCCATCAAGCAAAGCTAGTGTGGCAGGAGAGTTGAGCCATTCTCTGAGAAGATTCCTCATGGAAACTGGGAACAAGATATTTCAGGACACAGGAGAAATGAAGAATTTCTACTCATAATTCAGCCTCCAGCCAGCAAAGCTAGTGTGGTAGGGAGCCCCTCTGGCCTTCTATCTCTGTCTCTGTGTCTCTGAGGACTCTGCATCTCTCTGCTCCTGTCTCAATTTTTTTGGTAGTTTTCCCTTTTTACGATTTTTTTAAAGGTAGAGTTTCTCTCTGGCTCTCAGCACCATCTTTTGTTTTGTTAATAATCCCTTCTGAACCTTTCTTCCAGGCAGGAGAGTTGAGCCATTCTCTGAGAAGATTCCTCATGGAAACTGGGAACTAGATATTTCAGGGCACAGGAGAAAGGAAGATTTTCTACTCATAATTCAGCCTCCAGCAAGCAAAGCTAGTGTGGTAGGGAGCCCCTCTGGCCTTCTATCTCTGTCTCTGAGTCTCTGAGGTCTCTCCCTCTCTCTTCTCCTGTCTCATTTTTTTTGGGTAATTTTTCCTTTTTACGATTTTTTTAAAGTAGTGTTTCTCTCTGGCTCTCAGTTCCATCTTTTTTTTGTTAATAATCCCTTCTGCTCCTTTCTTCCAGGCAGGAGAGTTGAGCTATTCTCTGAGAAGTTTCCTCATGAAAACTGGGAACTAGGTATTTCAGGGCACAGGAGACGTGAAGATTTTCTACTCATAATTCAGCCGCCAGCAAGCAAAGCTAGTGTGTTAGGAGAGTTGAGCCATTCTCTGAGAAGTTTACTCATGGAAACTGGGAACAAGATATTTCAGGGCACAGGAGAAATGAAGACTTTCTACTCATAATTCAGCCTCCACCAAGCAAAGCTAGTGTGGTAAGGAGCCCCTCTGGCCTTCTATCTCTGTCTCTGTGTCTCTGAGGTCTCTGCCTCTCTCTGCTCCTGTCTCATTTTTTTTGGTAATTTTTCCTTTTTCCGATTTTTTTAAAGGTAGAGTTTCTCTCTGGCTCTCAGCTCCATCTTTTGTTTTCTTAATAATCCCTTCTGCTCCTTTCTTCCAGGCAGGAGAGTTGAGCCATTCTCTGAGAAGATTTCTCATGGAAAGGGGGAACTAGATATTTCAGTGCACAGGAGAAATGAAGATTTTCTACTCATAATTCAGCCTCCAGCAAGCAAAGCTAGTGTGGGAAGAGAGTTGAGCCATTCTCTGAGAAGATTCCTCATGGAAACTGGGAACTAGATATTTCAGGGCACAGGAGAAATGAAGATTTTCTACTCATAATTCAGCCTCCAGCAAGCAAAGCTAGTGTGGTAGGGAGCGCCTCGGGATTTCTATCTCTGTCTCTGTGTCTCTGAGGTCTCTGTCTCTCTCTGCTCCTGTCTCATTTTTTTTGGTAATTTTTCTTTTTACGATTTTTTTAAATGTAGAGTTTCTCTCTGGCTCTCAGCTCCATCTTTTGTTTTGTTATTAATCCCGTCTGCTCCTTTCTTCCAGGCAGGAGAGTTGAGCCATTCTCTGAGAAGATTCCTCATGGAAACTGGAAACTAGATATTTCAGGGCACAGGAGAAATGAAGATTTTCTACTCATAATTCAGCCTCCAGCAAGCAAAGCTAGTGTGGGAAGAGAGTTGAGCCATTCTCTGAGAAGGTTCCTCATGGAAACTGGGAACTAGATATTTAAGGGCACAGGAGAAATGAAGATTTTCTACTCATAATTCAGCCTCCAGTAAGCATACCTAGTGTGGTAGGGAGCCCTTCTGGCCTTCTATCTCTGTCTCTGTGTCTCTGAGGTCTCTGCCTCTCTCTGCTCCTGTCTCATTATTTTTGGTCATTTTTCATTTTATGATTTTTTTAAAGGTAGAGTTTCTCTCTGGCACTCAGCTCAATCTTTTGTTTTGTTAATAATCACTTCTGCTCCTTTCTTCCAGGCAGGAGAGTTGAGGCATTCTCTGAGAAGGTTCCTCATGGAAACTAGGAACTAGATATTTCTGGGCACAGGAGAAATGAAGATTTTCTACTCATTATTCAGCCTCCAGCAAGCAAAGCTATTGTGGCTGGAGAGTTCAGCCATTCTCTGAGAAGATTCCTCATGGAAACTGGGAACTAGGTATTTCAGGGCACAGGAGAAATGAAGATATTCTACTCATAATTCAGCCTCCAGCAAGCATAGCTAGTGTGGAAGGGATCCCCTCTGGCCTTCTAGCTCTGTCTCTGTGTCTCTGAGTTCTCTTCCTCTCTCAGCTCCTGTCTCATATTTTTTGGGAAATTTTCCTTTTTACGATTTTTTTAAAGGTAGAGTTTCTCTCTGGCTCTCAACTCCATCTTTTGTTTTGTTAATAATCCCTACTGCTCCTTTCTTCCAGGCAGGTGAGTTGAGCCATTCTCTGAGAAGATTCCTCATGGAAACCTGGGAACTAGATATTTCAGGGCACAGGAGAAATGAAGATTTTCTACTCATAATTCAGCCTCCAGCAAGCAAAACTATTGTGGCTGGAGACTTGAGCCATTCACTGAGAAGATTCCTCATGGAAACTGGGAACTAGATATTTCAGGGCACAGGAGAAATGAAGATATTCTACTCATAATTCAGCCACCAGGAAGCAAAGCTAGTGTGTTAGGAGAGTTGAGCCATTCTCTGAGAAGATTCCTCATGGAAACTGTGAACAAGATATTTCAGGACACAGGAGAAATGAAGATTTTCTACTCATAATTCAGCCTTCAGCAAGCAAAGCTAGTGTGGTAGGGAGCCCCTCTGGACTTCTATCTCTGTCTCTGTGTCTCTGAGGTCTCTGCCTCTCTCTGATCCTGTCTCATTTATTTTGGTAATTTTTCCTTTTTACGATTTTTTTAAAGGTAGAGTTTCTCTCTGGCTCTCAGCACTATCTTTTGTTTCGTTAATAATCCCTTCTGCTCCTTTCTCCCAGGCAGGAGATTTGACACGTGCTCTGAGAACATTCCTCATGGAAACTGGGAACTAGATATTTCAGGGCACAGGAGAAATGAAGATTTTCTACTCATAATTCAGCCCCCAGCAAGCAAAACTAGTGTCGTAGGGATCCCATCTGGCCTTCTATCTCTGTCTCTGAGTCTGTGATTTCTCTGCCTCTCTCTGCTCCTGTCTCATTTTTTTGTTGGTAATTTTTCCTTTTTACGATTTTTTTAAAGTAGAGTTTCTCTCTGTCTCTCAGTTCCATCTTTTGTTTTGTTAATAATCCCTTCTGCTCCTTTCTTCCAGGCAGGAGAGTTGAGCCATTATCTGAGAAGATTCCTCATGGAAAGGGGGAACTAGATATTTCAGAGCACAGGAGAAATGAAGATTTTCTACTCATAATTCAGCCTCCTGCAAGCAAAGCTAGTGTGGCTGGATAGTTGAGCCATTCTCTGAGAAGATTTCTCATGGAAACTGGGAACTAGATATTTCAGGGCACAGGAGAAATGAAGATTTTCTACTCATAATTCAGCCTCCAGCAAGCAAAGCTAGTGTGGCAGGAGAGTTGAGCCATTCTCTGAGAAGATTCCTCATGGATACTGGGAACTAGATATTTCAGGGCACAGGAGAAATGAAGATTTTCTACTCATAATTCAGCCTCCAGCAAGCAAAGCTAGTGTGGCAGGAGAGTTGAGCCATTCTCTGAGAAGATTCCTCATGGAAACTGGGAGCTAGATATTTCAGGGCACAGGAGAAATGAAGATATTCTACTCATAATTCAGCCTCCAACAAGCAAAGCTAGTGTGGCAGGAGAGTTGAGCCATTCTCTGAGAAGATTCCTCATGGAAACTGGGAGCTAGATATTTCAGGGCACAGGAGAAATGAAGATTTTCTACTCATAATTCAGCCTCCAACAAGCAAAGCTAGTGTGGCAGGAGAGTTGAGCCATTCTCTGAGAAGATTCCTCATGGAAACTGGGAACTAGATATTTCAGGGCACAGGAGAAGTGAAGATCTTCTACTCATAATTCAGCCTACAACAAGCAAAGCTAGTGTGGCAGGAGAGTTGAGCCATTCTCTGAGAAGATTCCTCAAGGAAACTGGGAACTAGATATTTCAGGGCACAGGAGAAATGAAGATTTTCTACTCATAATTCAGCATTCAGCAAGCAAAGGTAGTGTGGCAGGAGAGTTGATCCATTCTCTATTAAGATTCCTCATGGAGACTGGGAAATAGATATTTCAGGGCACAGGAGAAATGAAGATTTTCTACTCATAATTCAGCCTCCAGCAAGCAAAGCTAGTGTGGCAGGATAGTTGAGACATTCTCTGAGAAGATTCCTCATGGAAACTGGTAACTAGATATTTCAGGGCAGAGGAGAAATGAAGATTTTCTACTCATAATTCAGCCTCAAGCAAGCAAAGTTACTGTGGCAGGAGAGTTGAGACATTCTCTGAGAAGATTCCTCATGGAAACTGGGAACTAGATATTTCAGGGCACAGGAGAAATGAAGATTTTGTACTCATAATTCAGCCTCCAGCAAGCAAAGCTAGTGTGTTGGGAGAGTTGAGCCATTCTCTGAGAAGATTCCTCATGGAAACTGGGAACTAGATATTTCAGGGCACAGGAGAAACGAAGATATTCTACTCATAATTCAGCCTCCATCAAGCAAAGCTAGTGTGGCAGGAGAGTTGAGCCATTCTCTGAGAAGATTCCTCATGGCAACTGGGAACTAGATATTTCTGGGCACAGGAGACATGAAGATTTTCTACTCATAATTCAGCCGCCAGCAAGCAAAGCTAGTGTGTTAGGAGAGTTGAGCCATTCTCTCAGAAGATTCCTCATGGAAACTGGGAACAAGATATTTCAGGACACAGGAGAAATGAAGATTTTCTACTCATAATTCAGCCTCCAGCAAGCAAAGCTAGTGTGGTAGGAAGCCCCTCTGGCCTTCTATCTCTGTCTCTGTGTCTCTGAGGACTCTGCATCTCTCTGCTCCTGTCTCATTTTTTTTTGGTAGTTTTTCCTTTTTACGAATTTTTTAAAGGTAGAGTTTCTCTCTGGCACTCAGCACCATCTTTTGTTTTGTTAATAATCCCTTCTGCTCCTTTCTTCCAGGCAGGAGAGTTGAGCCATTCTCTGAGAAGATTCCTCATGGAAACTGGGAACTAGATATTTCAGGGCACAGGAGAAATGAAGATTTTCTACTCATAATTCAGCTTCCAGCAAGCAAAGCTAGTGTGGTAGGGAGCCCCTCTGGCCTTCTATCTCTGTCTCTTTGTCTTTAAGGTCTCTGCATCTCTCTGCTCCTGTCTCATTTTTTTTGGTAATTTTTCCTTTTTATGATTTTTTTAAAGGTAGAGTTTCTCTCTGGCTCTCAGCTCCATCTTTTTTTTTTTTTGTTAATAATCCTTTCTGCTCCTTTCTTCCAGGCAGGAGAGTTGAGCCTTTCTCTGAGAAGATTCCTCATGGAAAGTGGGAACTAGATATTTCAGGGCACAGGAGAAATGAAGATTTTCTACTCATAATTCAGCCGCCAGCAAGCAAAGCTAGTGCGTTAGGAGAGTTGAGCCATTCTCTGAGAAGTTTCCTCATGGAAACTGGGAACAAGATATTTCAGGGCACAGGAGAAATGAAGATTTTCTACTCATAATTCAGCCTCCAGCAAGCAAAGCTAGTGTTGTAGGGAGCCCCTCTGACCTTCTATCTCTGTCTCTGTGTCTCTGAGGTCTCTGCCTCTCTCTGCTCCTGTCTCTTTTTTTTGGTAATTTTTCCTTTTTACGATTTTTTTAAAGGTAGAGTTTCTCTCTGGCTCTCAGCTCCATCTTTTGTTTTCTTAATAATCCCTTCTGCACCTTTCTTCCAGGCAGGAGAGTTGAGCCATTCTCTGAGAAGATTCCTCATGGAAAGTGGGAACTAGATATTTCAGAGCACAGGAGAAATGAAGATTTTCTACTCATAATTCAGCCTCCAGCAAGCAATGCTAGTGTGGCAGGAGAGTTGAGCCATTCTCTGAGAAGATTCCTCATGGAAACTGGGAACTAGATATTTCAGGGCACAGGAGAAGTGAAGATCTTCTACTCATAATTCAGCCTACAACAAGCAAAGCTAGTGTGGCAGGAGAGTTGAGCCATTCTCTGAGAAGATTCCTCAAGGAAACTGGGAACTAGATATTTCAGGGCACAGGAGAAATGAAGATTTTCTACTCATAATTCAGCATTCAGCAAGCAAAGGTAGTGTGGCAGGAGAGTTGATCCATTCTCTATTAAGATTCCTCATGGAGACTGGGAAATAGATATTTCAGGGCACAGGAGAAATGAAGATTTTCTACTCATAATTCAGCCTCCAGCAAGCAAAGCTAGTGTGGCAGGATAGTTGAGACATTCTCTGAGAAGATTCCTCATGGAAACTGGTAACTAGATATTTCAGGGCAGAGGAGAAATGAAGATTTTCTACTCATAATTCAGCCTCAAGCAAGCAAAGTTACTGTGGCAGGAGAGTTGAGACATTCTCTGAGAAGATTCCTCATGGAAACTGGGAACTAGATATTTCAGGGCACAGGAGAAATGAAGATTTTGTACTCATAATTCAGCCTCCAGCAAGCAAAGCTAGTGTGTTGGGAGAGTTGAGCCATTCTCTGAGAAGATTCCTCATGGAAACTGGGAACTAGATATTTCAGGGCACAGGAGAAACGAAGATATTCTACTCATAATTCAGCCTCCATCAAGCAAAGCTAGTGTGGCAGGAGAGTTGAGCCATTCTCTGAGAAGATTCCTCATGGCAACTGGGAACTAGATATTTCTGGGCACAGGAGACATGAAGATTTTCTACTCATAATTCAGCCGCCAGCAAGCAAAGCTAGTGTGTTAGGAGAGTTGAGCCATTCTCTCAGAAGATTCCTCATGGAAACTGGGAACAAGATATTTCAGGACACAGGAGAAATGAAGATTTTCTACTCATAATTCAGCCTCCAGCAAGCAAAGCTAGTGTGGTAGGAAGCCCCTCTGGCCTTCTATCTCTGTCTCTGTGTCTCTGAGGACTCTGCATCTCTCTGCTCCTGTCTCATTTTTTTTTGGTAGTTTTTCCTTTTTACGAATTTTTTAAAGGTAGAGTTTCTCTCTGGCACTCAGCACCATCTTTTGTTTTGTTAAAAATCCCTTCTGCTCCTTTCTTCCAGGCAGGAGAGTTGAGCCATTCTCTGAGAAGATTCCTCATGGAAACTGGGAACTAGATATTTCAGGGCACAGGAGAAATGAAGATTTTCTACTCATAATTCAGCTTCCAGCAAGCAAAGCTAGTGTGGTAGGGAGCCCCTCTGGCCTTCTATCTCTGTCTCTTTGTCTTTAAGGTCTCTGCATCTCTCTGCTCCTGTCTCATTTTTTTTGGTAATTTTTCCTTTTTATGATTTTTTTAAAGGTAGAGTTTCTCTCTGGCTCTCAGCTCCATCTTTTTTTTTTTTTTTGTTAATAATCCTTTCTGCTCCTTTCTTCCAGGCAGGAGAGTTGAGCCTTTCTCTGAGAAGATTCCTCATGGAAAGTGGGAACTAGATATTTCAGGGCACAGGAGAAATGAAGATTTTCTACTCATAATTCAGCCGCCAGCAAGCAAAGCTAGTGCGTTAGGAGAGTTGAGCCATTCTCTGAGAAGTTTCCTCATGGAAACTGGGAACAAGATATTTCAGGGCACAGGAGAAATGAAGATTTTCTACTCATAATTCAGCCTCCAGCAAGCAAAGCTAGTGTTGTAGGGAGCCCCTCTGACCTTCTATCTCTGTCTCTGTGTCTCTGAGGTCTCTGCCTCTCTCTGCTCCTGTCTCTTTTTTTTGGTAATTTTTCCTTTTTACGATTTTTTTAAAGGTAGAGTTTCTCTCTGGCTCTCAGCTCCATCTTTTGTTTTCTTAATAATCCCTTCTGCACCTTTCTTCCAGGCAGGAGAGTTGAGCCATTCTCTGAGAAGATTCCTCATGGAAAGTGGGAACTAGATATTTCAGAGCACAGGAGAAATGAAGATTTTCTACTCATAATTCAGCCTCCAGCAAGCAATGCTAGTGTGGCTGGATAGTTGAGCCATTCTCTGAGAAGATTTCTCATGGAAACTGGGAACTAGATATTTCAGGGCACAGGGGAAATGAAGATTTTCTACTCATAATTCAGCCTCCAGCAAGCAAAGCTAGTGTGGCAGCAGAGTTGAGCCATTCTCTGAGAAGTTTCCTCATGGAAACTGGGAACTAGATATTTCAGGGCACAGGAGAAATGAAGATTTTCTACTCATAATTCAGCCTCCAGCAAGCAAAGCTAGTGTGGCAGGAGAGTTGAGCCATTCTCTGAGAAGATTCCTCATGGAAACTGGGAGCTAGATATTTCAGGGCACAGGAGAAATGAAGATTTTCTCCTCATAATTCAGCCTCCAACAAGCAAAGCTAGTGTGGCAGGAGAGTTGAGCCATTCTCTGAGAAGATTCCTCATGGAAACTGGGATCTAGATATTTCAGGGCACAGGAGAAGTGAAGATCTTCTACTCATAATTCAGCCTACAACAAGCAAAGCTAGTGTGGCAGGAGAGTTGAGCCATTCTCTGAGAAGATTCCTCATGGAAACTGGGAACTAGATATTTCAGGGCACAGGAGAAATGAAGATTTTCTACTCATAATTCAGCCTCCAGCAAGCAAAGGTAGTGTGGCAGGAGAGTTGAGCCATTCTCTGAGAAGATTCCTCATGGAAACTGGGAACTAGATATTTCAGGGCACAGGAGAAATGAAGATTTTCTACTCATAATTCAGCCTCCAGCAAGCAAAGCTAGAGTGGCAGGAGATTTGAGCCATTCTCTGAGAAGATTCCTCATGGAAGCTGGGAACTAGATATTTCAGGGCACAGGGGAAATGAAGATTTTCTACTCATAATTCAGAATCCAGCAAGCAAAGCTAGTGTGGTAGGGAACCCCTCGGGCCTTCTATCTCTGTCTCTGTGTCTCTGAGGTCTCTGCCTCTCTCTGCTCCTGTCTCATTTTTTTGGTAATTTTTCTTTTTTACGTTTTTTTTTAATAGTAGAGTTTCGCTCTGGCTCTCAGCTCCTTCTTTTGTTTTGTTAATTATCCCTTCTGCTCCTTTCTTCCAGGCAGGAGAGTTGAGCCATTCTCTGAGAAGATTCCTCATGGAAACTGGGAACTTGATATTTCAGGGCACAGGAGAAATGAAGATTTTCTACTCATAATTCAGCCTCCAGCAAGCAAAGCTAGTGTGGTAGGGAGCCCCTCTGGCCTTCTATCCTTGTCTCTGTGTCTCTAAGGTCTCTGCCTCTCTCTGCTCCTGTCTCATTTTTTTTGGTAATTTTTCCTTTCTACGATTTTTTTAAAGGTAGAGTTTCTCTCTGGCTCTCAGCTCCTTCTTTTGTTTTGTTAATTATCCCTTCTGATCCTTTCTTCCAGGCAGGAGATTTGAGCTATTCTCTGAGAAGATTCCTCATGGAAACTGGGAACTAGATATTTCAGGGTACAGGAGAAATGAAGATTTTCTACTCATAATTCAGCCTCCAGCAAGTAAAGCTAGTGTGGCAGGAGAGTTGAGCCATTCTCTGAGAAGATTCCTCATGGAAACTGGGAACTAGATATTTAAGGGCACAGGAGAAATGATTTTCTACTCATAATTCAGCCTCCAACAAGCAAAGCTAGTATGGCAGGAGAGTTGAGCCATTCTCTGAGAAGATTCCTCATGGAAACTGGGAACTAGATATTTCAGGGCACAAGAGAAATGAAAATTTTCTACTCATAATTCATCCTCCAGCAAGCAAAGCTAGTGTGGTAGGGAGCCCCTCTGGCATTCTATCTCTGTCTCTGTGTCTCTGAGGTCTCTGCCTCTCTCTGCTCCTGTCTCATTTATTTTGGTCATTTTTCCTTTTTACGATTTTTTTAAAGGTAGAGTTTCTCTCTTGATATCAGCTCCATCTTTTGTTTTGTTAATAACCCCTCCTGCTCCTTTCTTCCAGGCAGGAGAGTTGAGCCATTCTCTGAGAAGTTTCCTCATGGAAACTGGGAACTAGATATTTCAGGGCACAGGAGAAATGATTTTCTACTCATAATTCAGCCTCCAACAAGTAAAGCTAGTATGGCAGGAGAGTTGAGCCATTCTCTGAGAAGATTCCTCATGGAAACTGGGAACTAGATATTTCAGGGCACAGGGAAATGAAAATTTTCTGCTCATAATTCAGCCTCCAACAAGCAAAGCTAGTGTGGCAGGAGAGTTGAGCAATTCTCTGAGAACATTCCTCATGCAAACCGGGAACTAGATATTTCAGGGTAGAGGAGAAATGAAGATTTTCTACTCATAATTCAGCCTCCAGCAAGCAAAGCTAGTGTGGCAGGAGATTTGAGCCATTCTCTGAGAAGATTCCTCATGGAAACTGGGAACTAGATATTTCAGGGTACAGGAGAAATGAAGATTTTCTACAAATAATTCAGCCTCCAGCAAGGAAAGCTAGTGTGGCAGGAGAGTTGAGCCATTCTCTGAGAAGATTCCTCATGGAAACTGCGAACTAGATATTTAAGGGCACAGGAGAAATGATTTTCTACTCATAATTCAGCCTCCAGCAAGAAAAGCTAGTGTGGTAGGGAGCCCCTCGGGCCTTCTATCTCTGTCTCTGTGTCTCTGAGGTCTCTGCCTCTCTCTGCTCCTGTCTCATTTTTTTTGGTAATTTTTCCTTTTTACGATTTTTTTAAAGTAGAGTTTCTCTCTGGCTCTCAGCTCCATCTTTTGTTCTGTTAATAACCCCTTCTGCTACTTTATTCCAGGCAGGAGAGTTGAGCCATTCTCTGAGAAGATTCCTCACGGAAACTGGGAACTAGATATTTAAGGGCACAGGAGAAATGATTTTCTACTCATAATTCAGCCTCCAACAAGCAAAGCTAGTATGGCAGGAGAGTTGAGCCATTCTCTGAGAAGATTACTCATGGAAACTGGGAACTAGATATTTCAGGGCACAGGAGAAATGAGGATTTTCTACTCATAATTCAGCCTCCAGCAAGCAAAGCTAATGGGGTAGGGAGCCCTTCTGGCCTTCTATATCTGTCTCTGAGTCTCTGAAGTCTCTGCCACTCTCTGCTCCTGTCTCAATTTTTTTTGTTAATTTTTCCTTTTTATGATTATTTTAAAGGTAGAGTTTCTCTCTGGCTCTCAGTTCCATCATTTGTTTTGTTAATAATCCCTTCTGCTCCTTTCTTCCAGGCAGGAGAGGTGAGCCATTCTCTGAGAAGATTCCTCATGAAAACTGGGAACTAGATATTTCAGGGCACAGGAGAAATGAAGATTTTCTACTCATAATTCAGCCTCCAGCAAGCAAAGCTAGTGTGGCTGGAGAGTTGAGCCATTCTCTGAGAAGATTCCTCATGGAAACTGGGAACAAGATATTTCAGGGCACAGGAGAAATGAAGATTTTCTACTCATAATTCAGCCTCCAGCAAGAAAAGCTAGTGTGGTAGGGAGCCCCTCGGGCCTTCTATCTCTGTCTCTGTGTCTCTGAGTTCCCTGCCTCTCTCTGCTCCTGTCTCATTTATTTGGTAATTTTTCCTTTTTACGATTTTTTTAAAGGTAGAGTTTCTCTCTGGCTTTCAGCTCTATCTTTTGTTTTGTTAATAACCCCTTCTGCTCCTTTCTTCCAGGCAGGAGAGTTGAGCCATTCTCTGGGAAGATTCCTCATGGAAACTGGGAACTAGATATTTCAGGGCACAGGAGAAATGAAGATTTTCTACTCATAATTCAGCTTCCAGCAAGCAAAGCTAGTGTGGCTGGAGAGTTGAGCCATTCTCTGAGAATATATCTCATGGAAACTGGGAACTAGTTATTTCAGGACACAGGAGAAATGAAGATTTTCTACTCATAATTCAGCCTCCAGCAAGCAAAGCTTGTGTGGCAGGAGAGTTGAGCCATTCTCTGAGAAGATTCCTCATGGAAACTGGGAACTAGATATTTCAGGGCACAGGAGAAATGAAGAGTTTCTACTCATAATTCAGCCTCCAGCAAGCAAAGCTAGAGTGGCAAGAGATTTGAGCCATTCTCTGAGAAGATTCCTCATGGAAGCTGGGAACTAGATATTTCAGGGCACAGGGGAAATGAAGATTTTCTACTCATAATTCAGAATCCAGCAAGCAAAGTTAGTGTGGTAGGGAACCCCTCGGGCCTTCTATCTCTGTCTCTGTGTCTCTGAGGTCTCTGCCTCTCTCTGCTCCTGTCTCATTTTTTTGGTAATTTTTCTTTTTTACGATTTTTTTAAAGGTAGAGTTTCGCTCTGGCTCTCAGCTCCTTCTTTTGTTTTGTTAATTATCCCTTCTGCTCCTTTCTTCCAGGCAGGAGAGTTGAGCCATTCTCTGAGAAGATTCCTCATGGAAACTGGGAACTTGATATTTCAGGGCACAGGAGAAATGAAGATTTTCTACTCATAATTCAGTCTCCAGCAAGCAAAGCTACTGTGGTAGGGAGCCCCTCTGGCCTTCTATCCTTGTCTCTGTGTCTCTAAGGTCTCTGCCTCTCTCTGCTCCTGTCTCATTTTTTTTGGTAATTTTTCCTTTCTACGATTTTTTTAAAGGTAGAGTTTCTCTCTGGCTCTCAGCTCCACCTTTTGTTTTGTTAAAAATCCCTTCTGCTCCTTTCTTCCAGGCAGGAGAGTTGAGCCATTCTCTGAGAAGATTCCTCATGGAAACTGGGAACTAGATATTTCAGGGCACAGGAGAAACGAAGATTTTCTACTCATAATGCACCCTCCAGCACGCAAAGCTAGTGTGGCTGGAGAGTTGAGCCATTCTCTGAAAAGTTTACTCATTTAAACTGGGAACTAGGTATTTCAGGGCACAAGAGAAATGAAGATTTTCTACTCATAATTCATCCTCCAGCAAGCAAAGCTATTGTGGTAGGGAGCCCCTCTGGCATTCTATCTCTGTCTCTGTGTCTCTGAGGTCTCTGCCTCTCTCTGCTCCTGTCTCATTTTTTTTGGTCATTTCTCCTTTTTACGATTTTTTTAAAGGTAGAGTTTCTCTCTTGATATCAGCTCCATCTTTTGTTTTGTTAATAACCCCTGCTGCTCCTTTCTTCCAGGCAGGAGAATTGAGCCATTCTCTGAGAAGATTCCTCATGGAAACTGGGAACTAGATATTTCAGGGCACAGGAGAAATGAAGATTTTCTACTCATAATTCAGCCTCCAGCAAGCAAAGCTAGTGTGGCTGGAGAGTTGAGCCATCCTCTGAGAAGATTTCTCAGGGAAACTGGGAACTAGATATTTCAAGGCACAGGAGAAATGAAGATTTTCTACTCATAATTCAGCCTCCAGCAAGCAAAGCTAGTGTGGCAGGAGAGTTGAGCCATTCTCTGAGAAGATTCCTCATGGAAACTGGGAACTAGATATTTCAGGGTACAGGAGAAATGAAGATTTTCTACTCATAATTCAGCCTCCAGCAAGGAAAGCTAGTGTGGCAGGAGAGTTGAGCCATTCTCTGAGAAGATTCCTCATGGAAACTGCGAACTAGATATTTAAGGGCACATGAGAAATGATTTTCTACTCATAATTCAGCCTCCAGCAAGCAAAGCTAGTGTGGCAGGAGAGTTGAGCCAATCTCTGAGAAGATTCCTCATGGAAACTGGGAGCTAGATATTTCAGGGCACAGGAGAAATGAAGATTTTCTACTCATAATTCAGCCTCCAGCAAGCAAAGCTAGTGTGTCAGGAGAGTTGAGCCATTCTCTGGGAAGATTCCTCATGGAAACTGGGAACTAGATATTTCAGGGCACAGGGGAAATGAAGATTTTCTACTCATAATTCAGCCTCCAGCAAGAAAAGCTAGTGAGGTAGGGAGCCCCTCGGGCCTTCTATCTCTGTCTCTGTGTCTCTGAGGTCTCTGCCTCTCTCTGCTCCTGTCTCATTTTTTTTGGTAATTTTTCCTTTTTACGATTTTTTTAAAGTAGAGTTTCTCTCTGGCTCTCAGCTCCATCTTTTGTTCTGTTAATAACCCCTTCTGCTCCTTTCTTCCAGGCAGGAGAGTTGAGCCATTCTCTGAGAAGTTTCCTCATGGAAACTGGGAACTAGATATTTAAGGGCACAGGAGAAATGATTTTCTACTCATAATTCAGCCTCCAACAAGCAAAGCTAGTATGGCAGGAGAGTTGAGCCATTCTCTGAGAAGATTACTAATGGAAACTGGGAACTAGATATTTCAGGGCACAGGAGAAATGAAGATTTTCTACTCATAATTCAGCCTCCAGCAAGCAAAGCTAATGGGGTAGGGAGCCCCTCTGGCCTTATATATCTGTCTCTGAGTCTCTGAGGTCTCTGCCACTCTCTGCTCCTGTCTCAATTTTTTTTGTTAATTTTTCCTTTTTACGATTTTTTTAAAGGTAGAGTTTCTCTCTGGCTCTCAGTTCCATCTTTTGTTTTGTTAATAATCCCTTCTGCTCCTTTCTTCCAGGCAGGAGAGGTGAGCCATTCTCTGAGAAGATTCCTCATGAAAACTGGGAACTAGATATTTCAGGGCACAGGAGAAATGAAGGTTTTCTACTCATAATTCAGCCTCCAGCAAGCAAAGCTAGTGTGGCTGGAGAGTTGAGCCATTCTCTGAGAAGATATCTCATGGAAACTGGGAACTAGATATTTCAGGACACAGGAGAAATGAAGATTTTCTACTCATAATTCAGCCTCCAGCAAGCAAAGCTAGTGTGGCAGGAGAGTTGAGCCATTCTCTGAGAAGATTCCTCATGGAAACTGGGAACTAGATATTTTAGGGCACAGGAGAAATGAAGATTTTCTACTCATAATTCAGCCTCCAGCAAGCAAAGCTAGAGTGGCAGGAGATTTGAGCCATTCTCTGAGAAGATTCCTCATGGAAGCTGGGAACTAGATATTTCAGGGCACAGGGGAAATGAAGATGTTCTACTCATAATTCAGAATCCAGCAAGCAAAGCTAGTGTTGTAGGGAGCCCCTCGGGCCTTCTATCTCTGTCTCTGTGTCTCTGAGGTCTCTGCCTCTCTCTGCTCCTGTCTCATTTTTTTGGTAATTTTTCTTTTTTACGATTTTTTTAAAGGTAGAGTTTCGCTCTGGCTCTCAGCTCCTTCTTTTGTTTTGTTAATTATCCCTTCTGCTCCTTTCTTCCAGGCAGGAGAGTTGAGCCATTCTCTGAGAAGATTCCTCATGGAAACTGGGAAGTAGATATTTCAGGGCACAGGAGAAATGAAGATTTTCTACTCATAATTGAGCCTCCAGCAAGCAAAGCTAGTGGGTAGGGAGCCCCTCTGGGCTTCTATATCTGTCTCTGAGTCTCTGAGGTCTCTGCCCCTCTCTGCTCCTGTCTCAATTTTTTTTGTTAATTTTTCCTTTTTACGATTTTTTTAAAGGTAGAGTTTCTCTCTGGCTCTCAGTTCCATCTTTTGTTTTGTTAATAATCCCTTCTGCTCCTTTCTTCCAGGCAGGAGAGTTGAGCCATTCTCTGAGAAGATTCCTCATGGAAACTGGGAACTAGATATTTCAGGGCACAGGAGAAATGAAGATATTCTACTCATAATTCAGCCTCCAGCAAGCAAAGCTAGTGTGGTAGGGAGTACTTCTGGCCTTCTATCTCTGTCTCTGAGTCTCTGAGGTCTCTGATTCTCTCTGATCCTGTCTCATTTATTTTGGTAATTTTTCCTTTTTACGAATTTTTTAAAGGTAGAGTTTCTCTCAGGCCCTCAGCTCCATCTTTTGTTTTGTTAATAATCCCTTCTACTCCTTTCTTCCAGGCAGGAGAGTTGAGCTATTCTCTGAGAAGATTCCTCATGGAAACTGGGAACTAGATATTTCAGGGCACAGGAGAAATGAAGATTTTCTACTCATAATTCAGCCTCCAGGAAGAAAAGCTAGTGTGGTAGGGAGCCCCTCGGGCCTTCTATCTCTATCTCTGTGTCTCTGAGGTCTCTGCCTCTCTCTGCTCCTGTCTCATTTTTTTTGGTCATTTCTCCTTTTTACGATTTTTTTAAAGGTAGAGTTTCTCTCTTGATATCAGCTCCATCTTTTGTTTTGTTAATAACCCCTGCTGCTCCTTTCTTCCAGGCAGGAGAATTGAGCCATTCTCTGAGAAGATTCCTCATGGAAACTGGGAACTAGATATTTCAGGGCACAGGAGAAATGAAGATTTTCTACTCATAATTCAGCCTCCAGCAAGCAAAGCTAGTGTGGCTGGAGAGTTGAGCCATCCTCTGAGAAGATTTCTCAGGGAAACTGGGAACTAGATATTTCAAGGCACAGGAGAAATGAAGATTTTCTACTCATAATTCAGCCTCCAGCAAGCAAAGCTAGTGTGGCAGGAGAGTTGAGCCATTCTCTGAGAAGATTCCTCATGGAAACTGGGAACTAGATATTTCAGGGTACAGGAGAAATGAAGATTTTCTACTCATAATTCAGCCTCCAGCAAGGAAAGCTAGTGTGGCAGGAGAGTTGAGCCATTCTCTGAGAAGATTCCTCATGGAAACTGCGAACTAGATATTTAAGGGCACAGGAGAAATGATTTTCTACTCATAATTCAGCCTCCAGCAAGCAAAGCTAGTGTGGCAGGAGAGTTGAGCCAATCTCTGAGAAGATTCCTCATGGAAACTGGGAGCTAGATATTTCAGGGCACAGGAGAAATGAAGATTTTCTACTCATAATTCAGCCTCCAGCAAGCAAAGCTAGTGTGTCAGGAGAGTTGAGCCATTCTCTGGGAAGATTCCTCATGGAAACTGGGAACTAGATATTTCAGGGCACAGGAGAAATGAAGATTTTCTACTCATAATTCAGCCTCCAGCAAGAAAAGCTAGTGAGGTAGGGAGCCCCTCGGGCCTTCTATCTCTGTCTCTGTGTCTCTGAGGTCTCTGCCTCTCTCTGCTCCTGTCTCATTTTTTTTGGTAATTTTTCCTTTTTACGATTTTTTTAAAGTAGAGTTTCTCTCTGGCTCTCAGCTCCATCTTTTGTTCTGTTAATAACCCCTTCTGCTCCTTTCTTCCAGGCAGGAGAGTTGAGCCATTCTCTGAGAAGTTTCCTCATGGAAACTGGGAACTAGATATTTAAGGGCACAGGAGAAATGATTTTCTACTCATAATTCAGCCTCCAACAAGCAAAGCTAGTATGGCAGGAGAGTTGAGCCATTCTCTGAGAAGATTACTAATGGAAACTGGGAACTAGATATTTCAGGGCACAGGAGAAATGAAGATTTTCTACTCATAATTCAGCCTCCAGCAAGCAAAGCTAATGGGGTAGGGAGCCCCTCTGGCCTTATATATCTGTCTCTGAGTCTCTGAGGTCTCTGCCACTCTCTGCTCCTGTCTCAATTTTTTTTGTTAATTTTTCCTTTTTACGATTTTTTTAAAGGTAGAGTTTCTCTCTGGCTCTCAGTTCCATCTTTTGTTTTGTTAATAATCCCTTCTGCTCCTTTCTTCCAGGCAGGAGAGGTGAGCCATTCTCTGAGAAGATTCCTCATGAAACTGGGAACTAGATATTTCAGGGCACAGGAGAAATGAAGGTTTTCTACTCATAATTCAGCCTCCAGCAAGCAAAGCTAGTGTGGCTGGAGAGTTGAGCCATTCTCTGAGAAGATATCTCATGGAAACTGGGAACTAGATATTTCAGGACACAGGAGAAATGAAGATTTTCTACTCATAATTCAGCCTCCAGCAAGCAAAGCTAGTGTGGCAGGAGAGTTGAGCCATTCTCTGAGAAGATTCCTCATGGAAACTGGGAACTAGATATTTTAGGGCACAGGAGAAATGAAGATTTTCTACTCATAATTCAGCCTCCAGCAAGCAAAGCTAGAGTGGCAGGAGATTTGAGCCATTCTCTGAGAAGATTCCTCATGGAAGCTGGGAACTAGATATTTCAGGGCACAGGGGAAATGAAGATGTTCTACTCATAATTCAGAATCCAGCAAGCAAAGCTAGTGTTGTAGGGAGCCCCTCGGGCCTTCTATCTCTGTCTCTGTGTCTCTGAGGTCTCTGCCTCTCTCTGCTCCTGTCTCATTTTTTTGGTAATTTTTCTTTTTTACGATTTTTTTAAAGGTAGAGTTTCGCTCTGGCTCTCAGCTTCTTCTTTTGTTTTGTTAAGTATCCCTTCTGCTCCTTTCTTCCAGGCAGGAGAGTTGAGCCATTCTCTGAGAAGATTCCTCATGGAAACTGGGAAGTAGATATTTCAGGGCACAGGAGAAATGAAGATTTTCTACTCATAATTGAGCCTCCAGCAAGCAAAGCTAGTGGGTAGGGAGCCCCTCTGGGCTTCTATATCTGTCTCTGAGTCTCTGAGGTCTCTGCCCCTCTCTGCTCCTGTCTCAATTTTTTTTGTTAATTTTTCCTTTTTACGATTTTTTTAAAGGTAGAGTTTCTCTCTGGCTCTCAGTTCCATCTTTTGTTTTGTTAATAATCCCTTCTGCTCCTTTCTTCCAGGCAGGAGAGTTGAGCCATTCTCTGAGAAGATTCCTCATGAAACTGGGAACTAGATATTTCAGGGCACAGGAGAAATGAAGATTTTCTACTCATAATTCAGACTCCAGCAAGCAAAGCTAATGTGGCAGGAGAGTTGAGCCATTCTCTGAGAAGATTCCTCATGCAAACCGGGAACTAGATATTTCAGGGTACAGGAGAAATGAAGATTTTCTACTCATAATTCAGACTCCAGCAAGCAAAGCTAGTGTGGCAGGAGAGTTGAGCCATTCTCTGAGAAGATTCCTCATGGAAACTGGGAAGTAGATATTTCAGGGCACAGGAGAAATGAAGATATTCTACTCATAATTCAGCCTCCAGCAAGCAAAGCTAGTGTGGTAGGGAGTACTTCTGGCCTTCTATCTCTGTCTCTGAGTCTCTGAGGTCTCTGATTCTCTCTGATCCTGTCTCATTTATTTTGGTAATTTTTCCTTTTTACGAATTTTTTAAAGGTAGAGTTTCTCTCAGGCCCTCAGCTCCATCTTTTGTTTTGTTAATAATCCCTTCTACTCCTTTCTTCCAGGCAGGAGAGTTGAGCTATTCTCTGAGAAGATTCCTCATGGAAACTGGGAACTAGATATTTCAGGGCACAGGAGAAATGAAGATTTTCTACTCATAATTCAGCCTCCAGGAAGAAAAGCTAGTGTGGTAGGGAGCCCCTCGGGCCTTCTATCTCTATCTCTGTGTCTCTGAGGTCTCTGCCTCTCTCTGCTCCTGTCTCATTTTTTTTGGTAATTTTTCCTTTTTACGATTTTTTTTAAAGTAGAGTTTCTCTCTGGCTCTCAGCTCCATCTTTTGTTCTGTTAATAACCCCTTCTGCTCCTTTCTTCCAGGCAGGAGAGTTGAGCCATTCTCTGAGAAGATTCCTCATGGAAACTGGGAACTAGTTATTTCAGGACACAGGAGAAATGAAGATTTTCTACTCATAATTCAGCCTCCAGCAAGCAAAGCTTGTGTGGCAGGAGAGTTGAGCCATTCTCTGAGAAGATTCCTCATGGAAACTGGGAACTAGATATTTCAGGGCACAGGAGAAATGAAGATTTTCTACTCATAATTCAGCCTCCAGCAAGCAAAGCTAGAGTGGCAGGAGATTTGAGCCATTCTCTGAGAAGATTCCTCATGGAAGCTGGGAACTAGATATTTCAGGGCACAGGGGAAATGAAGATTTTCTACTCATAATTCAGAATCCAGCAAGCAAAGCTAGTGTGGTAGGGAACCCCTCGGGCCTTCTATCTCTGTCTCTGTGTCTCTGAGGTCTCTGCCTCTCTCTGCTCCTGTCTCATTTTTTTGGTAATTTTTCTTTTTTACGTTTTTTTTTAATAGTAGAGTTTCGCTCTGGCTCTCAGCTCCTTCTTTTGTTTTGTTAATTATCCCTTCTGCTCCTTTCTTCCAGGCAGGAGAGTTGAGCCATTCTCTGAGAAGATTCCTCATGGAAACTGGGAACTTGATATTTCAGGGCACAGGAGAAATGAAGATTTTCTACTCATAATTCAGCCTCCAGCAAGCAAAGCTAGTGTGGTAGGGAGCCCCTCTGGCCTTCTATCCTTGTCTCTGTGTCTCTAAGGTCTCTGCCTCTCTCTGCTCCTGTCTCATTTTTTTTGGTAATTTTTCCTTTCTACGATTTTTTTAAAGGTAGAGTTTCTCTCTGGCTCTCAGCTCCTTCTTTTGTTTTGTTAATTATCCCTTCTGATCCTTTCTTCCAGGCAGGAGATTTGAGCTATTCTCTGAGAAGATTCCTCATGGAAACTGGGAACTAGATATTTCAGGGTACAGGAGAAATGAAGATTTTCTACTCATAATTCAGCCTCCAGCAAGTAAAGCTAGTGTGGCAGGAGAGTTGAGCCATTCTCTGAGAAGATTCCTCATGGAAACTGGGAACTAGATATTTAAGGGCACAGGAGAAATGATTTTCTACTCATAATTCAGCCTCCAACAAGCAAAGCTAGTATGGCAGGAGAGTTGAGCCATTCTCTGAGAAGATTCCTCATGGAAACTGGGAACTAGATATTTCAGGGCACAAGAGAAATGAAAATTTTCTACTCATAATTCATCCTCCAGCAAGCAAAGCTAGTGTGGTAGGGAGCCCCTCTGGCATTCTATCTCTGTCTCTGTGTCTCTGAGGTCTCTGCCTCTCTCTGCTCCTGTCTCATTTATTTTGGTCATTTTTCCTTTTTACGATTTTTTTAAAGGTAGAGTTTCTCTCTTGATATCAGCTCCATCTTTTGTTTTGTTAATAACCCCTCCTGCTCCTTTCTTCCAGGCAGGAGAGGTGAGCCATTCTCTGACAAGATTCCTCATGAAAACTGGGAACTAGATATTTCAGGGCACAGGAGAAATGAAGATTTTCTACTCATAATTCAGCCTCCAGCAAGCAAAGCTAGTGTGGCTGGAGAGTTGAGCCATTCTCTGAGAAGATATCTCATGGAAACTGGGAACTAGATATTTCAGGACACAGGAGAAATGAAGATTTTCTGCTCATAATTCAGCCTCCAGCAAGCAAAGCTAGTGTGGCAGGAGAGTTGAGCCATTCTCTGAGAAGATTCCTCATGGAAACTGGGAACTAGATACTTCAGGGCACAGGAGAAATGAAGATTTTCTACTCATAATTCAGCCTCCAGCAAGAAAAGCTAGAGTGGCAAGAGATTTGAGCCATTCTCTGAGAAGATTCCTCATGGAAGCTGGGAACTAGATATTTCAGGGCACAGGGGAAATGAAGATTTTCTACTCATAATTCAGAATCCAGCAAGCAAAGCTAGTGTGGTAGGGAGCCCCTTGAGCCTTCTATCTCTGTCTCTGTGTCTCTGAGGTCTCTGCCTCTCTCTGCTCCTGTCTCATTTTTTTGGTAATTTTTCTTTTTTACGATTTTTTTAAAGGTAGAGTTTCGCTCTGGCTCTCAGCTCCTTCTTTTGTTTTGTTAATTGTCCCTTCTGCTCCTTTATTCCAGGCAGGAGAGTTGAGCCATTCTCTGAGAAGATTCCTCATGGAAACTGGGAAGTAGATATTTCAGGGCACAGGAGAAATGAAGATTTTCTACTCATAATTGAGCCTCCAGCAAGCAAAGCTAGTGGGTAGGGAGCCCCTCTGGGCTTCTATATCTGTCTCTGAGTCTCTGAGGTCTCTGCCCCTCTCTGCTCCTGTCTCAATTTTTTTTGTTAATTTTTCCTTTTTACGATTTTTTTAAAGGTAGAGTTTCTCTCTGGCTCTCAGTTCCATCTTTTGTTTTGTTATTAATCCCTTCTGCTCCTTTCTTCCAGGCAGGAGAGTTGAGCCATTCTCTGAGAAGATTCCTCATGAAACTGGGAACTAGATATTTCAGGGCACAGGAGAAATGAAGATTTTCTACTCATAATTCAGACTCCAGCAAGCAAAGCTTGTGTGGCAGGCGAGTTGAGACATTCTCTGAGAGGATTCCTCATGCAAACCGGGAACTAGATATTTCAGGGTACAGGAGAAATGAAGATTTTCTACTCATAATTCAGCCTCCAGGAAGCAAAGCTAGTGTGGCAGGAGAGTTGAGCCATTCTCTGAGAAGATTCCTCATGGAAACTGGGAACTAGATATTTCAGGGCACAGGAGAAATGAAGATTTTCTATTCATAATTCAGCCTCCAGCAAGCAAAGCTAGTGTGGTAGGGAGCACCTCTGGCCTTCTATCTCTGTCTCTGTGTCTCTGAGTTCTCTGCCTCTCTCTGATCCTGTCTCATTTATTTTGGTAATTTTTCCTTTTTACGAATTTTTTAAAGGTAGAGTTTCTCTCAGGCCCTCAGCTCCATCTTTTGTTTTGTTAATAATCCCTTCTTCTCCTTTCTTCCAGGCAGGAGAGTTGAGCCATTCTCTGAGAAGATACCTCATCAAAACTTGGAACTAGATATTTCAGGGCACAGGAGAAATGAAGATTTTCTACTCATAATTCAGCCTCCAGCAAGCAAAGCTAGTGTGGTAGGGAGCCCCTCCGCCTTCTATTTCTGTCTCTGTGTCTCTGAGGTCTCTGCTTCTCTCTGCTCCTGTCTCATTTTTTTTGGTAATTTTTTGTTTTTACAATTTTTTTAAAGGTAGAGTTTCTCTCTGGCTCTCAGCTCCATCTTTTGTTTCGTTAATAATCCCTTCTGCTCCTTTCTTCCAGGCAGGAGAGTTGAGCCATTCTCTGAGAAGATTCCTCATGAAAACTGGGAACTAGATATTTCAGGGCACAGGAGAAATGAAGATTTTCTACTCATAATTCAGATTCCAGCAAGTAAAGCTAGTGTGGCTGGAGAGTTGAGCCATTCTCTGAGAAGATTCCTCATGGAAACTGGGAACAAGATATTTCAGGGCACAGGAGAAATGAAGATTTTCTACTCATAATTCAGCCTCCAGCAAGAAAAGCTAGTGTGGTAGGGAGACACTCGGGCCTTCTATCTCTGTCTCTGTGTCTCTGAGGTCTCTGCCTCTCTCTGCTCCTGTCTCATTTTTTTTTGGTAATTTTTCCTTTTTACGATTTTTTTAAAGGTAGAGTTTCTCTCTGGCTCTCAGTTCCATCTTTTGTTTTGTTAATAATCCCTTCTGCTCCTTTCTTCCAGGTAGGAGAGTTGAGCCATTCTCTAAGAAGATTCCTCATGAAAACTGGGAGCTAGATATTTCAGGGCACAGGAGAAATGAAGATTTTCTACTCATAATTCAGCCTCCAGCAAGCAAAGCTAGTGTGGTAGGGAGACCCTCGGGCCTTCTATCTCTGTCTCTGTGTCTCTGAGGTCTCTGCCTCTCTCTGATCCTGTCTCATTTTTTTTGGTAATTTTTCCTTTTTATGATTTTTTTAAAGTAGAGTTTCTCTCTGGCTCTCAGCTCCATCTTCTGTTCTGTTAATAACCCTTTCTGCTCCTTTCTTCCAGGCAGGAGAGTTGAGCCATTCTCTGAGAAGATTCCTCATGGAACCTGGGAACTAGATATTTAAGGGCACAGGAGAAATGATTTTCTACTCATAATTCAGCCTCCAACAAGCAAAGCTAGTATGGCAGGAGAGTTGAGCCATTCTCTGAGAAGATTACTCATGGAAACTGGGAACTAGATATTTCAGGGCACAGGAGAAATGAAGATTTTCTACTCATAATTCAGCCTCCAGCAAGCAAAGCTAATGGGGTAGTGAGCCCCTCTGGCCTTCTATATCTGTCTCTGAGTCTCTGAGGTCTCTGCCACTCTCTCCTCCTGTCTCAATTTTTTTTGTTAATTTTTCCTTTTTACGATTTTTTTAAAGGTAGAGTTTCTCTCTGGCTCTCAGTTCCATCTTTTGTTTTGTTAATAATCCCTTCTGCTCCTTTCTTCCATGCAGGAGAGGTGAGCCATTCTCTAAGAAGATTCCTCATGAAAACTGGGAACTAGATATTTCAGGGCACAGGAGAAATGAAGATTTTCTACTCATAATTCAGCCTCCAGCAAGCAAAGCTAGTGTGGCTGGAGAGTTGAGCCATTCTCTGAGAAGATTCCTCATGGAAACTGGGAACAAGATATTTCAGGGCACAGGAGAAATGAAGATTTTCTACACATAATTTAGCCTCCAGCAAGAAAAGCTAGTGTGGTAGGGAGCCCCTCGGGCCTTCTATCTCTGTCTCTGTGTCTCTGAGGTCTCTGCCTCTCTCTGCCCCTGTCTCATTTATTTGGTAATTTTTCCTTTTTACGATTTTTTTAAAGGTAGAGTTTCTCTCTGGCTCTCAGCTCCATCTTTTGTTTTGTTAATAACCCCTTCTGCTCCTTTCTTCCAGGCAGGAGAGTTGAGCCATTCTCTGAGAAGATTCCTCATGAAACTGGGAACTAGATATTTCAGGGCACAGGAGAAATGAAGATTTTCTACTCATAATTCAGACTCCAGCAAGCAAAGCTAGTGTGGCAGGAGAGTTGAGCCATTCTCTGAGAAGATTCCTCATGCAAACCGGGAACTAGATATTTCAGGGTACAGGAGAAATGAAGATTTTCTACTCATAATTCAGACTCCAGCAAGCAAAGCTAGTGTGGCAGGAGAGTTGAGCCATTCTCTGAGAAGATTCCTCATGGAAACTGGGAACTAGATATTTCAGGGCACAGGAGAAATGAAGATATTCTACTCATAATTCAGCCTCCAGCAAGCAAAGCTAGTGTGGTAGGGAGTACTTCTGGCCTTCTATCTCTGTCTCTGAGTCTCTGAGGTCTCTGATTCTCTCTGATCCTGTCTCATTTATTTTGGTAATTTTTCCTTTTTACGAATTTTTTAAAGGTAGAGTTTCTCTCAGGCCCTCAGCTCCATCTTTTGTTTTGTTAATAATCCCTTCTACTCCTTTCTTCCAGGCAGGAGAGTTGAGCTATTCTCTGAGAAGATTCCTCATGGAAACTGGGAACTAGATATTTCAGGGCACAGGAGAAATGAAGATTTTCTACTCATAATTCAGCCTCCAGGAAGAAAAGCTAGTGTGGTAGGGAGCCCCTCGGGCCTTCTATCTCTATCTCTGTGTCTCTGAGGTCTCTGCCTCTCTCTGCTCCTGTCTCATTTTTTTTGGTAATTTTTCCTTTTTACGATTTTTTTTAAAGTAGAGTTTCTCTCTGGCTCTCAGCTCCATCTTTTGTTCTGTTAATAACCCCTTCTGCTCCTTTCTTCCAGGCAGGAGAGTTGAGCCATTCTCTGAGAAGATTCCTCATGGAAACTGGGAACTAGATATTTAAGGGCACAGGAGAAATGATTTTCTACTCATAATTCAGCCTCCAACAAGCAAAGCTAGTATGGCAGGAGAGTTGAGCCATTCTCTGAGAAGATTACTCATGGAAACTGTAAACTAGATATTTCAGGGCACAGGAGAAATGAAGATTTTCTACTCATAATTCAGCCTCCAGCAAGCAAAGCTAATGGGGTAGGGAGCCCCTCTGGCCTTCTATATCTGTCTCTGAGTCTCTGAGGTCTCTGCCACTCTCTGCTCCTGTCGCAATTTTTTTTGTTAATTTTTCCTTTTTATGATTTTTAAAAAGGTAGAGTTTCTCTCTGGCTCTCAGTTCCATCTTTTGTTTTGTTAATAATCCCTTCTGCTCCTTTCTTCCAGGCAGGAGAGGTGAGCCATTCTCTGACAAGATTCCTCATGAAAACTGGGAACTAGATATTTCAGGGCACAGGAGAAATGAAGATTTTCTACTCATAATTCAGCCTCCAGCAAGCAAAGCTAGTGTGGCTGGAGAGTTGAGCCATTCTCTGAGAAGATATCTCATGGAAACTGGGAACTAGATATTTCAGGACACAGGAGAAATGAAGATTTTCTACTCATAATTCAGCCTCCAGCAAGCAAAGCTAGTGTGGCAGGAGAGTTGAGCCATTCTCTGAGAAGATTCCTCATGGAAACTGGGAACTAGATACTTCAGGGCACAGGAGAAATGAAGATTTTCTACTCATAATTCAGCCTCCAGCAAGAAAAGCTAGAGTGGCAAGAGATTTGAGCCATTCTCTGAGAAGATTCCTCATGGAAGCTGGGAACTAGATATTTCAGGGCACAGGGGAAATGAAGATTTTCTACTCATAATTCAGAATCCAGCAAGCAAAGCTAGTTTGGTAGGGAGCCCCTTGAGCCTTCTATCTCTGTCTCTGTGTCTCTGAGGTCTCTGCCTCTCTCTGCTCCTGTCTCATTTTTTTGGTAATTTTTCTTTTTTACGATTTTTTTAAAGGTAGAGTTTCGCTCTGGCTCTCAGCTCCTTCTTTTGTTTTGTTAATTGTCCCTTCTGCTCCTTTATTCCAGGCAGGAGAGTTGAGCCATTCTCTGAGAAGATTCCTCATGGAAACTGGGAAGTAGATATTTCAGGGCACAGGAGAAATGAAGATTTTCTACTCATAATTGAGCCTCCAGCAAGCAAAGCTAGTGGGTAGGGAGCCCCTCTGGGCTTCTATATCTGTCTCTGAGTCTCTGAGGTCTCTGCCCCTCTCTGCTCCTGTCTCAATTTTTTTTGTTAATTTTTCCTTTTTACGATTTTTTTAAAGGTAGAGTTTCTCTCTGGCTCTCAGTTCCATCTTTTGTTTTGTTATTAATCCCTTCTGCTCCTTTCTTCCAGGCAGGAGAGTTGAGCCATTCTCTGAGAAGATTCCTCATGAAACTGGGAACTAGATATTTCAGGGCACAGGAGAAATGAAGATTTTCTACTCATAATTCAGACTCCAGCAAGCAAAGCTAGTGTGGCAGGCGAGTTGAGACATTCTCTGAGAGGATTCCTCATGCAAACCGGGAACTAGATATTTCAGGGTACAGGAGAAATGAAGATTTTCTACTCATAATTCAGCCTCCAGGAAGCAAAGCTAGTGTGGCAGGAGAGTTGAGCCATTCTCTGAGAAGATTCCTCATGGAAACTGGGAACTAGATATTTCAGGGCACAGGAGAAATGAAGATTTTCTATTCATAATTCAGCCTCCAGCAAGCAAAGCTAGTGTGGTAGGGAGCACCTCTGGCCTTCTATCTCTGTCTCTGTGTCTCTGAGTTCTCTGCCTCTCTCTGATCCTGTCTCATTTATTTTGGTAATTTTTCCTTTTTACGAATTTTTTAAAGGTAGAGTTTCTCTCAGGCCCTCAGTTCCATCTTTTGTTTTGTTAATAATCCCTTCTTCTCCTTTCTTCCAGGCAGGAGAGTTGAGCCATTCTCTGAGAAGATACCTCATCAAAACTTGGAACTAGATATTTCAGGGCACAGGAGAAATGAAGATTTTCTACTCATAATTCAGCCTCCAGCAAGCAAAGCTAGTGTGGTAGGGAGCCCCTCCGCCTTCTATTTCTGTCTCTGTGTCTCTGAGGTCTCTGCTTCTCTCTGCTCCTGTCTCATTTTTTTTGGTAATTTTTTGTTTTTACAATTTTTTTAAAGGTAGAGTTTCTCTCTGGCTCTCAGCTCCATCTTTTGTTTCGTTAATAATCCCTTCTGCTCCTTTCTTCCAGGCAGGAGAGTTGAGCCATTCTCTGAGAAGATTCCTCATGAAAACTGGGAACTTGATATTTCAGGGCACAGGAGAAATGAAGATTTTCTACTCATAATTCAGATTCCAGCAAGTAAAGCTAGTGTGGCTGGAGAGTTGAGCCATTCTCTGAGAAGATTCCTCATGGAAACTGGGAACAAGATATTTCAGGGCACAGGAGAAATGAAGATTTTCTACTCATAATTCAGCCTCCAGCAAGAAAAGCTAGTGTGGTAGGGAGACACTCGGGCCTTCTATCTCTGTCTCTGTGTCTCTGAGGTCTCTGCCTCTCTCTGCTCCTGTCTCATTTTTTTTTGGTAATTTTTCCTTTTTACGATTTTTTTAAAGGTAGAGTTTCTCTCTGGCTCTCAGTTCCATCTTTTGTTTTGTTAATAATCCCTTCTGCTCCTTTCTTCCAGGTAGGAGAGTTGAGCCATTCTCTGAGAAGATTCCTCATGAAAACTGGGAGCTAGATATTTCAGGGCACAGGAGAAATGAAGATTTTCTACTCATAATTCAGCCTCCAGCAAGCAAAGCTAGTGTGGTAGGGAGCCCCTCGGGCCTTCTATCTCTGTCTCTGTGTCTCTGAGGTCTCTGCCTCTCTCTGATCCTGTCTCATTTTTTTTGGTAATTTTTCCTTTTTATGATTTTTTTAAAGTAGAGTTTCTCTCTGGCTCTCAGCTCCATCTTCTGTTCTGTTAATAACCCTTTCTGCTCCTTTCTTCCAGGCAGGAGAGTTGAGCCATTCTCTGAGAAGATTCCTCATGGAACCTGGGAACTAGATATTTAAGGGCACAGGAGAAATGATTTTCTACTCATAATTCAGCCTCCAACAAGCAAAGCTAGTATGGCAGGAGAGTTGAGCCATTCTCTGAGAAGATTACTCATGGAAACTGGGAACTAGATATTTCAGGGCACAGGAGAAATGAAGATTTTCTACTCATAATTCAGCCTCCAGCAAGCAAAGCTAATGGGGTAGTGAGCCCCTCTGGCCTTCTATATCTGTCTCTGAGTCTCTGAGGTCTCTGCCACTCTCTCCTCCTGTCTCAATTTTTTTTGTTAATTTTTCCTTTTTACGATTTTTTTAAAGGTAGAGTTTCTCTCTGGCTCTCAGTTCCATCTTTTGTTTTGTTAATAATCCCTTCTGCTCCTTTCTTCCATGCAGGAGAGGTGAGCCATTCTCTAAGAAGATTCCTCATGAAAACTGGGAACTAGATATTTCAGGGCACAGGAGAAATGAAGATTTTCTACTCATAATTCAGCCTCCAGCAAGCAAAGCTAGTGTGGCTGGAGAGTTGAGCCATTCTCTGAGAAGATTCCTCATGGAAACTGGGAACAAGATATTTCAGGGCACAGGAGAAATGAAGATTTTCTACACATAATTCAGCCTCCAGCAAGAAAAGCTAGTGTGGTAGGGAGCCCCTCGGGCCTTCTATCTCTGTCTCTGTGTCTCTGAGGTCTCTGCCTCTCTCTGCCCCTGTCTCATTTATTTGGTAATTTTTCCTTTTTACGATTTTTTTAAAGGTAGAGTTTCTCTCTGGCTCTCAGCTCCATCTTTTGTTTTGTTAATAACCCCTTCTGCTCCTTTCTTCCAGGCAGGAGAGTTGAGCCATTCTCTGAGAAGATTCCTCATGGAAACTGGGAACTAGATATTTTAGGGCACAGGAGAAATGAAGATTTTCTACTCATAATTCAGTCTCCAGCAAGCAAAGCTACTGTGGCTGGAGAGTTGAGCCATTCTCTGAGAAGATATCTCATGGAAACTGGGAACTAGATATTTCAGGACACAGGAGAAATGAAGATTTTCTACTCATAATTCAGCCTCCAGCAAGCAAAGCTAGTGTGGCAGGAGAGTTGAGCCATTCTCTGAGAAGATTCCTCATGGAAACTGGGAACTAGATATTTCAGGGCACAGGAGAAATGAAGATTTTCTACTCATAATTCAGCCTCCAGCAAGCAAAGCTAGAGTGGCAGGAGATTTGAGCCATTCTCTGAGAAGATTCCTCATGGAAGCTGGGAACTAGATATTTCAGGGCACATGGGAAATGAAGATTTTCTACTCGTAATTCAGAATCCAGCAAGCAAAGCTAGTGTGGTAGGGAGCCCCTCGGGCCTTCTCTCTCTGTCTCTGTGTTTCTGAGGTCTCTGCCTCTCTCTGATACTGTCTCATTTATTTTGGTAATTTTTCCTTTTTACGAATTTTTTAAAGGTAGAGTTTCTCTCAGGCCCTCAGCTCCATCTTTTGTTTTGTTAATAATCCCTTCTACTCCTTTCTTCCAGGCAGGAGTGTTGAGCCATTCTCTGAGAAGATACCTCATCAAAACTTGGAACTAGATATTTCAGGGCACAGGAGAAATGAAGATTTTCTACTAATAATTCACTCGCCAGCAAGCAAAGCTAGTGTGGTAGAGAGCCCCTCGGCCTTCTATTTCTGTCTCTGTGTCTCTGAGGTCTCTGCTTCTCTCTGCTCCTGTCTCATTTTTTTTGGTAATTTTTTGTTTTTACAATTTTTTTAAAGGTAGAGTTTCTCTCTGGCTCTCAGCTCCATCTTTTGTTTCATTAATAATCCCTTCTGCTCCTTTCTTCCAGGCAGGAGAGTTGAGCCATTCTCTGAGAAGATTCCTCATGGCAACTGGGAACTAGATATTTCAGGGCACAGGAGCAATGAAGATTTTCTACTCATTATTCAGCCTCCAGCAAGCAAAGCTTGTGTGGCAGGAGAGTTGAGCCATTCTCTGGGAAGATTCCTTATGGAAGCTCGGAAGTAGATATTTAAGGGCACAGGAGAAATGAAGATTTTCTACTCAAAAGTCAGCCTCCTGCAAGCAAAGCTAGTGTGGAAGGGAGCCCGTCTGGCCTTCTATCTCTGTCTCTGTGTCTCTGAGGTCTCTGCCTCTTCTGCTCCTGTCTCATTTTTTTTGGTAATTTTTCCTTTTTACGATTTTTTTAAAGGTAGAGTTTCTCTCTGGCTCTCAGTTCCATCTTTTGTTTTGTTAATAATCCCTTCTGCTCCTTTCTTCCAGGCAGGAGAGTTGAGCCATTCTCTGAGAAGATTCCTCATGAAAACTGGGAACTAGATACTTCAGGGCACAGGAGAAATGAAGATTTTCTACTCATAATTCAGTTTCCAGCAAGCAAAGCTAGTGTGGCTGGAGAGTTGAGCCATTCTCTGAGAAGATTCCTCATGGAAACTGGGAACAAGATATTTCAGGGCACAGGAGAAATGAAGATTTTCTACTCATAATTCAGCCTCCAGCAAGAAAAGCTTGTGTGGTAGGGAGCCCCTCGGGCCTTCTATCTCTGTCTCTGTGTCTCTGAGGTCTAAGCCTCTCTCTGCTCCTGTCTCATTTTTTTTTGGTAATTTTTCCTTTTTACGATTTTTTTAAAGGTAGAGTTTCTCTCTGGCTCTCAGTTCCATCTTTTGTTTTGTTAATAATCCCTTCTGCTCCTTTCTTCCAGGTAGGAGAGTTGAGCCATTCTCTGAGAAGATTCCTCATGAAAACTGGGAGCTAGATATTTCAGGGCACAGGAGAAATGAAGATTTTCTACTCATAATTCAGCCTCCAGCAAGCAAAGCTAGTGTGGCTGGAGAGTTGAGCCATTCTCTGAGAAGATTCCTCATGGAAACTGGGAACAAGATATTTCAGGGCACAGGAGAAATGAAGATTTTCTACTCATAATTCAGCCTCCAGCTAGAAAAGCTAGGGTGGTAGGGAGCCCCTCGGGCCTTCTATCTCTGTCTCTGTGTCTCTGAGGTCTCTGCCTCTCTCTGCTCCTGTCTCATTTATTTGGTAATTTTTCCTTTTTACGATTTTTTTAAAGGTAGAGTTTCTCTCTGGCTCTCAGCTCCATCTTTTGTTTTGTTAATAACCCCTTCTGCTCCTTTCTTCCAGGCAGGAGAGTTGAGCCATTCTCTGAGAAGATTCCTCATGGAAACTGGGAACTAGATATTTTAGGGCACAGGAGAAATGAAGATTTTCTACTCATAATTCAGTCTCCAGCAAGCAAAGCTAATGTGGCTTGAGAGTTGAGCCATTCTCTGAGAAGATATCTCATGGAAACTGGGAACTAGATATTTCAGGACACAGGAGAAATGAACATTTTCTACTCATAATTCAGCCTCCAGCAAGCAAAGCTAGTGTGGCAGGAGAGTTGAGCCATTCTCTGAGAAGATTCCTCATGGAAACTGGGAACTAGATATTTCAGGGCACAGGAGAAATGAAGATTTTCTACTCATAATTCAGCCTCCAGCAAGCAAAGCTAGAGTGGCAGGATATTTGAGCCATTCTCTGAGAAGATTCCTCATGGAAGCTGGGAACTAGATATTTCAGGGCACAGGGGAAATGAAGATTTTCTACTCGTAATTCAGAATCCAGCAAGCAAAGCTAGGGTGGTAGGGAGCCCCTCGGGCCTTTTATCTCTGTCTCTGTGTCTCTGAGGTCTCTGCCTCTCTCTGCTCCTGTCTCATTTTTTTGGTAATTTTTCTTTTTTACGATTTTTTTAAAGGTAGAGTTTCGCTCTGGCTCTCAGCTCCTTCTTTTGTTTTGTTAATTATCCCTTCTGCTCCTTTATTCCAGGCAGGAGAGTTGAGCCATTCTCTGAGAAGATTCCTCATGGAAAGTGGGAACTAGATATTTCACGGAACAGGAGAAATGAAGATTTTCTACTCATAATTCAGCCTCCAGTAAGCAAAGCTAGTGTGGCAGGAGAGTTGAGCCATGCTGTGAGAAGTTTCCTCATGGAAACTGGGAATTAGATATTTCAGGGCACAGGAGAAATGAAGATTTTCTACTCATAATTCAGCCTCCAGCAAGCAAAGCTAGTGTGGTAGGGAGCCCCTCTGGCCTTCTATCTCTGTCTCTGTGCCTCTGAGGTCTCTGCCTCTCTCTGATCCTGTCTCATTTATTTTGGTAATTTTTCCTTTTTACGAATTTTTTAAAGGTAAAGTTTCTCTCAGGCCCTCAGCTCCATCTTTCGTTTTGTTAATAATCCCTTCTACTCCTTTCTTCCAGGCAGGAGAGTTGAGCCATTCTCTGAGAAAATACCTCATCGAAACTTGGAACTAGATATTTCAGGGCACAGGAGAAATGAAGATTTTCTACTCATAATTCAGCCTCCAGAAAGCAAAGCTAGTGTGGTTGGGAGCCCCTCTGGCCGTCTAACTCTGTCTCTGTGTCTCTGAGGTCTCTGAATCTCTGTGGTCCTGTCTCATTTTTTTTGGGAATTTTTCATTTTTACGATTTTTTTAAAGGTAGAGTTTCTCTCTGGCTCTCAGCTCCATCTTTTCTTTTGTTAATTATAACTTCTGC
Source organism: Tupaia tana (assembly GCA_026018925.1). Taxonomy (NCBI): domain Eukaryota; kingdom Metazoa; phylum Chordata; class Mammalia; order Scandentia; family Tupaiidae; genus Tupaia; species Tupaia tana. Next base: position 97,022,367 of record JAKSZU010000009.1, read on the forward strand.
TCCTTTCTTCCAGGCAGGAGAGTTGAGCCATTCTCTGAGAAGATGCCTCATGGAAACTGGGAACAAGATATTTCAGGGCACAGGATAAATGAAGATTTTCTACGCATAATTCAGCCTCCAGCAAGCAAAGCTAGTGTGGTAGGGAGCCCCTCTGGCCTTCTATCTCGGTCTCTGTGTCTCTGAGGTCTCTGCCTCTCTCTGCTCCTGTCTCATTTTTTTTTTGGTAATTTTTCCTTTTTACGACTTTTTTAAAGGTAGAGTTTCTCTCTGGCTCTCAGCTCCATCTTTTGTTTTGTTAATAATCCAGTCTGCTCCTTTCTTGCAGGCAGGAGAGTTGAGCCATTCTCTGAGAAGATTCCTCATGGAAACTGGGAACTAGATATTTCAGGGCACAGGAGAAATGAAGATTTTCTACTCATAATTCAGCCTCCAGCAAGCAAAGCTAGTGTGGTAGGGAGCCCCTCAGCTTTCTATCTCTGTCTCTGTGTCTCTGAGGTCTCTGTTTCTCTCTGCTCCTGTCTCATTTTTTTTGGTAATTTATTCTTTTTACGATTTTTTTAAAGGTAGAGTTTCTCTCTGGCCCTCAGCTCCATCTTTTGTTTTGTTAATAATCCCTTCTGCTCCTTTCTTCCAGGCAGGAGAGTTGAGCCATTCTCTGAGAAGATTCCTTATGGAAGCTGGGAACTAGATATTTCAGGGCACAGGAGAAATGACGATTTTCTCCTCAAAATTCAGCCCCCTGCAAGCAAAGCTTGTGTGGAAGGGAGCCCCTCTGAATTTCTATCTCTGTCTCTGTGTCTTTGAGGTCTCTGCCTCTCTCTTCTCCTGTCTCATTCTTTTTGGTAATTTTTCCTTTTTACGATTTTTTTAAAGGTAGAGTTTCTCTCTGGCTCTTAGCTCCATGTTTTGGTTTGTTAATGATCCCTTCTGCTCCTTTCTTCCAGACAGGAGAGTTGAGCCATTCCCTGAGGAGATTCCTCATGGAAACTGGGAACTAGATATTTCAGGGCACAGGAGCAATGAAGATTTTCTACTCATCATTCAGCCTCCAGCAAGCAAAGCTAGTGTGGCGGGAGAGTTGATCCACTCTCTGAGAAGATTCCTCATGGAAACTGGGAACTAGATATTTCAGGGCACAGGAGAAATGAAGATTTTCTACTCATAATTCAGCATCCAGCAAGCAAATCTAGTGTTGTAGGGAACCCCTCTGGCCTTCTATCCTTGTCTCTGTGTCTCTAAGGTCTCTGCTTCTCTCTCCTCCAGTCTCATTTTTTTTGGTAATTTTTCCTTTTTACGATTTTTTTAAAGGTAGAGTTTCCCTCTGGCTCTCAGGTCCATCTTTTGTTTTGTTAATAATTCCTTTTGCTCCTTTCTTCCAGGCAGGAGAGTTGAGCCATTCTCTGAGAAGATTCCTCGTGGAAACTGGGAACTACATATTTCAGGGCACAGGAGAAATGAAGATTTTCTACTTATAATTCAGCCTCCAGCAAGCAAAGCTAGTGTGGTAGGGAGCCCCTCTGGCCTTCTATCTCTGTCTCTGTGTCTCTGAGGTCTCTGCCTCTCTCTGCTCCTGTCTCATTTATTTTTTTTTGGTAATTTTTCCTTTTTACGATTTTTTTAAAGTTAGTGTTTCTCTCTGGCTCTCAGCTCAATCTTTTGTTTTGTTATAATCCCTTCTGGTCCTTTCTTCCAGGCAGGAGAGTTGAGCCATTCTCTGAGAAGATTCCTCATGAAAACTGGGAATTAGATATTTCAGGGCACAGTAGAAATGAAGATTTTCTACTCATAATTCAGCCTCCAGCAAGCAAAGCTAGTGTGGCAGGAGAGTTGATCCATTCTCTGAGAAGATCCCTCATGGAAACTGTGCACTAGATATTTCAGGGCACAGGAGAAATGAAGATTTTCTACTCATAATTCAGCCTCCAGCAATCAAAGCTAGGGTGGTAGGGAGCCCCTCTGTCCGTCTATCTCTGTTTCTGTGTCTCTGAGGTTTCTGCATCTCTCTGCTCCTGTCGCAATTTTTATGGTAATTTTTCCTTTTTACGATTTTTTTAAAGGTAGAGTTTCTCCCTGGCTCTCAGCTCCATCTTTTGTTTTGTTAATAATCCCTTCTGCTCCTTTCTTCCAGGCAGGAGAGTTGAGCCATTCTCTGAGAAGATTCCTCATGGAAACTGGGAACTAGATATTTCAGGGCACAGGAGAAATGAAGGTTTTCTACTCATAATTCAGCCTCCATCAAGCAAATCTAGTGTTGCTGGAGAGTTGAGCCATTCTCTGAGAAGATTCCTCATGGAAACTGGGATCTAGATATTTCAGGGCACAGGAGAAATGAAGATTTTCTACTCAAAATTCAGCCTCCAGCAAGCAAAGCTAGTGTGGTAGGGATCCCCGCTGGCCTTCTATCTCTGTCTCTGTGTCTCTGAGGTCTCTGCCTCTCTCTGCTCCTGTCTCATTTTTTTGGTAATTTTTCCTTTTTACGATTTTTTTAAAGGTAGAGTTTCTCTCTGGCTCTCAGCTCCATCTTTTGTTTTGTTAATAATCCCTTCTGCTCCTTTCTTCCAGGCAAAAGAGTTGAGCCATTCTCTGAAAAGTTTCCTCATGGAAACTGGAAAGTAGATATTTCACGCACAGGAGAAATGAAGATTTTCTACTCATAATTCAGCCTCCAGCAAGCAAATCCAGTGTGGCAGGAGAGTTGAGCCATTCTCTATGAAGATTCCTCATGGAGACTGGGAACTAGATATTTCAGGGCACAGGAGAAATGAAGATTTTCTACTCATAATTCCTACTCCAGCAAGCAAAGCTAGTGTGGCAGGAGAGTTGAGCCATTCTCTGAGAAGATTCCTCATAGATACTGGGAACTAGATATTTCAGGGCACAGGAGAAATGAAGATGTTCTACTCATAATTCAGCCGCCAGCAAGCAAAGCTAGTGTGGCAGGAGAGTTGAGCCATTCTCTGAGAAGATTCCTCAAGGAAACTGGGAACAAGATATTTCAGGGCACAGGAGAAATGAAGATTTTCTACTCATAATTCAGCCTCCAGCAAGCAAAGCTAGTGTGGTAGGTATCCCCTCTGGCCTTCTATATCGGTCTCTGTGTCTCTGAGGTCTCTGCCTCTCTCTGCTCCTGTCTCATTATTTTGGTAATTTTTCCTTTTTACGATTTTTTTAAAGGTAGAGTTTCTCTCTGGCTCTCAGCTCCATCTTTTGTTTTGTTAATAATCCCTTATGCTCCTTTCTTCCAGGCAAGAGAGTTGAGCCATTCTCTGAGAAGGTTCCTCATGGAAAATGGGAACTAGATATTTCAGGGCACAGGAGAAATGAAGATTTTCTACTCATAATTCAGCCTCCAGCAAGCAAAGCTAATGTGGCAGGAGAGTTGAGACATTCTCTGAGAAGATTCCTCATGGAAACTGGGAACTAGTTATTTCAGGGCACAGGAGAAATGAGGATTTTCTACTCATAATTCAGCCTCCAGCAAACAAAGCTAGTGTGGCAGGAGAGTTGAGCCATTCTCTGAGAAGATTCCTCATGGAAAGTGGGAACTAGATATTTCAGGGCACAGGAGAAATGAAGATTTTCTACTCATAATTCAGCCTCCAACAAGCAAAGCTACTGTGGCAGGAGAGTTGAGCCATTCTCTGAGAAGATTCCTCATGGAAACTGGGAACTCGATATTTTAGGGCACAAGAGAAGTGAAGATTTTCTCCTCATAATTCAGCCTCCAGCAAGCAAAGCTAGTGTGGTAGGGAGCGACTCTGTCCTTCTATCTCTGTCTCTGAGTCTCTGAGGTCTCTGCTTCTCTCTGCTCCTGTCTCATTTTTTTTTGGTAATTTTTCCTTTTTGGATTTTATTAAAGGTAGAGTTTCTCTCTGGCTCTCAGTTCCATTTTTTGTTTTGTTAATAATCCCTTCTGCTCCTTTCTTCCAGGCAGGAGAGTTGAGCCATTCTCTGAGAAGATTCCTCATGGAAACTGGGAACTAGATATTTCAGGGCACAGGAGAAATGAAGATTTTCTACTCTTAATTCAGCCTCCAGCAAGCAAAGCTAGTGTGGTAAGGATTACCTCTGGCCTTCTATCTCTATCTCTGTGTCTCTGAGGTTTCTGCATCTCTCTGCTCCTGTCTCATTTTTTTTTGGTAATTTTTCCTTTTTACGATTTTTTTAAAGGTAGAGTTTCTCTCTGGCTCTCAGCTCCACCTTTTGTTTTGTTAATAATCCCTTCTGCTCCTTTCTTCCAGGCATGAGAGTTGAGCCATTCTCTGAGAAGGTTCCTCATGGAAACTGGGAACTAGATATTTCAGGGCACAGGAGAAATGAAGATTTTCTACTCATAATTCAGCCTCCAGCAAGCAAAGCTAGTGAGGCAGGAGAGTTGAGCCATTCTCTGAGAAGATTCCTCATGGAAACTAGGAACTAGATATTTCTGGGCACAGGAGAAATGAAGATTTTTTACTCATAATTCAGCCTCCAGCAAGCAAAGCTAGTGTGGCAGGAGAGTTGAGCCATTCTCTGAGAAGATTCCTCATTAAACCTGGGAACTAGATATTTCAGGGCACAGGAGAAATGAAGATTTTCTTCTCATAATTCAGCCTCCAGCAAGCAAAGCTAGTGTGGTAGGGAGCCCCTCTGGCCTTCTATCTCTGTTTCTGAGTCTCTGAGGTCTCTGCCTCTCTCTGCTCCTGTCTCATTTTTTTTGGTAATTTTTCCTTTTTACGACTTTTTTAAAGTAGAGTTTCTCTCTGGCTCTAAGTTCCACTTTTTGTTTTGTTAATAATCCCTTCTGCTCCTTTCTTCCAGGCAGGAGAGTTGAGGCATTCTCTGAGAAGATTCCCTTGAAAACTGGGAAATAGATATTTCAGGGCACAGGAGAAATGAAGATTTTCTACTCATAATTCAGCCGCCAGCAAGCAAAGCTAGTGTGGCAGGAGAGTTGAGCCATTCTCTGAGAAGATTCCTCATGGAAACTGGGAACAAGATATTTCAGGGCACAGGAGAAATGAAGATTTTCTACTCATAATTCAGCCTCCAGCAAGCAAAGCTAGTGTGGTAGGGAGCCCCTCTGGCCTTCTATCTCTGTCTCTGTGTCTCTGAATTCTCTGCCTCTCTCTGCTCTTGTCTCATTTTTTTGATAATTTTTCCTTTTTACGATTTTTTTAAAGGTAGAGTTTCTCTCTGGCTCTCAGCTCCATCTATTGTTTTGTTAATAATCCCTTCTGCTCCTTTCTTCCAGGCAGGAGAGTTGAGCCATTCTCTGAGAATATTCCTCATGGAAACTGGGAACTAGATATTTCAGGGCACAGGAGAAATGGAGGTTTTCTACTCATAATTCAGCCTGCAGCAAGTAACGCTAGTGTGGTAGGGAGTCCCTCTGGCCTTCTATCTCTATCTCTGTGTCTCTGAGGTCTCTGCTTCTCTCTGCTCCTGTCTCATTGTTTTTGGTAATTTTTCCTTTTTACGATTTTTTTAAAGGTAGAGTTACTCTCTGGCTCTCAGCTCCATCTTTTGTTTTGTTAATAATCCCTTCTTCTCCTTTCTTCCAGGCAGGAGAGTTGAGCCATTCTCTGAGAAGATTCCTCATGGAAACTGGGAACGAGATATTTCAGGGCACAGGAGAAATGAAGATTTTCTACTCATAATTCAGCCTCCAGCAATCAAAGCTTGTGTTGCTGGAGACTTGAGCCATTCTCTGAGAAGATTCCTCATGGAAACTGGGAACTAGATATTTCAGGGCACAGGAGAAATGAAGATATTCTACTCATAATTCAGCCACCAGCAAGCAAAGCTAGTGTGTTAGGGAGCCCCTCTGGCCTTGTGTCTCTGTCTCTGTGTCTCTGAGTTCTCTGCTTCTCTCTGCTCCTGTCTCATTTTTTTTGGTCATTTTTCCTTTTTACGATTTTTTTAAAGGTAGAGTTTCTCTCTGGGTCTCAGCTCCATCTTTTGTTTGTTAATAATCCCTTCTGCTCCTTTCTTCCAGGCAGGAGAGTTGAGCCATTCTCTGAGAAGATTGCTCAGGGAAACTGGAAAGTAGATATTTCACGCACAGGAGAAATGAAGATTTTCTACTCATAATTCAGCCTCCAGCAAGAAAAGCCAGTGTGGCAGGAGAGTTGAGCCATTCACTATGAAGATTCCTCATGGAGACTGGGAACTAGATATTTCAGGGCACAGGAGAAATGAAGATTTTCTACTCATAATTCCTACTCCAGCAAGCAAAGCTAGTGTTGCAGGAGAGTTGAGCCATTCTCTGAGAAGATTCCTCATAGATACTGGGAACTAGATATTTCAGGGCACATGAGTAATGAAGATTTTCTACTCATAATTCAGCTGCCAGCAAGCAAAACTAGTGTGGCAGGAGAGTTGAGCCATTCTCTGAGAAGATTCCTCATGGAAAGTGGGAACTAGATATTTCAGGGCACAGGAGAAATGAAGATTTTCTACTCATAATTCAGCCTCCAACAAGCAAAGCTACTGTGGCAGGAGAGTTGAGCCATTCTCTGAGAAGATTCCTCATGGAAACTGGGAACTCGATATTTTAGGGCACAAGAGAAGTGAAGATTTTCTCCTCATAATTCAGCCTCCAGCAAGCAAAGCTAGTGTGGTAGGGAGCGACTCTGTCCTTCTATCTCTGTCTCTGAGTCTCTGAGGTCTCTGCTTCTCTCTGCTCCTGTCTCATTTTTTTTTGGTAATTTTTCCTTTTTGGATTTTATTAAAGGTAGAGTTTCTCTCTGGCTCTCAGTTCCATTTTTTGTTTTGTTAATAATCCCTTCTGCTCCTTTCTTCCAGGCAGGAGAGTTGAGCCATTCTCTGAGAAGATTCCTCATGGAAACTGGGAACTAGATATTTCAGGGCACAGGAGAAATGAAGATTTTCTACTCTTAATTCAGCCTCCAGCAAGCAAAGCTAGTGTGGTAGGGATTACCTCTGGCCTTCTATCTCTATCTCTGTGTCTCTGAGGTCTCTGCATCTCTCTGTTCCTGTCTCATTTTTTTTTGGTAATTTTTCCTTTTTACGATTTTTTTAAAGGTAGAGTTTCTCTCTGGCTCTCAGCTCCACCTTTTGTTTTGTTAATAATCCCTTCTGCTCCTTTCTTCCAGGCATGAGAGTTGAGCCATTCTCTGAGAAGGTTCCTCATGGAAACTGGGAACTAGATATTTCAGGGCACAGGAGAAATGAAGATTTTCTACTCATAATTCAGCCTCCAGCAAGCAAAGCTAGTGTGGCAGGAGAGTTGAGCCATTCTCTGAGAAGATTCCTCATGGAAACTAGGAACTAGATATTTCTGGGCACAGGAGAAATGAAGATTTTTTACTCATAATTCAGCCTCCAGCAAGCAAAGCTAGTGTGGCAGGAGAGTTGAGCCATTCTCTGAGAAGATTCCTCATGAAACCTGGGAACTAGATATTTCAGGGCACAGGAGAAATGAAGATTTTCTTCTCATAATTCAGCCTCCAGCAAGCAAAGCTGGTGTGGTAGGGAGCCCCTCTGGCCTTCTATCTCTGTTTCTGAGTCTCTGAGGTCTCTGCCTCTCTCTGCTCCTGTCTCATTTTTTTTGGTAATTTTTCCTTTTTACGACTTTTTTAAAGTAGAGTTTCTCTCTGGCTCTCAGTTCCACTTTTTGTTTTGTTAATAATCCCTTCTGCTCCTTTCTTCCAGGCAGGAGAGTTGAGGCATTCTCTGAGAAGATTCCCTTGAAAACTGGGAAATAGATATTTCAGGGCACAGGAGAAATGAAGATTTTCTACTCATAATTCAGCCGCCAGCAAGCAAAGCTAGTGTGGCAGGAGAGTTGAGCCATTCTCTGAGAAGATTCCTCATGGAAACTGGGAACAAGATATTTCAGGGCACAGGAGAAATGAAGATTTTCTACTCATAATTCAGCCTCCAGCAAGCAAAGCTAGTGTGGTAGGGAGCCCCTCTGGCCTTCTATCTCTGTCTCTGTGTCTCTGACTTCTCTGCCTCTCTCTGCTCTTGTCTCATTTTTTTGATAATTTTTCCTTTTTACGATTTTTTTAAAGGTAGAGTTTCTCTCTGGCTCTCAGCTCCATCTATTGTTTTGTTAATAATCCCTTCTGCTCCTTTCTTCCAGGCAGGAGAGTTGAGCCATTCTCTGAGAATATTCCTCATGGAAACTGGGAACTAGATATTTCAGGGCACAGGAGAAATGGAGGTTTTCTACTCATAATTCAGCCTGCAGCAAGTAACGCTAGTGTGGTAGGGAGTCCCTCTGGCCTTCTATCTCTATCTCTGTGTCTCTGAGGTCTCTGCTTCTCTCTGCTCCTGTCTCATTGTTTTTGGTAATTTTTCCTTTTTACGATTTTTTTAAAGGTAGAGTTACTCTCTGGCTCTCAGCTCCATCTTTTGTTTTGTTAATAATCCCTTCTTCTCCTTTCTTCCAGGCAGGAGAGTTGAGCCATTCTCTGAGAAGATTCCTCATGGAAACTGGGAACGAGATATTTCAGGGCACAGGAGAAATGAAGATTTTCTACTCATAATTCAGCCTCCAGCAATCAAAGCTTGTGTTGCTGGAGACTTGAGCCATTCTCTGAGAAGATTCCTCATGGAAACTGGGAACTAGATATTTCAGGGCACAGGAGAAATGAAGATATTCTACTCATAATTCAGCCACCAGCAAGCAAAGCTAGTGTGTTAGGGAGCCCCTCTGGCCTTGTGTCTCTGTCTCTGTGTCTCTGAGTTCTCTGCTTCTCTCTGCTCCTGTCTCATTTTTTTTGGTCATTTTTCCTTTTTACGATTTTTTTAAAGGTAGAGTTTCTCTCTGGCTCTCAGCTCCATCTTTTGTTTGTTAATAATCCCTTCTGCTCCTTTCTTCCAGGCAGGAGAGTTGAGCCATTCTCTGAGAAGATTGCTCAGGGAAACTGGAAAGTAGATATTTCACGCACAGGAGAAATGAAGATTTTCTACTCATAATTCAGCCTCCAGCAAGAAAAGCCAGTGTGGTAGGAGAGTTGAGCCATTCTCTATGAAGATTCCTCATGGAGACTGGGAACTAGATATTTCAGGGCACAGGAGAAATGAAGATTTTCTACTCATAATTCCTACTCCAGCAAGCAAAGCTAGTGTTGCAGGAGAGTTGAGCCATTCTCTGAGAAGATTCCTCATAGATACTGGGAACTAGATATTTCAGGGCACATGAGTAATGAAGATTTTCTACTCATAATTCAGCTGCCAGCAAGCAAAACTAGTGTGGCAGGAGAGTTGACCCATTCTCTGAGAAGATTCCTCAAGGAAACTGGGAACAAGATATTTCAGGGCACAGGAGAAATGAAGATTTTCTACTCATAATTCAGCACCAGCAAGCAAAGCTAGTGTGGTAGGTATCCCCTCTGGCCTTCTATATCGGTCTCTGTGTCTCTGAGGTCTCTGCCTCTCTCTGCTCCTGTCTCATTTTTTTAGGTAATTTTTCCTTTTTACGATTTTTTTAAAGGTAGAGTTTCTCTCTGGCTCTCAGCTCCATCTTTTGTTTTGTTAATAACCCCTTCTGCTCCTTTCTTCCAGGCAGGAGAGTTGAGCCATTCTCTGAGAAGATTCCTCATGGAAACTGGGAACTAGATATTTCAGGGCACAGGAGAAATGAAGATTTTCTACTCATAATTCAGTCTCCAGCAAGCAAAGCTAGTGTGGCTGGAGAGTTGAGCCATTCTCTGAGAAGATATCTCATGGAAACTGGGAACTAGATATTTCAGGACACAGGAGAAATGAAGATTTTCTACTCATAATTCAGCCTCCAGCAAGCAAAGCTAGTGTGGCAGGAGAGTTGAGCCATTCTCTGAGAAGATTCCTCATGGAAACTGGGAAGTAGATATTTCAGGGCACAGGAGAAATGAAGATTTTCTACTCATAATTCAGCCTCCAGCAAGCAAAGCTAGAGTGGCAGGAGATTTGAGCCATTCTCTGAGAAGATTCCTCATGGAAGCTGGGAACTAGATATTTCAGGGCACAGGGGAAATGAAAATTTTCTACTCATAATTCAGAATCCAGCAAGCAAAGCTAGTGTGGTAGGGAGCCCCTCGGGCCTTCTATCTCTGTCTCTGTGTCTCTGAGGTCTCTGCCTCTCTCTGCTCCTGTCTCATTTTTTTGGTAACTTTTCTTTTTTACGATTTTTTTAAAGGTAGAGTTTCGCTCTGGCTCTCAGCTCCATCTTTTGTTTTTTTAATTATCCCTTCTGTTCCTTTCTTCCAGGCAAGAGAGTTGAGCCATTCTCTGAGAAGATTCCTCATGGAAACTGGGAACTAGATATTTCAGGGCACAGGAGAAATGAAGATTTTCTACTCATAATTCAGCCTCCAGCAAGCAAATCTAATGTGGCAGGAGAGTTGAGCCATTCTGTGAGAAGATTCCTCATGGAAATTGGGAACTAGATATTTCAGGGTACAGGAGAAATGAAGATTTTCTACTCATAATTCAGCCTCCAGCAAGCAAAGCTAGTGTGTCAGGAGAGTTGAGCAATTCTCTGAGAACATTCCTCATGCAAACCGGGAACTAGATATTTCAGGGCAGAGGAGAAATGAATTTCTACTCATAATTCAGCCTCCAGCAAGCAAAGCTAGTGTGGCAGGAGAGTTGAGGCATTCTCTGAGAAGATTCCTCATGGAAACTGGGAACTAGATATTTCAGGGTACAGGAGAAATGAACATTTTCTACTCATAATTCAGCCTCCTGCAAGTAAAGTTAGTGTGGCAGGAGAGTTGAGCCATTCTCTGAGAAGTTTCCTCATGGAAACTGGGAACTAGATATTTCAGGGCACAGGAGAAATGATTTTCTACTCATAATTCAGCCTCCAACAAGCAAAGCTAGTATGGCAGGAGAGTTGAGCCATTCTCTGAGAAGATTCCTCATCGAAACTGGGAACAAGATATTTCAGGGCACAGGAGAAATGAAGATTTTCTACTCATAATTCAGCCTCCAGCAAGCAAAGCTAGTGTGGTAGGGAGCCCCTCGGCCTTCTATTTCTGTCTCTGTGTCTCTGAGGTCTCTGCTTCTCTCTGCTCCTGTCTCATTTTTTTTGGTAATTTTTTCTTTTTACGATTTTTTTAAAGGTAGAGTTTCTCTCTGGCTCTCAGCTCCATCTTTTGTTTCGTTAATAATCCCTTCTGCTCCTTTCTTTCAGGCAGGAGAGTTGAGCCATTCTCTGAGAAGATTCCTCATGGAAACTGGGAACTATATATTTCAGGGCACAGGAGAAATGAAGATTTTCTACTCATTATTCAGCCTCCAGCAAGCAAAGCTTGTGTGGCAGTAGAGTTGAGCCATTCTCTGAGAAGATTCCTTATGGAAGCTGGGAACTAGATATTTAAGGGCACAGGAGAAATGACGATTTTCTACTCAAAATTCAGCCTCCTGCAAGCAAAGCTAGTGTGGAAGGGAGCCCGTCTGGCCTTCTATCTCTGTCTCTGTGTCTCTGAGGTCTCTGCCTCTTCTGCTCCTGTCTCATTTTTTTTGGTAATTTTTCCTTTTTACGATTTTTTTAAAGGTAGAGTTTCTCTCTGGCTCTCAGTTCCATCTTTTGTTTTGTTAATAATCCCTTCTGCTCCTTTCTTCCAGGCAGGAGAGTTGAGCCATTCTCTGAGAAGATTCCTCATGAAAACTGGGAATTAGATATTTCAGGGCACAAGAGAAATGAAGATTTTCTACTCATAATTCAGATTCCAGCAAGCAAAGCTAGTGTGGCTGGAGAGTTGAGCCATTCTCTGAGAAGATTACTCATGGAAACTGGGAACAAGCTATTTCAGGGCACAGGAGAAATGAAGATTTTCTACTCATAATTCAGCCTCCAGCAAGAAAATCTAGTGTGGTAGGGAGCCCCTCGGGCCTTCTATCTCTGTCTCTGTGTCTCTGAGGTGTCTGCCTCTCTCTGCTCCTGTCTCATTTTTTTTTGGTAATTTTTCCTTTTTACGATTTTTTTAAAGGTAAAGTTTCTCTCTGGCTCTCAGCTCCATCTTTTGTTTTCTTAATAACCCCTTCTGCTCCTTTCTTCCAGGCAGGAGAATTGAGCCATTCTCTGAGAAGATTCCTCATGGAAACTGGGAACTAGATATTTAAGGGCACAGGAGAAATGAAGAATTTCTACTCATACTTAAGCCTCCAGCAAGCCAAGCTAGTGTGGCTAGAGAGTTGAGCCATTCTCTGAGAAGATTTCTCATGGAAACTGGGAACTAGATATTTCAGGGCACAGGAGAAATGAAGATTTTCTACTCATAATTCACCCTCCAGCAAGCAAAGCTAGTGTGGCAGGAGAGTTGAGCCATTCTCTGAGAAGATTCCTCATGAAAACTGGGAACTAGATATTTCAGGGCACAGGAGAAATGAAGATTTTCGACTCATAATTCAGCCGCCAGCAAGCAAAGCTAGAGTGGCTGGAGATTTGAGCCATTCTCTGAGAAGATTCCTCATGGAAGCTGGGAACTAGATATTTCAGGGCACCCGGGAAATGAAGATTTTCTACTCATAATTCAGAATCCAGCAAGCAAAGCTACTGTGGTAGGAAGACCCTCTGGCCTTCTATCTCTGTCTCTGTGTCTCTGAGGTCACTGCCTCTCTCTGCTCCTGTCTCATTTTTTTGGTAATTTTTCCTTTTTACGATTTTTTTAAAGATAGAGTTTCTCTCTGGCTCTCAGCTCCATCTTATGTTTTGTTAATAATCCCTTCTGCTCCTTTCTTCCAGGCAGGAGAGTTGAGCCATTTTCTGAGAAGATTCCTCATGGAAACTGGGAACTAGATATTTCAGGGCACAGGAGAAATGAAGATTTTCTACTCATAATTCAGCCTCCAGCAAGCAAAGCTAATGTGGCAGGAGAGTTGAGCCATTCTGTGAGAAGATCCCTCATGGAAACTGGGAACTAGATATTTCAGGATACAAGAGAAATGAAGATTTTCTACTCATAATTCAGCCTCCAGCAAGCAAACCTAGTGTGGCAGGAGAGTTGAGCCATTCTCTGAGAAGATTACTCATGGAAACTGGGAACTAGATATTTCAGGGCACAGGAGAAATGAAGATTTTCTACTCATAATTCAGGCTCCAGCAAGCAAAGCTTGTGGGGTAGGGAGCCCCTCTGGGCTTCTATATCTGTCTCTGAGTCTCTGAGGTCTCTGCCCCTCTCTGCTCCTGTCTCAATTTGTTTTTGTTAATTTTTCCTTTTTACGATTTTTTTAAAGGTAGAGTTTCTCTCTGGCTCTCAGTTCCATCTTTTGTTTTGTTAATAATCCCTTCTGCTCCTTTCTTCCAGGCAGCAGAGTTGAGCCATTCTCTGAGAAGATTCCTCATGAAACTGGGAACTAGATATTTCAGGGCACAGGAGAAATGAAGATTTTCTACTCATAATTCAGCCTCCAACAAGCAAAGCTAGTGTGGCTGGAGAGTTGAGCCATTCTCTGAGAAGTTTCCTCATGGAAACTGGGAACTAGATATTTTAAGGCACAGGAGAAATGAAGATTTTCTACTCATAATTCAGCCTCCAGTAAGCAAAGCTAGTGTGGCAGGAGAGTTGAGCCATGCTGTGAGAAGTTTCCTCATGGAAACTGGGAATTAGATATTTCAGGGCACAGGAGAAATGAAGATTTTCTACTCATAATTCAGCCTCCAGCAAGCAAAGCTAGTGTGGTAGGGAGCCCCTCTGGCCTTCTATCTCTGTCTCTGTGCCTCTGAGGTCTCTGCCTCTCTCTGATCCTGTCTCATTTATTTTGGTAATTTTTCCTTTTTACGAATTTTTTAAAGGTAAAGTTTCTCTCAGGCCCTCAGCTCCATCTTTCGTTTTGTTAATAATCCCTTCTACTCCTTTCTTCCAGGCAGGAGAGTTGAGCCATTCTCTGAGAAAATACCTCATCGAAACTTGGAACTAGATATTTCAGGGCACAGGAGAAATGAAGATTTTCTACTCATAATTCAGCCTCCAGAAAGCAAAGCTAGTGTGGTTGGGAGCCCCTCTGGCCGTCTAACTCTGTCTCTGTGTCTCTGAGTTCTCTGAATCTCTATGGTCCTGTCTCATTTTTTTTGGTAATTTTTCATTTTTACGACTTTTTTAAAGGTAGAGTTTCTCTCTGGCTCTCAGCTCCATCTTTTGTTTTGTTAATAATCCAGTCTGCTCCTTTCTTGCAGGCAGGAGAGTTGAGCCATTCTCTGAGAAGATTCCTCATGGAAACTGGGAACTAGATATTTCAGGGCACAGGAGAAATGAAGATTTTCTACTCATAATTCAGCCTCCAGCAAGCAAAGCTAGTGTAGTAGGGAGCCCCTCGGCTTTCTATCTCTGTCTCTGTGTCTCTGAGGTCTCTGCTTCTCTCTGCTCCTGTCTCATTTTTTTTGGTAATTTATTCTTTTTACGATTTTTTTAAAGGTAGAGTTTCTCTCTGGCACTCAGCTCCATCTTTTGTTTTGTTAATAATCCCTTCTGCTCCTTTCTTCCAGGCAGGAGAGTTGAGCCATTCTCTGAGAAGATTCCTCATGGAAACTGGGAACTAGATATTTCAGGGCACAGGAGAAATGAAGATTTTCTACTCATAATTCAGCCTCCAGCATGCAAAGCTATTGTGGCTTGAGAGTTGAACCATTCTCTGAGAAGATTCCTTATGGAAGCTGGGAACTAGATATTTCAGGGCACAGGAGAAATGACATTTTTCTACTCAAAATTCAGCTTCCTGCAAGCAAAGCTAGTGTGGAAGGGAGCCCGTCTGGCCTTCTATCTCTGTCTCTGTGTCTCTGAGGTCTCTGTCTCTTCTGCTCCTGTCTCATTTTTTTGGGTAATTTTTCCTTTTTACGATTTTTTTAAAGGTAGAGTTTCCCTCTGGCTCTCAGGTCCATCTTTTGTTTTGTTAATAATTCCTTTTGCTCCTTTCTTCCACGCAGGAGAGTTGAGCCATTCTCTGAGAAGATTCCTCGTGGAAACTGGGAACTACATATTTCAGGGCACAGGAGAAATGAAGATTTTCTACTTATAATTCAGCCTCCAGCAAGCAAAGCTAGTGTGGTAGGGAGGCCCTCTGGCCTTCTATCTCTGTCTCTGTGTCTCTGAGGTCTCTGCCTCTCTCTGCTCCTGTCTCATTTATTTTTTTTTGGTAATTTTTCCTTTTTACGATTTTTTTAAAGTTAGTGTTTCTCTCTGGCTCTCAGCTCAATCTTTTGTTTTGTTATAATCCCTTCTGGTCCTTTCTTCCAGGCAGGAGAGTTGAGCCATTCTCTGAGAAGATTCCTCATGAAAACTGGGAATTAGATATTTCAGGGCACAGTAGAAATGAAGATTTTCTACTCATAATTCAGCCTCCAGCAAGCAAAGCTAGTGTGGCAGGAGAGTTGATCCATTCTCTGTGAAGATTCCTCATGGAAACTGTGCACTAGATATTTCAGGGCACAGGAGAAATGAAGATTTTCTACTCATAATTCAGCCTCCAGCAAGCAAAGCTAGGGTGGTAGGGAGCCCCTCTGTCCGTCTATCTCTGTTTCTGTGTCTCTGAGGTTTCTGCATCTCTCTGCTCCTGTCGCAATTTTTATGGTAATTTTTCCTTTTTACGATTTTTTTAAAGGTAGAGTTTCTCCCTGGCTCTCAGCTCCATCTTTTGTTTTGTTAATAATCCCTTCTGCTCCTTTCTTCCAGGCAGGAGAGTTGAGCCATTCTCTGAGAAGATTCCTCATGGAAACTGGGAACTAGATATTTCAGGGCACAGGAGAAATGAAGGTTTTCTACTCATAATTCAGCCTCCATCAAGCAAATCTAGTGTTGCTGGAGAGTTGAGCCATTCTCTGAGAAGATTCCTCATGGAAACTGGGATCTAGATATTTCAGGGCACAGGAGAAATGAAGATTTTCTACTCATAATTCAGCCTCCAGCAAGCAAAGCTACTGTGGTAGGGATCCCCGCTGGCCTTCTATCTCTGTCTCTGTGTCTCTGAGGTCTCTGCCTCTCTCTGCTCCTGTCTCATTTTTTTGGTAATTTTTCCTTTTTACGATTTTTTTAAAGGTAGAGTTTCTCTCTGGCTCTCAGCTCCATCTTTTGTTTTGTTAATAATCCCTTCTGCTCCTTTCTTCCAGGCAAAAGAGTTGAGCCATTCTCTGAAAAGTTTCCTCATGGAAACTGGAAAGTAGATATTTCACGCACAGGAGAAATGAAGATTTTCTACTCATAATTCAGCCTCCAGCAAGCAAATCCAGTGTGGCAGGAGAGTTGAGCCATTCTCTATGAAGATTCCTCATGGAGACTGGGAACTAGATATTTCAGGGCACAGGAGAAATGAAGATTTTCTACTCATAATTCCTACTCCAGCAAGCAAAGCTAGTGTGGCAGGAGAGTTGAGCCATTCTCTGAGAAGATTCCTCATAGATACTGGGAACTAGATATTTCAGGGCACAGGAGAAATGAAGATGTTCTACTCATAATTCAGCCGCCAGCAAGCAAAGCTAGTGTGGCAGGAGAGTTGAGCCATTCTCTGAGAAGATTCCTCAAGGAAACTGGGAACAAGATATTTCAGGGCACAGGAGAAATGAAGATTTTCTACTCATAATTCAGCCTCCAGCAAGCAAAGCTAGTGTGGTAGGTATCCCCTCTGGCCTTCTATATCGGTCTCTGTGTCTCTGAGGTCTCTGCCTCTCTCTGCTCCTGTCTCATTTTTTTTGGTAATTTTTCCTTTTTACGATTTTTTTAAAGGTAGAGTTTCTCTCTGGCTCTCAGCTCCATCTTTTGTTTTGTTAATAATCCCTTATGCTCCTTTCTTCCAGGCAGGAGAGTTGAGCCATTCTCTGAGAAGATTCCTCATGGAAAATGGGAACTAGATATTTCAGGGCACAGGAGAAATGAAGATTTTCTACTCATAATTCAGCCTCCAGCAAGCAAAGCTAATGTGGCAGGAGAGTTGAGACATTCTCTGAGAAGATTCCTCATGGAAACTGGGAACTAGTTATTTCAGGGCACAGGAGAAATGAAGATTTTCTACTCATAATTCAGCCTCCAGCAAACAAAGCTAGTGTGGCAGGAGAGTTGAGCCATTCTCTGAGAAGATTCCTCATGGAAAGTGGGAACTAGATATTTCAGGGCACAGGAGAAATGAAGATTTTCTACTCATAATTCAGCCTCCAACAAGCAAAGCTACTGTGGCAGGAGAGTTGAGCCATTCTCTGAGAAGATTCCTCATGGAAACTGGGAACTCGATATTTTAGGGCACAAGAGAAGTGAAGATTTTCTCCTCATAATTCAGCCTCCAGCAAGCAAAGCTAGTGTGGTAGGGAGCGACTCTGTCCTTCTATCTCTGCCTCTGAGTCTCTGAGGTCTCTGCATCTCTCTGCTCCTGTCTCATTTTTTTTTGGTAATTTTTCCTTTTTGGATTTTATTAAAGGTAGAGTTTCTCTCTGGCTCTCAGTTCCATTTTTTGTTTTGTTAATAATCCCTTCTGCTCCTTTCTTCCAGGCAGGAGAGTTGAGCCATTCTCTGAGAAGATTCCTCATGGAATCTGGGAACTAGATATTTCAGGGCACAGGAGAAATGAAGGTTTTCTACTCTTAATTCAGCCTCCAGCAAGCAAAGCTAGTGTGGTAGGGATTACCTCTGGCCTTCTATCTCTATCTCTGTGTCTCTGAGGTCTCTGCATCTCTCTGCTCCTGTCTCATTTTTTTTTGGTAATTTTTCCTTTTTACGATTTTTTTAAAGGTAGAGTTTCTCTCTGGCTCTCAGCTCCACCTTTTGTTTTGTTAATAATCCCTTCTGCTCCTTTCTTCCAGGCATGAGAGTTGAGCCATTCTCTGAGAAGTTTCCTCATGGAAACTGGGAACTAGATATTTCAGGGCACAGGAGAAATGAAGATTTTCTACTCATAATTCAGCCTCCAGCAAGCAAAACTAGTGTGGCAGGAGAGTTGAGCCATTCTCTGAGAAGATTCCTCATGGAAACTAGGAACTAGATATTTCTGGGCACAGGAGAAATGAAGATTTTTTACTCATAATTCAGCGTCCAGCAAGCAAAGCTAGTGTGGCAGGAGAGTTGAGCCATTCTCTGAGAAGATTCCTCATGAAACCTGGGAACTAGATATTTCAGGGCACAGGAGAAATGAAGATTTTCTTCTCATAATTCAGCCTCCTGCAAGCAAAGCTAGTGTGGTAGGGAGCCCCTCTGGCATTCTATCTCTGTCTCTGAGTCTCTGAGGTCTCTGCCTCTCTCTGCTCCTGTCTCATTTTTTTTGGTAATTTTTCCTTTTTACGACTTTTTTAAAGTAGAGTTTCTCTCTGGCTCTCAGTTCCACTTTTTGTTTTGTTAATAATCCCTTCTGCTCCTTTCTTCCAGGCAGGAGAGTTGATTCATTCTCTGAGAAGATTCCCTTGAAAACTGGGAAATAGATATTTCAGGGCACAGGAGAAATGAAGATTTTCTACTCATAATTCAGCCGCCAGCAAGCAAAGCTAGTGTGGCAGGAGAGTTGAGCCATTCTCTGAGAAGATTCCTCATGGAAACTGGGAACAAGATATTTCAGGGCACAGGAGAAATGAAGATTTTCTACTCATAATTCAGCCTCCAGCAAGCAAAGCTAGTGTGGTAGGGAGCCCCTCTGGCCTTCTATCTCTGTCTCTGTGTCTCTGACTTCTCTGCCTCTCTCTGCTCTTGTCTCATTTTTTTGATAATTTTTCCTTTTTACGATTTTTTTAAAGGTAGAGTTTCTCTCTGGCTCTCAGCTCCATCTTTTGTTTTGTTAATAATCCCTTCTGCTCCTTTCTTCCAGGCAGGAGAGTTGAGCCATTCTCTGAGAAGATTCCTCATGGAAACTGGGAACTAGATATTTCAGGGCACAGGAGAAATGGAGGTTTTCTACTCATAATTCAGCCTGCAGCAAGCAAAGCTAGTGTGGTAGGGAGTCCCTCTGGCCTTCTATCTCTATCTCTGTGTCTCTGAGGTCTCTGCTTCTCTCTGCTCCTGTCTCATTGTTTTTGGTAATTTTTCCTTTTTACGATTTTTTTAAAGGTAGAGTTACTCTCTGGCTCTCAGCTCCATCTTTTGTTTTGTTAATAATCCCTTCTTCTCCTTTCTTCGAGGCAGGAGAGTTGAGCCATTCTCTGAGAAGATTGCTCAGGGAAACTGGAAAGTAGATATTTCACGCACAGGAGAAATGAAGATTTTCTACTCATAATTCAGCCTCCAGCAAGAAAAGCCAGTGTGGCAGGAGAGTTGAGCCATTCTCTATGAAGATTCCTCATGGAGACTGGGAAGTAGATATTTCAGGGCACAGGAGAAATGAAGATTTTCTACTCATAATTCCTACTCCAGCAAGCAAAGCTAGTGTTGCAGGAGAGTTGAGCCATTCTCTGAGAAGATTCCTCATAGATACTGGGAAGTAGATATTTCAGGGCACATGAGTAATGAAGATTTTCTACTCATAATTCAGCCGCCAGCAAGCAAAACTAGTGTGGCAGGAGAGTTGAGCCATTCTCTGAGAAGATTCCTCAAGGAAACTGGGAACAAGATATTTCAGGGCACAGGAGAAATGAAGATTTTCTACTCATAATTCAGCCTCCAGCAAGCAAAGCTAGTGTGGTAGGTATCCCCTCTGGCCTTCTATATCGGTCTCTGTGTCTCTGAGGTCTCTGCCTCTCTCTGCTCCTGTCTCATTTTTTTAGGTAATTTTTCCTTTTTACGATTTTTTTAAAGGTAGAGTTTCTCTCTGGCTCTCAGCTCCATCTTTTGTTTTGTTAATAATCCCTTATGCTCCTTTCTTCCAGGCAGGAGAGTTGAGCCATTCTCTGAGAAGATTCCTCATGGAAAATGGGAACTAGATATTTCAGGGCACAGGAGAAATGAAGATTTTCTACTCATAATTCAGCATCCAGCAAGCAAAGCTAATGTGGCAGGAGAGTTGAGACATTCTCTGAGAAGATTCCTCATGGAAACTGGGTACTAGTTATTTCAGGGCACAGGAGAAATGAAGATTTTCTACTCATAATTCAGCCTCCAGCAAACAAAGCTAGTGTGGCAGGAGAGTTGAGCCATTCTCTGAGAAGATTCCTCATGGAAAGTGGGAACTAGATATTTCAGGGCACAGGAGAAATGAAGATTTTCTACTCATAATTCAGCCTCCAACAAGCAAAGCTACTGTGGCAGGAGAGTTGAGCCATTCTCTGAGAAGATTCCTCATGGAAACTGGGAACTCGATATTTTAGGGCACAGGAGAAGTGAAGATTTTCTCCTCATAATTCAGCCTCCAGCAAGCAAAGCTAGTGTGGTAGGGAGCGACTCTGTCCTTCTATCTCTGTCTCTGAGTCTCTGAGGTCTCTGCCTCTCTCTGCTCCTGTCTCATTTTTTTTTGGTAATTTTTCCTTTTTGGATTTTATTAAAGGTAGAGTTTCTCTCTGGCTCTCAGTTCCACTTTTTGTTTTGTTAATAATCCCTTCTGCTCCTTTCTTCCAGGCAGGAGAGTTCAGCCATTCTCTGAAAAGATTCCTCATGGAATCTGGGAACTAGATATTTCAGGGCACAGGAGAAATGAAGATTTTCTACTCTTAATTCAGCCTCCAGCAAGCAAAGCTAGTGTGGTAGGGATTCCCTCTGGCCTTCTATCTCTATCTCTGTGTCTCTGAGGTCTCTGCATCTCTCTGTCCCTGTCTCATTTTTTTTTGGTAATTTTTCCTTTTTACGATTTTTTTAAAGGTAGAGTTTCTCTCTGGCTCTCAGCTCCACCTTTTGTTTTGTTAATAATCCCTTCTTCTCCTTTCTTCCAGGCAGGAGAGTTGAGCCATTCTCTGAGAAGATTCCTCATGGAAACTGGGAACTAGATATTTCTGGGCACAGGAGAAATGAAGATTTTCTACTCATAATTCAGCCGCCAGCAAGCAAAGCTAGTGTGGCAGGAGAGTTGAGCCATTCTCTGAGAAGATTCCTCATGGAAACGGGGAACAAGATATTTCAGGGCACAGAAGAAATGAAGATTTTCTACTCATAATTCAGCCTCCAGCAAGCAAAGCTAGTGTGGTAGGGAGACCCTCTGGCCTTCTATCTCTGTCTCTCTGTCTCTGACGTCTCTGCCTCTCTCTGCTCCTGTCTCATTTTTTTGCTAATTTTTCCTCTTTACGATTTTTTTAAAGGTAGAGTTTCTCTCTGGCTCTCAGCTCCATCTTTTGTTTTGTTAATAATCCCTTCTGCTCCTTTCTTCCAGGCAGGAGAGTTGAGCCATTCTCTGAGAAGATTCCTCATGGAAACTGGGAACTAGATATTTCTGGGCACAGGAGAAATGAAGATTTTTTACTCATAATTCAGCCTCCAGCAAGCAAAGCTAGTGTGGCAGGAGAGTTGAGCCATTCTCTGAGAAGATTCCTCATGAAACCTGGGAACTAGATATTTCAGGGCACAGGAGAAATGAAGATTTTCTACTCATAATTCAGCCTCCAGCAAGCAAAGCTAATGTGGTAGGGAGCCCCTCTGGCCTTCTATCTCTGTCTCTGAGTCTCTGAGATCTCTGCCTCTCTCTGCTCCTGTCTCATTTTTTTTGGTAATTTTTCCTTTTTACGATTTTTTTAAAGTAGAGTTTCTCTCTGGCTCTCAGTTCCACTTTTTGTTTTGTTAATAATCCCTTCTGCTTCTTTCTTCCAGGCAGGAGTGTTGAGGCATTCTCTGAGAAGATTCCTCATGAAAACTGGGAAATAGATATTTCAGGGCACAGGAGAAATGAAGATTTTCTACTCATAATTCAGCCGCCAGCAAGCAAAGCTAGTGTGGCAGGAGAGTTGAGCCATTCTCTGAGAAGATTCCTCATGGAAACTGGGAACAAGATATTTCAGGGCACAGGAGAAATGAAGATTTTCTACTCATAATTCAGCCTCCAGCAAGCAAAGCTAGTGTGGTAGGGAGCCCCTCTGGCCTTCTATCTCTGTCTCTGTGTCTCTGACGTCTCTGCCTCTCTCTGCTCTTGTCTCATTTTTTGGTAATTTTTCCTTTTTACGATTTTTTTAAAGGTAGAGTTTCTCTCTGGCTCTCAGCTCCATCTTTTGTTTTGTTAATAATCCCTTCTGCTCCTTTCTTCCAGGCAGGAGAGTTGAGCCATTCTCTGAGAAGATTCCTCATGGAAACTGGGAACTAGATATTTCAGGGCACAGGAGAAATGGAGGTTTTCTACTCATAATTCAGCCTGCAGCAAGCAAAGCTAGTGTGGTAGGGAGTCCCTCTGGCCTTCTATCTCTATCTCTGTGTCTCTGAGGTCTCTGCTTCTCTCTGCTCCTGTCTCATTGTTTTTGGTAATTTTTCCTTTTTACGATTTTTTTAAAGGTAGAGTTACTCTCTGGCTCTCAGCTCCATCTTTTGTTTTGTTAATAATCCGTTCTTCTCCTTTCTTCGAGGCAGGAGAGTTGAGCCATTCTCTGAGAAGATTCCTCATGGAAACTGGGAACGAGATATTTCAGGGCACAGGAGAAATGAAGATTTTCTACTCATAATTCAGCCTCCAGCAAGCAAAGCTAGTGTTGCTGGAGACTTGAGCCATTCTCTGAGAAGATTCCTCATGGAAACTGGGAACTAGATATTTCAGGGCACAGGAGAAATGAAGATTTTCTACTCATAATTCAGCCACCAGCATGCAAAGCTAGTGTGGTAGGGAGCCCCTCTGGCCTTGTGTCTCTGTCTCTGTGTCTCTGAGTTCTCTGCTTCTCTCTGCTCCTGTCTCATTTTTTTTGGTCATTTTTCCTTTTTACGATTTTTTTTAAAGGTAGAGTTTCTCTCTGGCTCTCAGCTCCATCTTTTGTTTTGTTAATAATCCCTTCTGCTCCTTTATTCCAGGCAGGAGAGTTGAGCCATTCTCTGAGAAGATTGCTCATGGAAACTTGGAACTAGATATTTCAGGGCACAGGAGAAATGAAGATTTTCTACGCATAATTCAGCCTCCAGGAAGCAAAGCTAGTGTGGCAGGAGAGTGGACCCATTCTCTGAGAAGATTCCTCATGGAAACTGGGAAGTAGATATTTCAGGGCACAGGAGAAATGAAGATTTTCTACTCATAATTCAGCCTCCAGCAAGCAAAGCTAGTGTGGCAGTAGAGTTGAGCCATTCTCTGAGAAGATTCCTCCTGGAAACTGGGAACTAGATATTTCAGGGCACAGGAGAAATGAAGATTTTCTACTCATAATTCAGCCTCCAGCAAGGAAAGCTAGTGTGGGAGGGAGCCCCTCTGGCCTTCTATCTCTGTCTCTGTGTCTCTGAGGTCTCTGCCTCTCTCTGTTCCTTTCTCACTTTTTTTGGTAATTTTTCCTTTTTACGATTTTTTAAAGGTAGTGTTTCTCTCTGGCTCTAAGCTCCATCTTTTGTTTTGTTAATAATCCCTTCTGCTCCTTTCTTCCAGGCAGGAGAGTTGAGCCATTCTCTGAGAAGATTCCTCATGGAAACTGGGAACTAGATATTTCAGGGCACAGGAGAAATGAAGATTTTCTACTCATAATTCAGCCTCCAGCAGGCAAAGCTATTGTGGCAGGACAGTTGAGCCATTCTCTAAGAAGATTCCGCATGGAAACTGGGAACTAGGTATTTCAGGGCACAGGAGAAATGAAGATTTTCTATTCATTATTCAGCCTCCAGCAAGTAAAGCTAGAGTGGCAGGAGAGTTGAGCCATTCTCTGAGAAGATTCTTCATGGAACCTGGTAACTAGATATTTCAGGGAACAGGAGAAATGAAGATTTTCTACTCATACTTCAGACTGCAGCAAGCAAAGCTAGTGGGGCAGGAGAGTTGAGCCATTCTCTGAGAAGATTCCTCATGGAACCTGGTAACTAGATATTTCAGGGAACAGGAGAAATGAAGGTTTTCTACTCATAATTCAGCCTTCAGCAAGCAAAGCTAGTGTGGTAGGGAGCCCCTCTGGCCTTCTATCTATGTCTCTGTGTCTCTGAAGTGTCTGCCTCTTTCTGCTCCTGTCTCATTTTTTTTTGGTAATTTATCCTTTTTATGACTTTTTTAAAGGTAGAGTTTCTCTCTGGCTCTCAGCTCCATCTTTTGTTTTATTAATAATCCCTTCTGCTCCTTTCTTCCAGGCAGGAGAGTTGAGCCATTCTCTGAGAAGATTCCTCATGGAAACTGGGAACTAGATATTTCAGGGCACAGGAGAAATGAAGATTTTCTACTCATAATTCAGCCTTCAGCAAGCAAAGCTAGTGTGGTAGGGAGCCCCTCTGGCCTTTTATCTATGTCTCTGCATCTCTGAGATCTCTGCCACTCTCTGCTCCTGTCTCATTTATTTTTTGGTAATTATTCCTTTTTACGATTTTTTTAAATGTAGAGTTTCCCTCTGGCTCTCAGCTCCATCTTTTGTTTTGTTAATAATCCCTTCTGCTCCGTTCTTCCAGGCAGGAGAGTTGAGCCAATCTCTGAGAAGTTTCCTCATGGAAAGTGCGAACTATATATTTCAGTGCACAGGAGAAATGAAGATTTTCTACTCGTAATTCAGCCTCCAGCAAGCAAAGCTAGTGTGGCTGGATATTTGAGCCATTCTCTGAGAAGATTCCTCATGAAAACTGGGAAGTAGGTATTTCAGGGCACAGGAAAAATGAACATTTTCTACTCATAATTCAGCCTGCAGCAAGCAAAGCTAGTCTGGCAGGAGAGTTGAGCCATTCTCTGAGAAGATTCCTCATGGAGACTGGGAATAAGATACTTCAGGGCACAGGAGAAATGAAGATATTCTACTCATCATTCAGCCTCCAGCAAGCAAAGCTAGTGTGGTAGGGAGATACCCTGGCTTTCTATATCTCTCTCTGTGTCTCTGAGTTCTCTGCCTCTCTCTGTTCCTGTCTCATTTATTTGGGTAATTTTTCCTTTTTACGATTTTTTAAAGGTAGAGTTTCTCTCTGGCTCTCAGCTCCATCTTCTGTTTTGTTAATAATCCTTTCTGCTCCTTTCTTCCAGGCAGGAGAGTTGAGCCATTCTCTGAGAAGATTCCTCATGGAAACTGGGAACAAGATATTTCAGGGCACAGGAGAAATGAAGATTTTCTACTCATAATTTAGCCTCCAGTAAGCAAAGCTAGTGTGGTAGGGAGCCCCTCTGGCCTTCTATCTCTGTCTCTGTGTCTCTGAGTTCTCTGCATCTCTCTGCTCCTGTCTCATTTTTTTTGGTAATTTTTCCTTTTTACGATTTTTTTAAAGGTAGAGATTCTCTCTGGCTCTCAGCTCAATCTTTTGTTTTGTTAATAATCCCTTCTGCTCCTTTCTTCTAGGTAGGAGAGTTGAGCCATTTTCTGAGATGATTCCTCATGGAAACTGGGAAGTAGATATTTCAGGGCACAGGAGAAATGAAGATTTTCTACTCATAATTCAGCCTGCAGCAAGCAAAGCTAGTGTGGCAGGAGAGTTGAGCCATTCTCTGAGAAGTTTCCTCATGGAAACTGGTAATTAGATACTTCAGGGCATAGGAGAAATGTAGATTTTCTACTCATAATTCAGCCTCCAGCAAGAAAAGCTAGTGTGGTAGGGAGGCCCTCTGATCTTCTATCTCTGTCTCTGTGTCTCTGAGGTCTCTGCATCTCTCTGCTCCTGTCTCTTTTTGCTTGGTAATTTTTCCTTTTTACGATTTTTTTAAAGGTAGAGTTTCTCTCAGGCTCTCATCTCCATCTTTTGTTTTGTTAATAATCCCTTCTGCTCCATTCTTCCAGGCAGGACAGTTGAGCCATTCTCTGAGAAGATTCCTCATGGAAACTGGGAACAAGATATTTCAGGGCACAGGAGAAATGAAGATTTTCTACTCATAATTCAGCCTCCAGCAACCAAAGCTAGTGTGGCTGGAGAGTTGAGCCATTCTCTGAGAAGATTCGTCATGGAAACTGGGAACTAGATATTTCAGGGCACAGGAGAAATGAAGATTTTCTACTCATAATTCAGCCTCCAGCAAGCAAAGCTAGTGTGGTAGGGAGACCCTCTGTCCTTCTATCTCTGTCTCTGTGTCTCTGAGGTCTCTGCTTCTCTCTGCTCCTGTCTCTTTTTTTTTGGTAATTTTTCCTTTTTACGATTTTTTTAAAGGTAGAGTTTCTGTCTGGCTCTCAGCTCCATCTTTTGTTTTGTTAATAATCCCGTCTGCTCCTTTCTTCCAGGCAGGAGAGTTGAGCCATTCTCTGAGAAGATTCCTCATGGAAACTGGGAACTAGATATTTCAGGGCACAGGAGAAATGAAGATTTTCTACTCATAATTCAGCCTCCAGCAAGCAAAGCTAGTGTGGTAGGGAGCCCCTCTGGACTTCTATCTCTGTCTCTGTGTCTCTGAGGTTTCTGCCCCTCTCTGCTCCTGTCTCATTTTTTTTGGTAATTTTTCCTTTTTACGATTTTTTTAAAGGTAGAGTTTCTCTCTGGCTCTCAGCGCCATCTTTTGTTTTGTTAATAATCCCTTCTGCTCCTTTCTTCCAGGCAGGAGAGTTGAGCCATTTTCTGAGATGATTCCTCATGAAAACTGGGAACTAGATATTTCAGGGCACAGGAGAAATGAAGATTTTCTACTCATAATTCAGCCTCCTGCAAGCAAAGCTAGTTTGGCAGGAGAGTTGAGCCATTCTCTGAGAAGATTCCTCATGGAACCTGGTAACTAGATATTTCATGGAACAGGAGAAATGAAGATTTTCTACTCAAAATTCAGCCTCCAGCAAGCAAAGTAGTGTGGAAGGGAGCCCCCCCTGACCTTCTATCTCTGTCGCTGTGTCTCTGAGATCTCTGCCTCTCTCTGCTCCTGTCTCATTTTTTTTGGTAATTTTTCCTTTTTACGATTTTTTTAAATATAGAGTTTCTCTCAGGCTCTCAGCTCCATCTTTTGTTTTGTTAATAATCCCTTCTGCTCCTTTCTTCCAGACAGGAGAGTTGAGACATTCTCTGAGAAGATTCCTCATAGAAACTGGGAACTAGATATTTCAGGGCACAGGAGAAATGAAGATTTTCTACTCATAATTCAGCTTCCAACAAGAAAAGCTAGTGTTGCTGGAGAGTTGAGCCATTCTCTGAGAAGATTCCTCATGGAAACTGGGAACTAGATATTTCAGGGCACAGGAGAAATGAAGATTTTCTACTCATAATTCAGCCTCCAGTAAGCAAAGCTAGTGTGGCAGGAGAGTTGAGCCATTCTGTGAGAAGATTCCTCATGGAAACTGGGAATTAGATATTTCAGGGCACAGGAGAAGTGAAGATTTTCTACTCATAATTCAGCCTCCAGCAAGCAAAGCTAGTGTGGCAGGAGAGTTGAGCCATTCTCTGGTAAGATTCCTCATGGAAACTGGGAACTAGATATGTCAGGACACAGGAGAATTGACGATTTTCTACTCATAATTCAGCCTCCAGCAAGCAAAGCTAGTGTGGTAGGGAGCCCCTCTGGCCGTCTATCTCTGTCTCTGCGTCTCTAATTCTGACTGTCTCTGGTCCTGTCTCATTTTTTTTTTGGTAATTTTTCCTTTTTGCGATTTTTATAAAGGTA
Organism: Tupaia tana; assembly: GCA_026018925.1. Classification (NCBI taxonomy): domain Eukaryota; kingdom Metazoa; phylum Chordata; class Mammalia; order Scandentia; family Tupaiidae; genus Tupaia; species Tupaia tana. Next base: position 97,049,772 of record JAKSZU010000009.1, read on the forward strand.
GAGTTTCTCTCTGGCTCTCAGCTCCATCTTTTGTTTTGTTAATAATCCCTATTGCTCCTTTCTTCCAGGCAGGAGAGTTGAGCCATTCTCTGAGAAGATTCCTCATGGAAACTGGGAACAAGATATTTCAGGGCACAGGAGAAATGAAGATTTTCTACACATAATTCAGCCTCCAGCACGCAAAGCTAGTGTGGCTGGGGAGTTGAGCCATTCTCTGAGAAGATTCCTCATGGAAACTGGGAACTAGATATTTCAGGGCACAGGAGAAATGAAGATTTTCTACGCATAATTCAGCCTCCAGCAAGCAAAGCTAGTGTGGTAGGTAGCCCCTCTGGCCTTCTATCTCTGTCTCTGTGTCTCTGAAGTCTCTGCCCCTCTCTGCTCCTATCTCATTTTTTTTTGTTAATTTTTCCTTTTTACGACATTTTAAAGGTAGAGTTTCTCTCTGGCTCTCAGCTCCATCTTTTGTTTTGTTAATAATCCCTTCTGCTCCTTTCTTCCAGGCAGGAGAGTTGAGCCATTCTCCGAGAAGATACCTCATGGAAACTTGGAACTAGATATTTCAGGGCACAGGAGAAATGAAGATTTTCTACTCATAATTCAGCCTACAGCAAGCAAAGCTAGTGTGGTAGGGAGCCCCTCTGGCCTTCTGTCCTTGTCTCTGTGTCTCTAAGGTCTCTCCCTCTCTCTGCTCCTGTCTCATTTTTTTTGGTAATTTTTCCTTTCTACGATTTTTTTAAAGGTAGAGTTTCTCTCTGGCTCTCAGCTCCATCTTTTGTTTTGTTAATAATCCCTTCTGCTCCTTTCTTCCAGGCAGGAGAGTTGAGCCATTCTCTGAGAAGATTCCTCATGGAAACTGGGAACTAGATATTTCAGGGCACAGGAGAAATGAAGATTTTCTACTCATAATTCAGCCTCCAGCACGCAAAGCTAGTGTGGCTGGAGAGTTGAGCCATTCTCTGAGAAGATTCCTCATCGAAACTGGGAACTAGATATTTCAGGGCACAGGAGAAATGAATATATTCTACTCATAATTCAGCCTCCAGCAAGCAAAGCTAGTGTGGTAGGGAACCCCTTTGGCCTCCTATCTCTGTCTCTGTGTCTCTGAGGTCTCTGCATCTCTCTGCTCCTGTCTCATTTTTTTTGCTCATTTTTCTTTTTCACGATTTTTTAAAAGGTAGACTTTCTCTCAGGCTCTCAGCCCCATCTTTTATTTTGTTAATAATCCCTTCTGCTCCTTTCTTCCAGGCAGGAGAGTTGAGCCATTCTCTGAGAAGATTCCTCATGGAAACTGGGAACCAGATATTTCAGGGCACAGGAGAAATGAAGATTTTCTACTCATAATTCAGCCTCCAGCCAGCAAAGTTAGTGTGGTAGGGAGCCCCTCTGGCCTTCTATCTCTGTCTCTGTGTCTCTGAGGTCTCTGCCTCTCTCTGCTCCTGTCTCATTTTTTTTGGTCTTTTTTCCTTTTTACGATTTTTTTCAAGGTAGAGTTTCTCTCTGACTCTCAGCTTCATCTTTTGTTTTGTTAATAACCCCTTCTGCTCCTTTCTTCCAGGCAGGAGAGTTGAGCCATTCTCTGAGAAGATTCCTCATGGAAACTGGGAACTAGATATTTCAGGGCACAGGAGAAATAAAGATTTTCTACTCATAATTCAGCCTCCAGCAAGCAAAGCTAGTTTGGCAGGAGAGTTGAGCCATTCTCTGAGAAGATTCCTCATGGAAACTGGGAACTAGATATTTCAGGGCACAGGAGAAATGAAGATTTTCTACTCATAATTCAGCCTCCAGCAAGCAAAGCTAGTGTGGCTGGAGAGTTGAGCCATTCTCTGAGAAGATTCCTCATGGAAACTGGGAACTAGATATTTCAGGGCACAGGAGAAATGAAGATTTTCTACTCATAATTCAGCCTCCAGCAAGCAAAGCTAGTGTGGTAGGGATCCCTTCTGGCCTTCTATCTCTGTCTCTGTGTCTATGAGGTCTCTGCCTCTCTCTGCTCCTGTCTCATTTTTTTTGGTAATTTTTCCTTTTTACGATTGTTTTAAAGATAGAGTTTCTCTCTGGATCTCAGCTCCATCTTTTGTTTTGTTAATAATCCCTTCTGCTCCTTTCTTCCAGGAAAAAGAGTTGAGCCATTCTCTGAAAAGATTCCTCATGGAAACTTGGAAGTAGATATTTCAGGCACAGGAGAAATGAAGTTTTTCTACTCATAATTCAGCCTCCAGCAAGCAAAGCTAGTGAGTTAGGGAGCGCCTCTGGCCTTCTATCTCTGTCTTTGTGTCTCTGAGGTCTCTGCATCTCTCTGCTCCTGTCTCATTGTTTTTTGTTAATTTTTCCTTTTTACGGTTTTTTTAACAGTAGAGTTTCTCTCTGGCTCTCAGCTCCATCTTTTGTTTTGTTAATAATCCCTTCTGCACCTTTCTTCCAGGCAGGAGAGTTGAGCCATTCTCTGAGAAGATTCTTCGTGGAAACTGGGAAGTAGATATTTCAGGGCACAGGAGAAATGAAGATTTTCTACTCATAATTCAGCCTCCAGCAAGCAAAGCTAGTGTGGCAGGAGAGTTGAGCCATTCTCTGAGAATATTCCTCATGGAAACTGGGAACTAGATATTTCAGGGCACAGGAGAAATGAAGATTTTCTACTCATAATTCAGCCTCCAGCAAGCAAAGCTAGTGTGGTCGGGAGCCCCACTGGCCTTCTATCTCTGTCTCTGTGTCTCTGAGGTCTCTGCATCTCTCTGCTCCTGTCTCATTGTTTTTTGGTAATTTTTCCTTTTTTACGATTTTTTTAACGGTAGAGTTTCTCTCTGGCTCTCAGCTCCATCTATTGTTTTGTTAATAATCCCTTCTGCTCCTTTCTTCCAGGCAGGAGAGTTGAGCCATTCTCTGAGAAGATTCCTCGTGGAAACTGGGATCTAGATATTTCAGGGCACAGGAGAAATGAAGATTTTCTACTCATAATTCAGCCTCCAACAAGCAAAGCTAGTGTGGTAGGGATCCCCTCTGGCCTTCTATCTCTGTCTCTGTGTCTATGAGGTCTCTGCTTCTCTCTTCTCCTGTCTCATTTTTTTTGGTAATTTTTCCTTTTTACGATTTTTTTAAAGGTAGAGTTTCTCTCTGGCTCTCAGCTCCATCTTTTGTTTTGTTAATAATCCCTTCTGCTCCTTTCTTCCAGGCAAAAGAGTTGAGCCTTTCTCTGAAAAGATTCCTCATGGAAACTGGGAAGTAGATATTTCAGGCACAGGAGAAATGAAGATTTTCTACTCATAATTCAGCCTCCAGCAAGCAAAGCTAGTGTGTTAGGGAGACCCTCTGGCCTTCTATCTCTGTTTCTGTGTCTCTGAGGTCTCTGCATCTCTCTGCTCCTGTCTCATTGTTTTTTGGTAATTTTTCCTTTTTACAGTTTTTTTAACGGTAGAGTTTCTCTCTGGCTCTCAGCTCCATCTTTTGTTTTGTTAATAATCCCTTCTGCTCCTTTCTTCCAGGCAGGAGAGTTGAGCCATTCTCTGAGAAGATTCCTCGTGGAAACTGGGAACTAGATATTTCAGGGCACAGGAGAAATGAAGATTTTCTACTCATAATTCAGCCTCCAGCAAGGAAAGCTAGTGTGGCCGGAGAGTTGAGCCATTCTCTGAGAAGATTCCTCATGGAAACTGGGAACTAGATATTTTAGGGCACAGAAGAAATGAAGATTTTCTACTCATAATTCAGCCTCCAGCAAGCAAAGCTAGTGTGGTAGGGAGCACCTCTGGACTTCTATCTCTGTCTCTGTGTCTCTGAGGTCTCTGCCTCTCTCTGCTCCTGTCTCAAATTTTTTTTGGTAATTTTTTCTTTTTACGATTTTTTTAAAGGTAGAGTTTCTCTCTGGCTCTCAGATCCATCTTTTGTTTTATTAATAATTCCTTCTGCTCCATTTTTCCAGGAAGGAGAGTTGAGCCATTCTCTGAGAAGATTCCTCATGGAAACTGGGAACTAGATATTTCAGGGCACAGGAGAAATGAAGATTTTCTACTCATAATTCAGCCTCCAGCAAGCAAAGCTAGTGTGGTAGGGATCCCTTCTGGCCTTCTATCTCTGTCTCTGTGTCTCTGAGGTCTCTGCCTCTCTCTGCTCCTGTCTCATGTTTTTTTTTGGTAATTTTTCCTTTTTACGATTTTTTTAAAGGTAGAGTTTCTCTCTGGCTCTCAGCTCCATCTTTTGATTTGTTAATAATCCCTTCTGCTCCTTTCTTCCAGGCAAAAGAGTTGATCCATTCTCTGAAAAGATTCCTCATTGAAACTGGTAAGTAGATATTTCAGGCACAGGAGAAATGAAGATTTTCTAGTCATAATTCAGCCTCCAGCAAGCAAAGCTACTGTGGTAGGGAGCCCCTCTGGCCTTCTATATCTGTCTCTGTGTCTCTGAGGTCTCTGCATCTCTCTGCGCCTGTCTCATTGTTTTTTGGTAATTTTTCCTTTTTACGATTTTTTGAACGGTAGAGTTCCTCTCTGGCTCTCAGCTCCATCTATTGTTTTGTTAATAATCCCTTCTGCTCCTTTCTTCCAGGCAGGATATTTGAGCCATTCTCTGAGAAGATTCCTCATGGAAACTGGGATCTAGATATTTCAGGGCACAGGAGAAATGAAGATTTTCTACTCATAATTCAGCCTCCAGCAAGCAAAGCTAGTGTGGCTGGAGAGTTGAGCCATTCTCTGAGAAGATTCCTCATGGAAACTGGGAACTAGATATTTGAGGGCACAGGAGAAATGAAGATTTTGTACTCATAATCCAGCCTCCAACAAGCAAAGCTAGTGTGGTAGGGATCCCCTCTGGCCTTCTATCTCTGTCTCTGTGTCTATGAGGTCTCTGCCTCTCTCTGCTCCCGTCTCATTTTTTTGGTAATTTTTCCTTTTTACGATTTTTTTAAAGGTAGAGTTTCTCTCTGTCTCTCAGCTCCATCTTTTGTTTTCTTAATAATCCCTTCTCCTCCTTTCTTCCAGGCAAAGTAGTTGAGCCATTCTCTGAAAAGATTCCTCATGGAAACTGTGAAGTAGATATTTCAGGCACATCAGAAATGAAGTTTTTCTACTCATAATTCAGCCACCAGCAAGCAAAGCTAGTGTGTTAGGGAGACCCTCTGGCCTTCTATCTCTGTCTCTGTGTCTGTGAGGTCTCTGCATCTCTCTACTCCTGTCTCATTGTTTTTTGGTAATTTTTCCTTTTTACGGTTTTTTTAACGGTAGAGTTTCTCTCTGGCTCTCAGCTCCATCTTTTGTTTTGTTAATAATCCCTTCTGCTCCTTTTTCCAAGCAGGAGAGTTGAGCCATTCTCTGAGAAGTTTCCTCGTGGAAACTGGGAACTAGATATTTCAGGGCACAAGAGAAATGAAGATTTTCTACTCATAATTCAGCCTCCAGCAAGCAAAGCTGGTGTGGCTGGAGATATGTGCCATTCTCTGAGAAGATTGTTCATGGAAACTGGGAACTAGATATTTCAGTGCACAGGAGAAATGAAGATTTTCTACTCATAATTCAGCCTCCAGCAAGCAAAGCTAGTGTGGTAGGGAGCCCCTCTGACCTTCTATCTCTGTCTCTGTGTCTCTGAGGTCTCTGCCTCTCTCTGCTCCTGTCTCAATTTTTGGTAATTTTTCCTTTTTACGATTTTTTTTAAGGTAGAGTTTCTCTCTGGCTCTCAGCTCCATCTTTTGTTTTGTTAATAATCACTTCTGCTCCTTTCTTCCAAGCAGGAGAGTTGAGTTATTCTCTGAGAAGATTCCTCATGGAAACTGGGAACTAGATATTTCAGGGCACAGGAGAAATGAAGATTTTCTACTCATAATTCAGCCTCCAGCAAGCAAAGCTAGTGTGGTAGGGAGCCCCTCTGGCCTTCAATCTCTGTCTCTGTGTCTCTGAGGTCTCTGCCTCTCTCTGCTCCTGTCTCTTTATTTTTGGTAATTTTTCCTTTTTACGATTTTTTAAAGGTAGAGTTTCTCTCTGGCTCTCAGCTCCATCTTTTGTTTTGTTAATATTCCCTTGTGCTCCTTTCTTCCAGGCAGGAGAGTTGAGCCATTCTCTGAGAAGATTCCTCGTGGAAATTGGGAACTAGATATTTCAGGGCCCAGGAGAAATGAAGATTTTCTACTCATAATTCAGCCTCCAGCAAGCAAAGCTAGTGTGGCAGGAGAGTTGAGCCATTCTCTGAGAAGATTCCTCATGGAAACTGGTAAATTGATATTTCAGGGCACAGGAGAAATGAAGATTTTCTACTCATAATTCAGCCTCCAGCAAGCAAAGCTAGTGTGTTAGGAATACCCTCTGGCCTTCTATCTCTGTCTCTGTGTCTCTGAGGTCTCTGCCTCTCTCTGCTCCTGTCTCATTTTTTTTCGGTAATTTTTCCTTTTTACGATTTTTTTAAAGTTAGAGTTTCTCTCTGGCTCTCAGCTCCATCTTTTGTTTTGTTAATAATCCCTTCTCCTCCTTTCTTCCAGGCAGGAGAGTTGAGCCATTCTCTGAGAAGATTCCTCGTGGAAACTGGGAACTAGATATTTCAGGACAGAGGAGAAATTAAGATTTTCTACTCATAATTCAGCCTCCAGCAAGCAAAGCTAGTGTGGCTGGAGAGTTGAGCCATTCTCTGAGAAGATTCCTCATGGAAACTGGGAACTAGATATTTCAGGGCACAGGAGAAATGAAGATTTTCTACTCATAATTCAGCCTCCAGCAAGCAAAGCTAGTGTGGTAGGGATCCCCTCTGGCCTTCTATCTCTGTCTCTGTGTCTATGAGGTCTCTGCCTCTCTCTGCTCCTGTCTCATTATTTTTGGTAATTTTTCCTTTTAACGATTTTTTTAAAGGTAGAGTTTCTCTCTGGCTCTCAGCTCCATCTTTTGTTTTGTTAATAATCCCTTATGCTCCTTTCTTCCAGGCAAAAGAGTTGAACCATTCTCTGAAAAGATTCCTCATGGAAACTGGGAAGTAGATATTTCAGGCACAGGAGAAATGAAGATTTCTACTCATAATTCAGCCTCCAGCAAGCAAAGCTAGTGTGGCTGGAGAGTTGAGCCATTCTCTGAGAAGATTCCTCATGGAAACTGGGAACTAGATATTTCAGGGCACAGGAGAAATGAAGATTTTCTACTCATAATTCAGCCTCCAGCAAGCAAAGCTAGTGTGTTAGGGAGCCCCTCTGGCCTTCTATCTCTGTCTCTGTGTCTCTGAGGTCTCTGCATCTCTCTGCTCCTGTCTCAATGTTTTTTGGTAATTTTTCCTTTTTACGATTTTTTTAACGGTAGAGTTTCTCTCTGGCTCTCAGCTCGATCTATTGTTTTGTTAATAATCCCTTCTGCTCCTTTCTTCCAGGCAGGAGAGTTGAGCCATTCTCTGAGAAGATTCCTCCTGGAAACTAGGAACTAGATATTTCAGGGCACAGGAGAAATGAAGATTTTCTACTCATAATTCAGCCTCCAACAAGCAAAGCTAGTGTGGTAGGGATCCCCTCTGGCCTTCTATCTCTGTCTCTGTGTCTATGAGGTCTCTGCCTCTCTCTGCTCCTGTCTCATTTTTTTGGTAATTTTTCCTTTTTACGATTTTTTTAAAGATAGAGTTTCTCTCGGGCTCTCAGCTCCATCTTTTGTTTTGTTAATAATCCCTTCTGCTCCTTTCTTCCAGGCAAAAGAGTTGAGCCTTTCTCTGAAAAGTTTCCTCATGGAAACTGGGAAGTAGATATTTCAGGCACAGGAGAAATGAAGTTTTTCTACTCATAATTCAGCCTCCAGCAAGCAAAGCTAGTGTGTTAGGGAGCCCCTCTGGCCTTCTATCTCTGTCTCTGTGTCTCTGAGGTCTCTGCATCTCTCTGCTCCTGTCTCATTGTTTTTTGGTAATTTTTCCTTTTTACGGTTTTTTTAACGGTAGAGTTTCTCTCTGGCTCTCAGCTCCATCTTTTGTTTTGTTAATAATCCCTTCTGCTCCTTTCTTCCAGGCAGGAGAGTTGAGCCATTCTCTGAGAAGATTCCTCGTGGAAACTGGGAACTAGATATTTCAGGGCACAGTAGAAATGAAGATTTTCTACTCATAATTCAGCCTCCAGCAAGCAAAGCTAGTGTGGCTGGAGAGTTGAGCCATTCTCTGAGAAGATTCCTCATGGAAACTGGGAACTAGATATTTCAGGGCACAGGAGAAATGAAGATTTTCTACTCATAATTCAGCCTCCAGCAAGCAAAGCTAGTGTGGTAGGGAGCACCTCTGGCCTTCTATCTCTGTCTCTGTGTCTCTGAGGTCTCTGCCTCTCTCTGCTCCTGTCTCAAATTTTTTTTGGTAATTTTTCCTTTTTACGATTTTTTTAAAGGTAGAGTTTCTCTCTGGCTCTCAGCTCCATCTTTTGTTTTGTTAATAATCCCTTCTGCTCCTTTCTTCCAAGCAGGAGAGTTGAGCCATTCTCTGAGAAGTTTCCTCGTGGAAACTGGGAACTAGATATTTCAGGGCACAAGAGAAATGAAGATTTTCTACTCATAATTCAGCCTCCAGCAAGCAAAGGTGGTGTGGCTGGAGATATGTGCCATTCTCTGAGAAGATTGTTCATGGAAACTGGGAACTAGATATTTCAGGCACAGGAGAAATGAAGATGTTCTACTCATAATTCAGCCTCCAGCAAGCTAAGCTAGTGTGGTAGGGAGCCCCTCTGACCTTCTATCTCTGTCTCTGTGTCTCTGAGGTCTCTGCCTCTCTCTGCTCCTGTCTCAATTTTTGGTAATTTTTCCTTTTTACGATTTTTTTTAAAGTAGAGTTTCTCTCTGGCTCTCAGCTCCATCTTTTGTTTTGTTAATAATCACTTCTGCTCCTTTCTTCCAAGCATGAGGGTTGAGTTATTCTCTGAGAAGATTCCTCATGGAAACTGGGAACTAGATATTTCAGGGCACAGGAGAAATGAAGATTTTCTACTCATAATTCAGCCTCCAGCAAGCAAAGCTAGTGTGGTAGGGAGCCCTTCTGGCCTTCTATCTCTGTCTGTGTGTCTCTGAGGTCTCTGCATCTCTCTGCTCCCGTCTCAATGTTTTTTGGTAATTTCTCCTTTTTACGATTTTTTTAACGGTAGAGTTTCTCTCTGGCTCTCAGCTCCATCTATTGTTTTGTTAATAATCCCTTCTGCTCCTTCCTTCCAGGCAGGAGAGTTGAGCCATTCTCTGAGAAGATTCCTCCTGGAAACTAGGAACTAGATATTTCAGGGCACAGGAGAAATGAAGATTTTCTACTCATAATTCAGCCTCCAACAAGCAAAGCTAGTGTGGTAGGGAGCCCCTCTGGCCTTCTATCTCTGTCTCTGTGTCTATGAGGTCCCTGCCTCTCTCTGCTCCTGTCTCATTTTTTTGGTAATTTTTCCTTTTTACGATTTTTTTAAAGGTAGAGTTTCTCTCTGGCTCTCAGCTCCATCTTTTGTTTTGTTAATAATTCCTTCTGCTCCTTTCTTCCAGGCAAAAGAGTTGAGCCTTTCTCTGAAAAGATTCCTCATGGAAACTGGGAAGTAGATATTTCAGGCACAGGAGAAATGAAGTTTTTCTACTCATAATTCAGCCTCCAGCAAGCAAAGCTAGTGTGTTAGGGAGCCCCTCTGGCCTTCTATCTCTGTCTCTGTGTCTCTGAGTTCTCTGCATCTCTCTGCTCCTGTCTCATTGTTTTTTGGTAATTTTTCCTTTTTACGGTTTTTTTAACGGTAGAGTTTCTCTCTGGCTCTCAGCTCCATCTTTTGTTTTGTTAATAATCCCTTCTGCTCCTTTCTTCCAGGCAGGAGAGTTGAGCCATTCTCTGAGAAGATTCCTCGTGGAACCTGGGAACTAGATATTACAGGGCACAGGAGAAATGAAGATTTTCTACTCATAATTCAGCCTCCAGCAAGCAAATCTAGTGTGGCCGGAGAGTTGAGCCATTCTCTGAGAAGATTCCTCATGGAAACTGGGAACTAGATATTTCAGGGCACAGGAGAAATGAAAATTTTCTACTCATAATTCAGCCTCCAGCAAGCAAAGCTAGTGTGGTAGGGAGCCCCTCTGGCCTTCTATCTCTCTCTCTGTGTCTCTGAGGTCTCTGCCTCTCTCTGCTCCTGTCTCATTTTTTTGGTAATTTTTCCTTTTTACGATTTTTTTTAAGTTAGAGTTTCTCTCTGTCTCTCAGCTCCATCTTTTGTTTTGTTAATAATCCCTTCTGCTCCTTTCTTCCAGGCAAAAGAGTTGAGCCATTCTCTGAAAAGATTACTCATGGAAACTGGGAAGTAGATATTTCAGGCACAGGAGAAATGAAGTTTTTTGACTCATAATTCAGCCTCCAGCAAGCAAACCTAGTGTGTTAGGGAGCCCCTCTGGCCTTCTATCTCTGTCTCTGTGTCTCTGAGGTCTCTGCTTCTCTCTGCTCCTGTCTCATTGTTTTTTGGTAATTTTTCCTTTTTACGGTTTTTTTAACGGTAGAGTTTCTCTCTGGCTCTCAGCTCCATGTTTTGTTTTGTTAATAATCCCTTCTGCTCCTTTCTTCCAGGCAGGAGTGTTGAGCCATTCTCTGAGAAGATTCCTCGAGGAAATTGGGAACTAGATATTTCAGGACACAGGAGAAATGAAGATTTTCTACTCATAATTCAGCATCCAGGAAGCAAAGCTAGTGTGGCTGGAGAGTTGAGCCATTCTTTGAGAAGATTCCTCATGGAAACTGGGAACTTGATATTTCAGGGCACAGGAGAAATGAAGATTTTCTACTCATAATTCAGCCTCCAGCAAGCAAAGCTAGTGTGGTAGGGAGCCCCTCTGGCCTTCTATCTCTGTCTCTGTGTCTCTGAGGTCTCTGCCTCTCTCTGCTGCTGTCTCATATTTTTTGGTAATTTTTCCTTTTTTCGTTTTTTTTTAAGGTAGAGTTTCTCTCTGGCTCTCAGCTCCATCTATTGTTTTGTTAATAATCCCTTCTGCTCCTTTCTTCCAGGCAGGAGAGTGGAGCCATTCTCTGAGAAGTTTCCTCATGGAAACTGGGAACTAGATATTTCAGGGCACAGGAGAAATGAAGATTTTCTACTCATTATTCAGCCTCCAGCCAGCAAAGCTAGTTTGGTAGGGAGCCCCTCTGGCCTTCTATCTCTGTCTCTGTGTCTCTGAGGTCTCTGTCTCTCTCTGCTCCTGTCTCATTTTTTTTGGTAATTTTTCCTTTTTACGTTTTTTTTTAAGGTAGAGTTTCTCTCTGGCTCTCAGCTCCATCTTTTGTGTTGTTAATAATCTCTTCTGCTCCTTTCTTCCAAGCAGGAGAGTTGAGCCATTTTCTGAGAAGATTCCTCATGGAAACTGGGAACTAGATATTTCAGGGCACAGGAGAAATGAAGATTTTCTACTCATAATTCAGCCTCCAGCAAGCAAAGCTAGTGTGGTAGGGAGCCCCTCTGGCCTTCTATCTCTGCCTCTGTGTCTCTGAGGTCTCTGCATCTCTCTGCTCCTGTCTCAAAGTTTTTTGGTAATTTTTCCTTTTTACGATTTTTTTAAAGGTAGAGTTTCTCTCTGGCTCTCAGCTCCATCTATTGTTTTGTTAATAATCCCTTCTGCTCCTTTCTTCCAGGCAGGAGAGTTGAGCCATTCTCTGAGAAGATTCCTCCTGGAAACTGGGAACTAGATATTTCAGGGCACAGGAGAAATGAAGATTTTCTACTCATAATTCAGCCTCCAGCAGGCAAAGCTAGTGTGGTAGGGAGCCCCTCTGGCCTTCTATCTCTATCTCTGTGTCTCTGAGGTCTCTGCCTCTCTCTGCTCCTGTCTCTTTTTTTTGGGTAATTTTTCATTTTTACGATTATTTTGAAGGTAGAGTTTCTCTCTGGCTCTCAGCTCCATCTTTTGTTTTGTTAATAATCCCTTCTGCTCCTTTCTTCCAGGCAGGAGAGTTGAGCCATTCTTTGAGAAGTTTCCTCATGGAAACTGGAAACTAGATATTTCAGGGCACAGGAGAAATGAAGATTTCCTACTGATAATTTATCCTCCAGCAAGCAAAGCTAGTGTGGTAGGGAGCCCCTCTGGTCTTCTATCTCTGTCTCTGGGTCTGTCAGGTCTCTGCCTCTCTCTGCTGCTGTCTCATTTTTTTTGGTAATTTTTCCTTTTACGATTTTATTTTAAGGTAGAGTTTCTCTCTGACTCTCAGCTCCATCTATTGTTTTGTTAATAATCCCTTCTGCTCCTTTCTTCCAAGCAGGAGAGTTGAGCCATTCTCTGAGAAGATTCCTCATGGAAACTGGGAAATAGATATTTCAGGGCACAGGAGAAATGAAGGTTTTCTACTCATAATTCAGCCTCCAGCTAGAAAAGCTAGTGTGGTAGGGAGCCCCTCTGGCCTTCTATCTCTGTCTCTGTGTCTCTGAGGTCTCTGCCTCTCTCTGCTGCTGTCTCATTTTTTTTTTGGTAATTTTTCTTGTTACGATTTTATTTTAAGGTAGAGTTTCTCTCTGACTCTCAGCTCCATCTTTTGTTTTGTTAATAATCCCTTCTGCTCCTTTCTTCCAGGCAGGAGAGTTGAGCCATTCTCTGAGAAGATTCCTCATGGAAACTGGGAACTAGATATTTCAGGGCACAGGAGAAATGAAGATTTCCTACTGATAATTTAGCCTCCAGCAAGCAAAGCTAGTGTGGTAGGGAGCCCCTCTGGCCTTCTATCTCTGTCTCTGTGTCTCTGAGGTCTCTGCCTCTCTCTGCTGCTGTCTCATTTTTTTTTGGTAATTTTTCCTTTTACGATTTTATTTTAAGGTAGAGTTTCTCTCTGACTCTCAGCTCCATCTTTTGTTTTGTTAATAATCCCTTCTGCTCCTTTCTTCCAAGCAGGAGAGTTGAGCCATTCTTTGAGAAGATTCCTCATGGAAACTGGGAACTAGATATTTCAGGGCACAGGAGAAATGAAGATTTTGTACTCATAATTCAGCCTCCAGCAAGCAAAGCTAGTGTGGTAGGGAGCCCCTCTGGCCTTCTATCTCTGTCTCTGTGTCTCTGAGTTCTCTGCCTCTCTCTGCTCCTGTCTCATTTTTTTTTGTAATTTTTCCTTTTTATGATTTTTTTTTAAGGTAGAGTTTCTCTCTGGCTCTCAGCTCCATCTTTTGTTTTGTTAATAATCCCTTCTGCTCCTTTCTTCCAGGCAGGAGAGTTGAGCCATTCTCTGAGAAGATTCCTCATGGAAACTGGGAACTAGATATTTCAGGGCACAGGAGAAATGAAGATTTTCTACTCATAATTCAGCCTCCAGCAAGCAAAGCTAGTGTGGTAGGGAGCCCCTCTGGCCTTCTATCTCTGTCTCTGTGTCTCTGAGGTCTCTGCCTCTCTCTGCTCCTGTCTCATTTTTTTTGGTAATTTTTCCTTTTTACGTTTTTTTTTTAAGGTAGAGTTTCTCTCTGGCTCTCAGCTCCATCTTTTGTTTTGTTAATAATCCCTTCTGCTCCTTTCTTCCAGGCAGGAGAGTTGAGCCATTCTCTGAGAAGATTCCTCATGGAAACTGGGAACTAGATATTTCAGGGCACAGGAGAAATGAAGATTTTCTACTCATAATTCAGCCTCCAGCAAGCAAAGCTAGTGTGGTAGGGAGCCCCTCTGGCCTTCTATCTCTGTCTCTGTGTCTCTGAGGTCTCTGCCTGTCTCTGCTGCTGTCTCATTTTTTTTGGTAATTTTTCCTTTTTACGAATTTATTTTAAGGTAGAGTTTCTCTCTGACTCTCAGCTCCATCTTTTGTTTTGTTAATAATCCCTTCTGCTCCTTTCTTCCAGGCAGGAGAGTTGAGCCATTCTCTGAGAAGATTCCTCGTGGAAACTGGGAACTAGATATTTCAGGGCACAGGAGAAATGAAGATTTTCTACTCATAATTCAGCCTCCAGCAAGCAAAGCTAGTGTGGCTGGAGAGTTGAGCCATTCTCTGAGAAGATTCCTCGTGGAAACTGGGAACTAGATATTTTAGGGCACAGGAGAAATGAAGATTTCCTACTGATAATTTAGCCTCCAGCAAGCAAAGCTAATGTGGTAGGGAGCCCCTCTGGCCTTCTATCTCTGTCTCTGTGTCTCTGAGTTCTCTGCCTCTCTCTGCTGCTGTCTCATATTTTTTGGTAATTTTTCCTTTTTACGTTTTTTTTTAAGGTAGAGTTTCTCTCTGGCTCTCAGCTCCATCTATTGTTTTGTTAATAATCCCTTCTGCTCCTTTCTTCCAGGCAGGAGAGTGGAGCCATTCTCTGAGAAGTTTCCTCATGGAAACTGGGAACTAGATATTTCAGGGCACAGGAGAAATGAAGATTTTCTACTCATAATTCACCCTCCAGCAAGCAAAGCTAGTGTTGTAGGGAGCCCCTCTGGCCTTCTATCTCTGCCTCTGTGTCTCTGAGGTCTCTGCATCTCTCTGCTCCTGTCTCAATGTTTTTTGGTAATTTTTCCTTTTTACGATTTTTTTAAAGGTAGAGTTTCTCTCTGGCTCTCAGCTCCATCTATTGTTTTGTTAATAATCCCCTCTGCTCCTTTCTTCCAGGCAGGAGAGTTGAGCCATTCTCTGAGAAGATTCCTCCTGGAAACTGGGAACTAGATATTTCAGGGCACAGGAGAAATGAAGATTTTCTACTCATAATTCAGCCTCCAACAAGCAAAGCTAGTGTGGTAGGGATCCCCTCTGGCCTTCTATCTCTGTCTCTGTGTCTATGAGGTCTCTGCCTCTCTCTGCTCCTGTCTCATTTTTTTGGTAATTTTTCCTTTTTACGATTTTTTTTTAAGTTAGAGTTTCTCTCTGTCTCTCAGCTCCATCTTTTGTTTTGTTAATAATCGCTTCTGCTCCTTTCTTCCAGGCAAAAGAGTTGAGCCATTCTCTGAAAAGATTCCTCATGGAAACTGGGAAGTAGATATTTCAGGCACAGGAGAAATGAAGTTTTTTGACTCATAATTCAGCCTCCAGCAAGCAAACCTAGTGTGTTAGGGAGCCCCTCTGGCCTTCTATTTCTGTCTCTGTGTCTCTGAGGTCTCTGCATCTCTCTGCTCCTGTCTCATTGTTTTTTGGTAATTTTTCCTTTTTACGGTTTTTTTAACGGTAGAGTTTCTCTCTGGCTCTCAGCTCCATCTTTTGTTTTGTTAATAATCCCTTCTGCTCCTTTCTTCCAGGCAGGAGAGTTGAGCCATTCTCTGAGAAGATTCCTCGTGGAAACTGGGAACTAGATATTTCAGGGCACAGGAGAAATGAAGATTTTCTACTCATAATTCAGCCTCCAGCAAGCAAAGCTAGTGTGGCTGGAGAGTTGAGCCATTCTCTGAGAAGATTCCTCGTGGAAACTGGGAACTAGATATTTTAGGGCACAGGAGAAATGAAGATTTCCTACTGATAATTTAGCCTCCAGCAAGCAAAGCTAATGTGGTAGGGAGCCCCTCTGGCCTTCTATCTCTGTCTCTGTGTCTCTGAGTTCTCTGCCTCTCTCTGCTGCTGTCTCATATTTTTTGGTAATTTTTCCTTTTTACTTTTTTTTTTAAGGTAGAGTTTCTCTCTGGCTCTCAGCTCCATCTATTGTTTTGTTAATAATCCCTTCTGCTCCTTTCTTCCAGGCAGGAGAGTGGAGCCATTCTCTGAGAAGTTTCCTCATGGAAACTGGGAACTAGATATTTCAGGGCACAGGAGAAATGAAGATTTTCTACTCATTATTCAGCCTCCAGCCAGCAAAGCTAGTTTGGTAGGGAGCGCCTCTGGCCTTCTATCTCTGTCTCTGTGTCTCTGAGGTCTCTGTCTCTCTCTGCTCCTGTCTCATTTTTTTTGGTAATTTTTCCTTTTTACGTTTTTTTTTTAAGGTAGGGTTTCTCTCTGGCTCTCAGCTCCATCTTTTGTGTTGTTAATAATCCCTTCTGCTCCTTTCTTCCAAGCAGGAGAGTTGAGCCATTCTCTGAGAAGATTCCTCATGGAAACTGGGAACTAGATATTTCAGGGCACAGGAGAAATGAAGATTTTCTACTCATAATTCACCCTCCAGCAAGCAAAGCTAGTGTTGTAGGGAGCCCCTCTGGCCTTCTATCTCTGCCTCTGTGTCTCTGAGGTCTCTGCCTCTCTCTGCTGCTGTCTCATTTTTTTTGGTAATTTTTCCTTTTTACGATTTTATTTTAAGGTAGAGTTTCTCTCTGACTCTCAGCTCCATCTTTTGTTTTGTTAATAATCCCTTCTGCTCCTTTCTTCCAAGCAGGAGAGTTGAGCCATTCTCTGAGAAGATTCCTCATGGCAACTGGGAACTTGATATTTCAGGGCACAGGAGAAATGAAGATTTTCTACTCATTATTCAGCCTCCAGCAAGCAAAGCTTGTGTGGTAGGGAGCCCCTTTGGCCTTCTATCTCTGTCTCTGTGTCTCTGAGGTCTCTGCCTCTCTCTGCTGCTGTCTCATTTTTTTGGTAATTTTTCCTTTTTACGATTTTATTTTAAGGTAGAGTTTCTCTCTGACTCTCAGCTCCATCTTTTGTGTTGTTAATAATCCCTTCTGCTCCTTTCTTCCAAGCAGTAGATTTGAGCCATTCTCTGAGAAGATTCCTCATAGAAACTGGGAACTAGATATTTCAGGGCACAGGAGAAATGAAGATTTTCTACTCATAATTCAGCCTCCAGTAAGCAAAGCTAGTGTGGTAGGGTGCCTCTCTGGCCTTCTATCTCTGTCTCTGTGTCTCTGAGGTCTCTGCCTCTCTCTTCTCCTGTCTCATTTTTTTTGGTAATTTTTCCTTTTTACGATTTTTTTTTAAGGTAGAGTTTCTCTCTGGCTCTCAGCACCATCTTTTGTTTTGTTAATAATCCCTTCTGCTCCTTTCTTCCATGCAGGAGAGTTGAGCCATTCTCTGAGAAGATTCCTCATGGAAACTGGGAACTAGATATTTCAGGGCACAGGAGAAATGAAGATTTTCTACTCATTATTCAGCCTCTAGCAAGCAAAGCTAGTTTGGTAGGGAGCCCCTCTGGCCTTCTATCTCTGTCTCTGTGTCTCTGAGGTCTCTGTCTCTCTCTGCTCCTGTCTCATTTTTTTTTGGTAATTTTTCCTTTTTACGTTTTTTTTTTTAAGGTAGAGTTTCTCTCTGGCTCTCAGCTCCATCTTTTGTTTTGTTAATAATCCCTTCTGCTCCTTTCTTCCAGGCAGGAGAGTTGAGCCATTCTCTGAGAAGATTCCTCATGGAAACTGGGAACTAGATATTTCAGGGCACAGGAGAAATGAAGATTTTCTACTCATAATTCAGCCTCCAGCAGGCAAAGCTAGTGTGGTAGGGAGCCCCTCTGGCCTTCTATCTCTATCTCTGTGTCTCTGAGGTCTCTGCCTCTCTCTGCTCCTGTCTCTTTTTTTTGGGTAATTTTTCCTTTTTAGAATTTTTTTTTAAGGTAGGATTTCTCTCTGGCTCTCAGCTCCATCTTTTGTTTTGTTAATAATCCCTTCTGCTCCTTTCTTCCAGGCAGGAGAGTTGAGCCATTCTCTGAGAAGTTTCCTCATGGAAACTGGAAACTAGATATTTCAGGGCACAGGAGAAATGAAGATTTCCTACTGATAATTTAGCCTCCAGCAAGCAAAGCTAATGTGGTAGGGAGCCCCTCTGGCCTTCTATCTCTGTCTCTGTGTCTCTGAGGTCTCTGCCTCTCTCTGCTGCTGTCTCATTTTTTTTTTGGTAATTTTTCTTGTTACGATTTTATTTTAAGGTAGAGTTTCTCTCTGACTCTCAGCTCCATCTTTTGTTTTGTTAATAATCCCTTCTGCTCCTTTCTTCCAGGCAGGAGAGTTGAGCCATTCTCTGAGAAGATTCCTCATGGAAACTGGGAACTAGATATTTCAGGGCACAGGAGAAATGAAGATTTCCTACTGATAATTTAGCCTCCAGCAAGCAAAGCTAGTGTGGTAGGGAGCCCCTCTGGCCTTCTATCTCTGTCTCTGTGTCTCTGAGGTCTCTGCCTCTCTCTGCTGCTGTCTCATTTTTTTTTGGTAATTTTTCCTTTTACGATTTTATTTTAAGGTAGAGTTTCTCTCTGACTCTCAGCTCCATCTTTTGTTTTGTTAATAATCCCTTCTGCTCCTTTCTTCCAAGCAGGAGAGTTGAGCCATTCTTTGAGAAGATTCCTCATGGAAACTGGGAACTAGATATTTCAGGGCACAGGAGAAATGAAGATTTTGTACTCATAATTCAGCCTCCAGCAAGCAAAGCTAGTGTGGTAGGGAGCCCCTCTGGCCTTCTATCTCTGTCTCTGTGTCTCTGAGTTCTCTGCCTCTCTCTGCTCCTGTCTCATTTTTTTTTGTAATTTTTCCTTTTTATGATTTTTTTTTAAGGTAGAGTTTCTCTCTGGCTCTCAGCTCCATCTTTTGTTTTGTTAATAATCCCTTCTGCTCCTTTCTTCCAGGCAGGAGAGTTGAGCCATTCTCTGAGAAGATTCCTCATGGAAACTGGGAACTAGATATTTCAGGGCACAGGAGAAATGAAGATTTTCTACTCATAATTCAGCCTCCAGCAAGCAAAGCTAGTGTGGTAGGGAGCCCCTCTGGCCTTCTATCTCTGTCTCTGTGTCTCTGAGGTCTCTGCCTCTCTCTGCTCCTGTCTCATTTTTTTTGGTAATTTTTCCTTTTTACGTTTTTTTTTTAAGGTAGAGTTTCTCTCTGGCTCTCAGCTCCATCTTTTGTTTTGTTAATAATCCCTTCTGCTCCTTTCTTCCAGGCAGGAGAGTTGAGCCATTCTCTGAGAAGATTCCTCATGGAAACTGGGAACTAGATATTTCAGGGCACAGGAGAAATGAAGATTTTCTACTCATAATTCAGCCTCCAGCAAGCAAAGCTAGTGTGGTAGGGAGCCCCTCTGGCCTTCTATCTCTGTCTCTGTGTCTCTGAGGTCTCTGCCTGTCTCTGCTGCTGTCTCATTTTTTTTGGTAATTTTTCCTTTTTACGAATTTATTTTAAGGTAGAGTTTCTCTCTGACTCTCAGCTCCATCTTTTGTTTTGTTAATAATCCCTTCTGCTCCTTTCTTCCAAGCAGGAGAGTTGAGCCATTCTCTGAGAAGATTCCTCATAGAAACTGGGAACTAGATATTTCAGGGCACAGGAGAAATGAAGATTTTCTACTCATAATTCAGCCTCCAGCAAGCAAAGCTAGTGTGGTAGGGTGCCTCTCTGGCCTTCTATCTCTGTCTCTGTGTCTCTGAGGTCTCTGCCTCTCTCTGCTCCTGTCTCATTTTTTTTGGTAATTTTTCCTTTTTACGATTTTTTTTAAGGTAGAGTTTCTCTCTGGCTCTCAGCTCCATCTTTTGTTTTGTTAATAATCCCTTCTGCTCCTTTCTTCCATGCAGGAGAGTTGAGCCATTCTCTGAGAAGATTCCTCATGGAAACTGGGAACTAGATATTTCAGAGCACAGGAGAAATGAAGATTTTCTACTCATTATTCAGCCTCCAGCAAGCAAAGCTAGTTTGGTAGGGAGCCCCTCTGGCCTTCTATCTCTGTCTCTGTGTCTCTGAGGTCTCTGTCTCTCTCTGCTCCTATCTCATTTTTTTTTGGTAATTTTTCCTTTTTACGTTTTTTTTTTTTAAGGTAGAGTTTCTCTCTGGCTCTCAGCTCCATCTTTTGTTTTGTTAATAATCCCTTCTGCTCCTTTCTTCCAGGCAGGAGAGTTGAGCCATTATCTGAGAAGATTCCTCATGGAAACTGGGAACTAGATATTTCAGGGCACAGGAGAAATGAAGATTTTCTACTCATAATTCAGCCTCCTGCAGGCAAAGCTAGTTTGGTAGGGAGCCCCTCTGGCCTTCTATCTCTATCTCTATGTCTCTGAGGTCTCTGCCCCTCTCTGCTCCTATCTCTTTTTTTTGGGTAATTTTTCCTTTTTACGATTTTTTTTTAAGGTAGAATTTCTCTCTGGCTCTCAGCTCCATCTTTTGTTTTGTTAATAATCCCTTCTGCTCCTTTCTTCCAGGCAGGAGAGTTGAGCCATTCTCTTAGATGTTTCCTCATGGAGTCTGGAAACTAGATATTTCAGGGCACAGGAGAAATGAAGATTTCCTACTGATAATTTAGCCTCCAGCAATCAAAGCTAGTGTGGTAGGGAGCCCCTCTGGCCTTCTATCTCTGTCTCTGTTTCTCTGAGGTCTCTGCCTCTCTCTGCTGCTGTCTCATTTTTTTTTTGGTTATTTTTCCTTTTTACGATTTTATTTTAAGGTAGAGTTTCTCTCTAACTCTCAGCTCCATCTTTTGTTTTGTTAATAATCCCTTCTGCTCCTTTCTTCCAGGCATGAGAGTTGAGCCATTCTCTGAGAAGATTCCTCATGGAAACTGGGAACTAGATATTTCAGGGCACAGGAGAAATGAAGATTTTCTACTCATAATTCAGCCTCCAGCAAGCAAAGCTAGTGTGGTAGGGAGCCCCTCTGGCTTTCTATCTCTGTCTCTGTGTCTCTGAGGTCTCTGCCTCTCTCTGCTGCTGTCTCATTTTTTTTGGTAATATTTCCTTTTTACGATTTTATTTTAAGGTAGAGTTTCTCTCTGACTCTCAGCTCCATCTTTTGTTTTGTTAATAATCCCTTCTGCTCCTTTCTTCCAAGCAGGAGAGTTGAGCCATTCTCTGAGAAGATTCCTCATGGAAACTGGGAAATAGATATTTCAGGGCACAGGAGAAATGAAGATTTTCTACTCATAATTCAGCCTCCAGCAAGCAAAGCTAGTGTGGTAGGGTGCCTCTCTGGCCTTCTATCTCTGTCTCTGTGTCTCTGAGGTCTCTGCCTCTCTCTGCTCCTGTCTCATTTTTTTTGGTAATTTTTCCTTTTTACGATTTTTTTTAAGGTAGAGTTTCTCTCTGGCTCTCAGCTCCATCTTTTGTTTTGTTAATAATCCCTTCTGCTCCTTTCTTCCAGGCAGGAGAGTTGAGCCATTCTCTGAGAAGATTCCTCATGGAAACTGGGAACTAGATATTTCAGGGCACAGGAGAAATGAAGATTTTCTACTCATTATTCAGCCTCCAGCAAGCAAAGCTAGTTTGGTAGGGAGCCACTCTGGCCTTCTATCTCTGTCTCTGTGTCTCTGAGGTCTCTGCCTCTCTCTGCTCCTATCTCATTTTTTTTTGGTAATTTTTCCTTTTTACGTTTTTTTTTTTTTTAAGGTAGAGTTTCTCTATGGCTCTCAGCTCCATCTTTTGTTTTGTTAATAATCCCTTCTGCTCCTTTCTTCCAGGCAGGAGAGTTGAGCCATTATCTGAGAAGATTCCTCATGGAAACTGGGAACTAGTATTTCAGGGCACAGGAGAAATGAAGATTTTCTACTCATAATTCAGCCTCCAGCAGGCAAAGCTAGTGTGGTAGGGAGCCCCTCTGGCCTTCTATCTCTATCTCTGTGTCTCTGAGGTCTCTGCCTCTCTCTGCTCCTGTCTCTTTTTTTTGGGTAATTTTTCATTTTTACGATTATTTTGAAGGTAGAGTTTCTCTCTGGCTCTCAGCTCCATCTTTTGTTTTGTTAATAATCCCTTCTGCTCCTTTCTTCCAGGCAGGAGAGTTGAGCCATTCTTTGAGAAGTTTCCTCATGGAAACTGGAAACTAGATATTTCAGGGCACAGGAGAAATGAAGATTTCCTACTGATAATTTATCCTCCAGCAAGCAAAGCTAGTGTGGTAGGGAGCCCCTCTGGTCTTCTATCTCTGTCTCTGGGTCTGTCAGGTCTCTGCCTCTCTCTGCTGCTGTCTCATTTTTTTTGGTAATTTTTCCTTTTACGATTTTATTTTAAGGTAGAGTTTCTCTCTGACTCTCAGCTCCATCTATTGTTTTGTTAATAATCCCTTCTGCTCCTTTCTTCCAAGCAGGAGAGTTGAGCCATTCTCTGAGAAGATTCCTCATGGAAACTGGGAAATAGATATTTCAGGGCACAGGAGAAATGAAGGTTTTCTACTCATAATTCAGCCTCCAGCTAGAAAAGCTAGTGTGGTAGGGAGCCCCTCTGGCCTTCTATCTCTGTCTCTGTGTCTCTGAGGTCTCTGCCTCTCTCTGCTGCTGTCTCATTTTTTTTTTGGTAATTTTTCTTGTTACGATTTTATTTTAAGGTAGAGTTTCTCTCTGACTCTCAGCTCCATCTTTTGTTTTGTTAATAATCCCTTCTGCTCCTTTCTTCCAGGCAGGAGAGTTGAGCCATTCTCTGAGAAGATTCCTCATGGAAACTGGGAACTAGATATTTCAGGGCACAGGAGAAATGAAGATTTCCTACTGATAATTTAGCCTCCAGCAAGCAAAGCTAGTGTGGTAGGGAGCCCCTCTGGCCTTCTATCTCTGTCTCTGTGTCTCTGAGGTCTCTGCCTCTCTCTGCTGCTGTCTCATTTTTTTTGGTAATTTTTCCTTTTACGATTTTATTTTAAGGTAGAGTTTCTCTCTGACTCTCAGCTCCATCTTTTGTTTTGTTAATAATCCCTTCTGCTCCTTTCTTCCAAGCAGGAGAGTTGAGCCATTCTTTGAGAAGATTCCTCATGGAAACTGGGAACTAGATATTTCAGGGCACAGGAGAAATGAAGATTTTGTACTCATAATTCAGCCTCCAGCAAGCAAAGCTAGTGTGGTAGGGAGCCCCTCTGGCCTTCTATCTCTGTCTCTGTGTCTCTGAGTTCTCTGCCTCTCTCTGCTCCTGTCTCATTTTTTTTGTAATTTTTCCTTTTTATGATTTTTTTTAAGGTAGAGTTTCTCTCTGGCTCTCAGCTCCATCTTTTGTTTTGTTAATAATCCCTTCTGCTCCTTTCTTCCAGGCAGGAGAGTTGAGCCATTCTCTGAGAAGATTTCTCATGGAAACTGGGAACTAGATATTTCAGGGCACAGGAGAAATGAAGATTTTCTACTCATAATTCAGCCTCCAGCAAGCAAAGCTAGTGTGGTAGGGAGCCCCTCTGGCCTTCTATCTCTGTCTCTGTGTCTCTGAGGTCTCTGCCTCTCTCTGCTCCTGTCTCATTTTTTTTGGTAATTTTTCCTTTTTACGTTTTTTTTTAAGGTAGAGTTTCTCTCTGGCTCTCAGCTCCATCTTTTGTTTTGTTAATAATCCCTTCTGCTCCTTTCTTCCAGGCAGGAGAGTTGAGCCATTCTCTGAGAAGATTCCTCATGGAAACTGGGAACTAGATATTTCAGGGCACAGGAGAAATGAAGATTTTCTACTCATAATTCAGCCTCCAGCAAGCAAAGCTAGTGTGGTAGGGAGCCCCTCTGGCCTTCTATCTCTGTCTCTGTGTCTCTGAGGTCTCTGCCTGTCTCTGCTGCTGTCTCATTTTTTTTGGTAATTTTTCCTTTTTACGAATTTATTTTAAGGTAGAGTTTCTCTCTGACTCTCAGCTCCATCTTTTGTTTTGTTAATAATCCCTTCTGCTCCTTTCTTCCAGGCAGGAGAGTTGAGCCATTCTCTGAGAAGATTCCTCGTGGAAACTGGGAACTAGATATTTCAGGGCACAGGAGAAATGAAGATTTTCTACTCATAATTCAGCCTCCAGCAAGCAAAGCTAGTGTGGCTGGAGAGTTGAGCCATTCTCTGAGAAGATTCCTCGTGGAAACTGGGAACTAGATATTTTAGGGCACAGGAGAAATGAAGATTTCCTACTGATAATTTAGCCTCCAGCAAGCAAAGCTAATGTGGTAGGGAGCCCCTCTGGCCTTCTATCTCTGTCTCTGTGTCTCTGAGTTCTCTGCCTCTCTCTGCTGCTGTCTCATATTTTTTGGTAATTTTTCCTTTTTACGTTTTTTTTTAAGGTAGAGTTTCTCTCTGGCTCTCAGCTCCATCTATTGTTTTGTTAATAATCCCTTCTGCTCCTTTCTTCCAGGCAGGAGAGTGGAGCCATTCTCTGAGAAGTTTCCTCATGGAAACTGGGAACTAGATATTTCAGGGCACAGGAGAAATGAAGATTTTCTACTCATTATTCAGCCTCCAGCCAGCAAAGCTAGTTTGGTAGGGAGCCCCTCTGGCCTTCTATCTCTGTCTCTGTGTCTCTGAGGTCTCTGTCTCTCTCTGCTCCTGTCTCATTTTTTTTGGTAATTTTTCCTTTTTACGTTTTTTTTTTAAGGTAGGGTTTCTCTCTGGCTCTCAGCTCCATCTTTTGTGTTGTTAATAATCCCTTCTGCTCCTTTCTTCCAAGCAGGAGAGTTGAGCCATTCTCTGAGAAGATTCCTCATGGAAACTGGGAACTAGATATTTCAGGGCACAGGAGAAATGAAGATTTTCTACTCATAATTCACCCTCCAGCAAGCAAAGCTAGTGTTGTAGGGAGCCCCTCTGGCCTTCTATCTCTGCCTCTGTGTCTCTGAGGTCTCTGCCTCTCTCTGCTGCTGTCTCATTTTTTTTGGTAATTTTTCCTTTTTACGATTTTATTTTAAGGTAGAGTTTCTCTCTGACTCTCAGCTCCATCTTTTGTTTTGTTAATAATCCCTTCTGCTCCTTTCTTCCAAGCAGGAGAGTTGAGCCATTCTCTGAGAAGATTCCTCATGGCAACTGGGAACTTGATATTTCAGGGCACAGGAGAAATGAAGATTTTCTACTCATTATTCAGCCTCCAGCAAGCAAAGCTTGTGTGGTAGGGAGCCCCTTTGGCCTTCTATCTCTGTCTCTGTGTCTCTGAGGTCTCTGCCTCTCTCTGCTGCTGTCTCATTTTTTTGGTAATTTTTCCTTTTTACGATTTTATTTTAAGGTAGAGTTTCTCTCTGACTCTCAGCTCCATCTTTTGTGTTGTTAATAATCCCTTCTGCTCCTTTCTTCCAAGCAGTAGATTTGAGCCATTCTCTGAGAAGATTCCTCATAGAAACTGGGAACTAGATATTTCAGGGCACAGGAGAAATGAAGATTTTCTACTCATAATTCAGCCTCCAGTAAGCAAAGCTAGTGTGGTAGGGTGCCTCTCTGGCCTTCTATCTCTGTCTCTGTGTCTCTGAGGTCTCTGCCTCTCTCTTCTCCTGTCTCATTTTTTTTGGTAATTTTTCCTTTTTACGATTTTTTTTAAGGTAGAGTTTCTCTCTGGCTCTCAGCACCATCTTTTGTTTTGTTAATAATCCCTTCTGCTCCTTTCTTCCATGCAGGAGAGTTGAGCCATTCTCTGAGAAGATTCCTCATGGAAACTGGGAACTAGATATTTCAGGGCACAGGAGAAATGAAGATTTTCTACTCATTATTCAGCCTCTAGCAAGCAAAGCTAGTTTGGTAGGGAGTCCCTCTGGCCTTCTATCTCTGTCTCTGTGTCTCTGAGGTCTCTGTCTCTCTCTGCTCCTGTCTCATTTTTTTTTGGTAATTTTTCCTTTTTACGTTTTTTTTTTTAAGGTAGAGTTTCTCTCTGGCTCTCAGCTCCATCTTTTGTTTTGTTAATAATCCCTTCTGCTCCTTTCTTCCAGGCAGGAGAGTTGAGCCATTCTCTGAGAAGATTCCTCATGGAAACTGGGAACTAGATATTTCAGGGCACAGGAGAAATGAAGATTTTCTACTCATAATTCAGCCTCCAGCAGGCAAAGCTAGTGTGGTAGGGAGCCCCTCTGGCCTTCTATCTCTATCTCTGTGTCTCTGAGGTCTCTGCCTCTCTCTGCTCCTGTCTCTTTTTTTTGGGTAATTTTTCCTTTTTAGAATTTTTTTTTAAGGTAGGATTTCTCTCTGGCTCTCAGCTCCATCTTTTGTTTTGTTAATAATCCCTTCTGCTCCTTTCTTCCAGGCAGGAGAGTTGAGCCATTCTCTGAGAAGTTTCCTCATGGAAACTGGAAACTAGATATTTCAGGGCACAGGAGAAATGAAGATTTCCTACTGATAATTTAGCCTCCAGCAAGCAAAGCTAATGTGGTAGGGAGCCCCTCTGGCCTTCTATCTCTGTCTCTGTGTCTCTGAGGTCTCTGCCTCTCTCTGCTGCTGTCTCATTTTTTTTTTGGTAATTTTTCTTGTTACGATTTTATTTTAAGGTAGAGTTTCTCTCTGACTCTCAGCTCCATCTTTTGTTTTGTTAATAATCCCTTCTGCTCCTTTCTTCCAGGCAGGAGAGTTGAGCCATTCTCTGAGAAGATTCCTCATGGAAACTGGGAACTAGATATTTCAGGGCACAGGAGAAATGAAGATTTCCTACTGATAATTTAGCCTCCAGCAAGCAAAGCTAGTGTGGTAGGGAGCCCCTCTGGCCTTCTATCTCTGTCTCTGTGTCTCTGAGGTCTCTGCCTCTCTCTGCTGCTGTCTCATTTTTTTTTGGTAATTTTTCCTTTTACGATTTTATTTTAAGGTAGAGTTTCTCTCTGACTCTCAGCTCCATCTTTTGTTTTGTTAATAATCCCTTCTGCTCCTTTCTTCCAAGCAGGAGAGTTGAGCCATTCTTTGAGAAGATTCCTCATGGAAACTGGGAACTAGATATTTCAGGGCACAGGAGAAATGAAGATTTTGTACTCATAATTCAGCCTCCAGCAAGCAAAGCTAGTGTGGTAGGGAGCCCCTCTGGCCTTCTATCTCTGTCTCTGTGTCTCTGAGTTCTCTGCCTCTCTCTGCTCCTGTCTCATTTTTTTTTGTAATTTTTCCTTTTTATGATTTTTTTTTAAGGTAGAGTTTCTCTCTGGCTCTCAGCTCCATCTTTTGTTTTGTTAATAATCCCTTCTGCTCCTTTCTTCCAGGCAGGAGAGTTGAGCCATTCTCTGAGAAGATTCCTCATGGAAACTGGGAACTAGATATTTCAGGGCACAGGAGAAATGAAGATTTTCTACTCATAATTCAGCCTCCAGCAAGCAAAGCTAGTGTGGTAGGGAGCCCCTCTGGCCTTCTATCTCTGTCTCTGTGTCTCTGAGGTCTCTGCCTCTCTCTGCTCCTGTCTCATTTTTTTGGTAATTTTTCCTTTTTACGTTTTTTTTTTAAGGTAGAGTTTCTCTCTGGCTCTCAGCTCCATCTTTTGTTTTGTTAATAATCCCTTCTGCTCCTTTCTTCCAGGCAGGAGAGTTGAGCCATTCTCTGAGAAGATTCCTCATGGAAACTGGGAACTAGATATTTCAGGGCACAGGAGAAATGAAGATTTTCTACTCATAATTCAGCCTCCAGCAAGCAAAGCTAGTGTGGTAGGGAGCCCCTCTGGCCTTCTATCTCTGTCTCTGTGTCTCTGAGGTCTCTGCCTGTCTCTGCTGCTGTCTCATTTTTTTTGGTAATTTTTCCTTTTTACGAATTTATTTTAAGGTAGAGTTTCTCTCTGACTCTCAGCTCCATCTTTTGTTTTGTTAATAATCCCTTCTGCTCCTTTCTTCCAAGCAGGAGAGTTGAGCCATTCTCTGAGAAGATTCCTCATAGAAACTGGGAACTAGATATTTCAGGGCACAGGAGAAATGAAGATTTTCTACTCATAATTCAGCCTCCAGCAAGCAAAGCTAGTGTGGTAGGGTGCCTCTCTGGCCTTCTATCTCTGTCTCTGTGTCTCTGAGGTCTCTGCCTCTCTCTGCTCCTGTCTCATTTTTTTTGGTAATTTTTCCTTTTTACGATTTTTTTTAAGGTAGAGTTTCTCTCTGGCTCTCAGCTCCATCTTTTGTTTTGTTAATAATCCCTTCTGCTCCTTTCTTCCATGCAGGAGAGTTGAGCCATTCTCTGAGAAGATTCCTCATGGAAACTGGGAACTAGATATTTCAGAGCACAGGAGAAATGAAGATTTTCTACTCATTATTCAGCCTCCAGCAAGCAAAGCTAGTTTGGTAGGGAGCCCCTCTGGCCTTCTATCTCTGTCTCTGTGTCTCTGAGGTCTCTGTCTCTCTCTGCTCCTATCTCATTTTTTTTTGGTAATTTTTCCTTTTTACGTTTTTTTTTTTAAGGTAGAGTTTCTCTCTGGCTCTCAGCTCCATCTTTTGTTTTGTTAATAATCCCTTCTGCTCCTTTCTTCCAGCAGGAGAGTTGAGCCATTATCTGAGAAGATTCCTCATGGAAAACTGGGAACTAGATATTTCAGGGCACAGGAGAAATGAAGATTTTTCTACTCATAATTCAGCCTCCTGCAGGCAAAGCTAGTTTGGTAGGGAGCCCCTCTGGCCTTCTATCTCTATCTCTATGTCTCTGAGGTCTCTGCCCCTCTCTGCTCCTATCTCTTTTTTTTGGGTAATTTTTCCTTTTTACGATTTTTTTTTAAGGTAGAATTTCTCTCTGGCTCTCAGCTCCATCTTTTGTTTTGTTAATAATCCTTCTGCTCCTTTCTTCCAGGCAAGGAGAGTTGAGCCATTCTCTTAGATGTTTCCTCATGGAGTCTGGAAACCTAGATATTTCAGGGCACAGGAGAAATGAAGATTTCCTACTGATAATTTAGCCTCCAGCAATCAAAGCTAGTGTGGTAGGGAGCCCCTCTGGGCCTTCTATCTCTGTCTCTGTTTCTCTGAGGTCTCTGCCTCTCTCTGCTGCTGTCTCATTTTTTTTTTGGTTATTTTTCCTTTTTACGATTTTATTTTAAGGTAGAGTTTCTCTCTAACTCTCAGCTCATCTTTTGTTTTGTTAATAATCCCTTCTGCTCCTTTCTTTCCAGGCATGAGAGTTGAGCCATTCTCTGAGAAGATTCCTCATGGAAACTGGGAACTAGATATTTCAGGGCACAGGAGAAATGAAGATTTTCTACTCATAATTCAGCCTCCAGCAAGCAAAGCTAGATGTGGTAGGGAGCCCCTCTGGCTTTCTATCTCTGTCTCTGTGTCTCTGAGGTCTCTGCCTCTCTCTGCTGCTGTCTCATTTTTTTTTGGTAATATTTCCTTTTTTACGATTTTATTTTAAGGTAGAGTTTCTCTCTGACTCTCAGCTCCATCTTTTGTTTTGTTAATAATCCCTTCTGCTCCTTTCTTCCAAGCAGGAGAGTTGAGCCATTCTCTGAGAAGATTCCTCATGGAAACTGGAAATAGATATTTCAGGGCACAGGAGAAATGAAGATTTTCTACTCATAATTCAGCCTCCAGCAAGCAAAAGCTAGTGTGGTAGGGTGCCTCTCTGCCTTCTATCTCTGTCTCTGTGTCTCTGAGGTCTCTGCCTCCTCTCTGCTCCTGTCTCATTTTTTTTGGTAATTTTTCCTTTTTACGATTTTTTTTAAGGTAGAGTTCTCTCTCTGGCTCTCAGCTCCATCTTTTGTTTTGTTAATAATCCCTTCTGCTCCTTTTCTTCCGGCAGGAGAGTTGAAGCCATTCTCTGAGAAGATTCCTCATGGAAACTGGGAACTAGATATTTCAGGGCACAGGAGAAATGAAGATTTTCTACTCATTATTCAGCCTCCAGCAAGCAAAGCTAGTTTGGTAGGGAGCCACTCTGGCCTTCTATCTCTGTCTCTGTGTCTCTGAGGTCTCTGCCTCTCTCTGCTCCTATCTCATTTTTTTTTGGTAATTTTTCCTTTTTACGTTTTTTTTTTTTTAAGGTAGAGTTTCTCTATGGCTCTCAGCTCCATCTTTTGTTTTGTTAATAATCCCTTCTGCTCCTTTCTTCCAGGCAGGAGAGTTGAGCCATTATCTGAGAAGATTCCTCA
This sequence comes from Tupaia tana, assembly GCA_026018925.1. Lineage (NCBI taxonomy): Eukaryota > Metazoa > Chordata > Mammalia > Scandentia > Tupaiidae > Tupaia > Tupaia tana. The sequence continues at coordinate 97,079,165 of JAKSZU010000009.1, forward strand.
TGGAAACTGGGAACTAGTATTTCAGGGCACAGGAGAAATGAAGATTTTCTACTCATAATTCAGCCTCCAGCAGGCAAAGCTAGTGTGGTAGGGAGCCCCTCTGGCCTTCTATCTCTATCTCTGTGTCTCTGAGGTCTCTGCCTCTTTCTGCTCCTGTCTCTTTTTTTTGGGTAATTTTTCATTTTTACGATTATTTTGAAGGTAGAGTTTCTCTCTGGCTCTCAGCTCCATCTTTTGTTTTGTTAATAATCCCTTCTGCTCCTTTCTTCCAGGCAGGAGAGTTGAGCCATTCTTTGAGAAGTTTCCTCATGGAAACTGGAAACTAGATATTTCAGGGCACAGGAGAAATGAAGATTTCCTACTGATAATTTATCCTCCAGCAAGCAAAGCTAGTGTGGTAGGGAGCCCCTCTGGTCTTCTATCTCTGTCTCTGGGTCTGTCAGGTCTCTGCCTCTCTCTGCTGCTGTCTCATTTTTTTTGGTAATTTTTCCTTTTACGATTTTATTTTAAGGTAGAGTTTCTCTCTGACTCTCAGCTCCATCTATTGTTTTGTTAATAATCCCTTCTGCTCCTTTCTTCCAAGCAGGAGAGTTGAGCCATTATCTGAGAAGATTCCTCATGGAAACTGGGAAATAGATATTTCAGGGCACAGGAGAAATGAAGGTTTTCTACTCATAATTCAGCCTCCAGCTAGAAAAGCTAGTGTGGTAGGGAGCCCCTCTGGCCTTCTATCTCTGTCTCTGTGTCTCTGAGGTCTCTGCCTCTCTCTGCTGCTGTCTCATTTTTTTTTGGTAATTTTTCTTGTTACGATTTTATTTTAAGGTAGAGTTTCTCTCTGACTCTCAGCTCCATCTTTTGTTTTGTTAATAATCCCTTCTGCTCCTTTCTTCCAGGCAGGAGAGTTGAGCCATTCTCTGAGAAGATTCCTCATGGAAACTGGGAACTAGATATTTCAGGGCACAGGAGAAATGAAGATTTCCTACTGATAATTTAGCCTCCAGCAAGCAAAGCTAGTGTGGTAGGGAGCCCTCTGGCCTTCTATCTCTGTCTCTGTGTCTCTGAGGTCTCTGCCTCTCTCTGCTGCTGTCTCATTTTTTTTTGGTAATTTTTCCTTTTACGATTTTATTTTAAGGTAGAGTTTCTCTCTGACTCTCAGCTCCATCTTTTGTTTTGTTAATAATCCCTTCTGCTCCTTTCTTCCAAGCAGGAGAGTTGAGCCATTCTTTGAGAAGATTCCTCATGGAAACTGGGAACTAGATATTTCAGGGCACAGGAGAAATGAAGATTTTGTACTCATAATTCAGCCTCCAGCAAGCAAAGCTAGTGTGGTAGGGAGCCCCTCTGGCCTTCTATCTCTGTCTCTGTGTCTCTGAGTTCTCTGCCTCTCTCTGCTCCTGTCTCATTTTTTTTTGTAATTTTTCCTTTTTATGATTTTTTTTTAAGGTAGAGTTTCTCTCTGGCTCTCAGCTCCATCTTTTGTTTTGTTAATAATCCCTTCTGCTCCTTTCTTCCAGGCAGGAGAGTTGAGCCATTCTCTGAGAAGATTCCTCATGGAAACTGGGAACTAGATATTTCAGGGCACAGGAGAAATGAAGATTTTCTACTCATAATTCAGCCTCCAGCAAGCAAAGCTAGTGTGGTAGGGAGCCCCTCTGGCCTTCTATCTCTGTCTCTGTGTCTCTGAGGTCTCTGCCTCTCTCTGCTCCTGTCTCATTTTTTTTGGTAATTTTTCCTTTTTACGTTTTTTTTTTAAGGTAGAGTTTCTCTCTGGCTCTCAGCTCCATCTTTTGTTTTGTTAATAATCCCTTCTGCTCCTTTCTTCCAGGCAGGAGAGTTGAGCCATTCTCTGAGAAGATTCCTCATGGAAACTGGGAACTAGATATTTCAGGGCACAGGAGAAATGAAGATTTTCTACTCATAATTCAGCCTCCAGCAAGCAAAGCTAGTGTGGTAGGGAGCCCCTCTGGCCTTCTATCTCTGTCTCTGTGTCTCTGAGGTCTCTGCCTGTCTCTGCTGCTGTCTCATTTTTTTGGTAATTTTTCCTTTTTACGAATTTATTTTAAGGTAGAGTTTCTCTCTGACTCTCAGCTCCATCTTTTGTTTTGTTAATAATCCCTTCTGCTCCTTTCTTCCAGGCAGGAGAGTTGAGCCATTCTCTGAGAAGATTCCTCGTGGAAACTGGGAACTAGATATTTCAGGGCACAGGAGAAATGAAGATTTTCTACTCATAATTCAGCCTCCAGCAAGCAAAGCTAGTGTGGCTGGAGAGTTGAGCCATTCTCTGAGAAGATTCCTCGTGGAAACTGGGAACTAGATATTTTAGGGCACAGGAGAAATGAAGATTTCCTACTGATAATTTAGCCTCCAGCAAGCAAAGCTAATGTGGTAGGGAGCCCCTCTGGCCTTCTATCTCTGTCTCTGTGTCTCTGAGTTCTCTGCCTCTCTCTGCTGCTGTCTCATATTTTTTGGTAATTTTTCCTTTTTACGTTTTTTTTAAGGTAGAGTTTCTCTCTGGCTCTCAGCTCCATCTATTGTTTTGTTAATAATCCCTTCTGCTCCTTTCTTCCAGGCAGGAGAGTGGAGCCATTCTCTGAGAAGTTTCCTCATGGAAACTGGGAACTAGATATTTCAGGGCACAGGAGAAATGAAGATTTTCTACTCATTATTCAGCCTCCAGCCAGCAAAGCTAGTTTGGTAGGGAGCCCCTCTGGCCTTCTATCTCTGTCTCTGTGTCTCTGAGGTCTCTGTCTCTCTCTGCTCCTGTCTCATTTTTTTGGGTAATTTTTCCTTTTTACGTTTTTTTTTAAGGTAGGGTTTCTCTCTGGCTCTCAGCTCCATCTTTTGTGTTGTTAATAATCCCTTCTGCTCCTTTCTTCCAAGCAGGAGAGTTGAGCCATTCTCTGAGAAGATTCCTCATGGAAACTGGGAACTAGATATTTCAGGGCACAGGAGAAATGAAGATTTTCTACTCATAATTCACCCTCCAGCAAGCAAAGCTAGTGTTGTAGGGAGCCCCTCTGGCCTTCTATCTCTGCCTCTGTGTCTCTGAGGTCTCTGCATCTCTCTGCTCCTGTCTCAATGTTTTTTGGTAATTTTTCCTTTTTACGATTTTTTTAAAGGTAGAGTTTCTCTCTGGCTCTCAGCTCCATCTATTGTTTTGTTAATAATCCCCTCTGCTCCTTTCTTCCAGGCAGGAGAGTTGAGCCATTCTCTGAGAAGATTCCTCCTGGAAACTGGGAACTAGATATTTCAGGGCACAGGAGAAATGAAGATTTTCTACTCATAATTCAGCCTCCAACAAGCAAAGCTAGTGTGGTAGGGATCCCCTCTGGCCTTCTATCTCTGTCTCTGTGTCTATGAGGTCTCTGCCTCTCTCTGCTCCTGTCTCATTTTTTTGGTAATTTTTCCTTTTTACGATTTTTTTTTAAGTTAGAGTTTCTCTCTGTCTCTCAGCTCCATCTTTTGTTTTGTTAATAATCGCTTCTGCTCCTTTCTTCCAGGCAAAAGAGTTGAGCCATTCTCTGAAAAGATTCCTCATGGAAACTGGGAAGTAGATATTTCAGGCACAGGAGAAATGAAGTTTTTTGACTCATAATTCAGCCTCCAGCAAGCAAACCTAGTGTGTTAGGGAGCCCCTCTGGCCTTCTATTTCTGTCTCTGTGTCTCTGAGGTCTCTGCATCTCTCTGCTCCTGTCTCATTGTTTTTGGTAATTTTTCCTTTTTACGGTTTTTTTAACGGTAGAGTTTCTCTCTGGCTCTCAGCTCCATCTTTTGTTTTGTTAATAATCCCTTCTGCTCCTTTCTTCCAGGCAGGAGAGTTGAGCCATTCTCTGAGAAGATTCCTCGTGGAAACTGGGAACTAGATATTTCAGGGCACAGGAGAAATGAAGATTTTCTACTCATAATTCAGCCTCCAGCAAGCAAAGCTAGTGTGGCTGGAGAGTTGAGCCATTCTCTGAGAAGATTCCTCGTGGAAACTGGGAACTAGATATTTTAGGGCACAGGAGAAATGAAGATTTCCTACTGATAATTTAGCCTCCAGCAAGCAAAGCTAATGTGGTAGGGAGCCCCTCTGGCCTTCTATCTCTGTCTCTGTGTCTCTGAGTTCTCTGCCTCTCTCTGCTGCTGTCTCATATTTTTTGGTAATTTTTCCTTTTTACGTTTTTTTTTAAGGTAGAGTTTCTCTCTGGCTCTCAGCTCCATCTATTGTTTTGTTAATAATCCCTTCTGCTCCTTTCTTCCAGGCAGGAGAGTGGAGCCATTCTCTGAGAAGTTTCCTCATGGAAACTGGGAACTAGATATTTCAGGGCACAGGAGAAATGAAGATTTTCTACTCATTATTCAGCCTCCAGCCAGCAAAGCTAGTTTGGTAGGGAGCCCCTCTGGCCTTCTATCTCTGTCTCTGTGTCTCTGAGGTCTCTGTCTCTCTCTGCTCCTGTCTCATTTTTTTTGGTAATTTTTCCTTTTTACGTTTTTTTTTAAGGTAGGGTTTCTCTCTGGCTCTCAGCTCCATCTTTTGTGTTGTTAATAATCCCTTCTGCTCCTTTCTTCCAAGCAGGAGAGTTGAGCCATTCTCTGAGAAGATTCCTCATGGAAACTGGGAACTAGATATTTCAGGGCACAGGAGAAATGAAGATTTTCTACTCATAATTCACCCTCCAGCAAGCAAAGCTAGTGTTGTAGGGAGCCCCTCTGGCCTTCTATCTCTGCCTCTGTGTCTCTGAGGTCTCTGCCTCTCTCTGCTGCTGTCTCATTTTTTTTGGTAATTTTTCCTTTTTACGATTTTATTTTAAGGTAGAGTTTCTCTCTGACTCTCAGCTCCATCTTTTGTTTTGTTAATAATCCCTTCTGCTCCTTTCTTCCAAGCAGGAGAGTTGAGCCATTCTCTGAGAAGATTCCTCATGGCAACTGGGAACTTGATATTTCAGGGCACAGGAGAAATGAAGATTTTCTACTCATTATTCAGCCTCCAGCAAGCAAAGCTTGTGTGGTAGGGAGCCCCTTTGGCCTTCTATCTCTGTCTCTGTGTCTCTGAGGTCTCTGCCTCTCTCTGCTGCTGTCTCATTTTTTTGGTAATTTTTCCTTTTTACGATTTTATTTTAAGGTAGAGTTTCTCTCTGACTCTCAGCTCCATCTTTTGTGTTGTTAATAATCCCTTCTGCTCCTTTCTTCCAAGCAGTAGATTTGAGCCATTCTCTGAGAAGATTCCTCATAGAAACTGGGAACTAGATATTTCAGGGCACAGGAGAAATGAAGATTTTCTACTCATAATTCAGCCCTCCAGTAAGCAAAGCTAGTGTGGTAGGGTGCCTCTCTGGCCTTCTATCTCTGTCTCTGTGTCTCTGAGGTCTCTGCCTCTCTCTTCTCCTGTCTCATTTTTTTTGGTAATTTTTCCTTTTACGATTTTTTTTAAGGTAGAGTTTCTCTCTGGCTCTCAGCACCATCTTTTGTTTTGTTAATAATCCCTTCTGCTCCTTTCTTCCATGCAGGAGAGTTGAGCCATTCTCTGAGAAGATTCCTCATGGAAACTGGGAACTAGATATTTCAGGGCACAGGAGAAATAAAGATTTTCTACTCATTATTCAGCCTCTAGCAAGCAAAGCTAGTTTGGTAGGGAGCCCCTCTGGCCTTCTATCTCTGTCTCTGTGTCTCTGAGGTCTCTGTCTCTCTCTGCTCCTGTCTCATTTTTTTTGGTAATTTTTCCTTTTTACGTTTTTTTTTTTAAGGTAGAGTTTCTCTCTGGCTCTCAGCTCCATCTTTTGTTTTGTTAATAATCCCTTCTGCTCCTTTCTTCCAGGCAGGAGAGTTGAGCCATTCTCTGAGAAGATTCCTCATGGAAACTGGGAACTAGATATTTCAGGGCACAGGAGAAATGAAGATTTTCTACTCATAATTCAGCCTCCAGCAGGCAAAGCTAGTGTGGTAGGGAGCCCCTCTGGCCTTCTATCTCTATCTCTGTGTCTCTGAGGTCTCTGCCTCTCTCTGCTCCTGTCTCTTTTTTTTGGGTAATTTTTCCTTTTTAGAATTTTTTTTTAAGGTAGGATTCTCTCTGGCTCTCAGCTCCATCTTTTGTTTTGTTAATAATCCCTTCTGCTCCTTTCTTCCAGGCAGGAGAGTTGAGCCATTCTCTGAGAAGTTTCCTCATGGAAACTGGAAACTAGATATTTCAGGGCACAGGAGAAATGAAGATTTCCTACTGATAATTTAGCCTCCAGCAAGCAAAGCTAATGTGGTAGGGAGCCCCTCTGGCCTTCTATCTCTGTCTCTGTGTCTCTGAGGTCTCTGCCTCTCTCTGCTGCTGTCTCATTTTTTTTTTGGTAATTTTTCTTGTTACGATTTTATTTTAAGGTAGAGTTTCTCTCTGACTCTCAGCTCCATCTTTTGTTTTGTTAATAATCCCTTCTGCTCCTTTCTTCCAGGCAGGAGAGTTGAGCCATTCTCTGAGAAGATTCCTCATGGAAACTGGGAACTAGATATTTCAGGGCACAGGAGAAATGAAGATTTCCTACTGATAATTTAGCCTCCAGCAAGCAAAGCTAGTGTGGTAGGGAGCCCCTCTGGCCTTCTATCTCTGTCTCTGTGTCTCTGAGGTCTCTGCCTCTCTCTGCTGCTGTCTCATTTTTTTTGGTAATTTTTCCTTTTACGATTTTATTTTAAGGTAGAGTTTCTCTCTGACTCTCAGCTCCATCTTTTGTTTTGTTAATAATCCCTTCTGCTCCTTTCTTCCAAGCAGGAGAGTTGAGCCATTCTTTGAGAAGATTCCTCATGGAAACTGGGAACTAGATATTTCAGGGCACAGGAGAAATGAAGATTTTGTACTCATAATTCAGCCTCCAGCAAGCAAAGCTAGTGTGGTAGGGAGCCCCTCTGGCCTTCTATCTCTGTCTCTGTGTCTCTGAGTTCTCTGCCTCTCTCTGCTCCTGTCTCATTTTTTTTTGTAATTTTTCCTTTTTATGATTTTTTTTTAAGGTAGAGTTTCTCTCTGGCTCTCAGCTCCATCTTTTGTTTTGTTAATAATCCTTCTGCTCCTTTCTTCCAGGCAGGAGAGTTGAGCCATTCTCTGAGAAGATTCCTCATGGAAACTGGGAACTAGATATTTCAGGGCACAGGAGAAATGAAGATTTTCTACTCATAATTCAGCCTCCAGCAAGCAAAGCTAGTGTGGTAGGGAGCCCCTCTGGCCTTCTATCTCTGTCTCTGTGTCTCTGAGGTCTCTGCCTCTCTCTGCTCCTGTCTCATTTTTTTTGGTAATTTTTCCTTTTTACGTTTTTTTTTTAAGGTAGAGTTTCTCTCTGGCTCTCAGCTCCATCTTTTGTTTTGTTAATAATCCCTTCTGCTCCTTTCTTCCAGGCAGGAGAGTTGAGCCATTCTCTGAGAAGATTCCTCATGGAAACTGGGAACTAGATATTTCAGGGCACAGGAGAAATGAAGATTTTCTACTCATAATTCAGCCTCCAGCAAGCAAAGCTAGTGTGGTAGGGAGCCCCTCTGGCCTTCTATCTCTGTCTCTGTGTCTCTGAGGTCTCTGCCTGTCTCTGCTGCTGTCTCATTTTTTTTGGTAATTTTTCCTTTTTACGAATTTATTTTAAGGTAGAGTTTCTCTCTGACTCTCAGCTCCATCTTTTGTTTTGTTAATAATCCCTTCTGCTCCTTTCTTCCAAGCAGGAGAGTTGAGCCATTCTCTGAGAAGATTCCTCATAGAAACTGGGAACTAGATATTTCAGGGCACAGGAGAAATGAAGATTTTCTACTCATAATTCAGCCTCCAGCAAGCAAAGCTAGTGTGGTAGGGTGCCTCTCTGGCCTTCTATCTCTGTCTCTGTGTCTCTGAGGTCTCTGCCTCTCTCTGCTCCTGTCTCATTTTTTTGGTAATTTTTCCTTTTTACGATTTTTTTTAAGGTAGAGTTTCTCTCTGGCTCTCAGCTCCATCTTTTGTTTTGTTAATAATCCCTTCTGCTCCTTTCTTCCATGCAGGAGAGTTGAGCCATTCTCTGAGAAGATTCCTCATGGAAACTGGGAACTAGATATTTCAGAGCACAGGAGAAATGAAGATTTTCTACTCATTATTCAGCCTCCAGCAAGCAAAGCTAGTTTGGTAGGGAGCCCCTCTGGCCTTCTATCTCTGTCTCTGTGTCTCTGAGGTCTCTGTCTCTCTCTGCTCCTATCTCATTTTTTTTTGGTAATTTTTCCTTTTTACGTTTTTTTTTTAAGGTAGAGTTTCTCTCTGGCTCTCAGCTCCATCTTTTGTTTTGTTAATAATCCCTTCTGCTCCTTTCTTCCAGGCAGGAGAGTTGAGCCATTATCTGAGAAGATTCCTCATGGAAACTGGGAACTAGATATTTCAGGGCACAGGAGAAATGAAGATTTTCTACTCATAATTCAGCCTCCTGCAGGCAAAGCTAGTTTGGTAGGGAGCCCCTCTGGCCTTCTATCTCTATCTCTATGTCTCTGAGGTCTCTGCCCCTCTCTGCTCCTATCTCTTTTTTTTGGGTAATTTTTCCTTTTTACGATTTTTTTTAAGGTAGAATTTCTCTCTGGCTCTCAGCTCCATCTTTTGTTTTGTTAATAATCCCTTCTGCTCCTTTCTTCCAGGCAGGAGAGTTGAGCCATTCTCTTAGATGTTTCCTCATGGAGTCTGGAAACTAGATATTTCAGGGCACAGGAGAAATGAAGATTTCCTACTGATAATTTAGCCTCCAGCAATCAAAGCTAGTGTGGTAGGGAGCCCCTCTGGCCTTCTATCTCTGTCTCTGTTTCTCTGAGGTCTCTGCCTCTCTCTGCTGCTGTCTCATTTTTTTTTTTGGTTATTTTTCCTTTTTACGATTTTATTTTAAGGTAGAGTTTCTCTCTAACTCTCAGCTCCATCTTTTGTTTTGTTAATAATCCCTTCTGCTCCTTTCTTCCAGGCATGAGAGTTGAGCCATTCTCTGAGAAGATTCCTCATGGAAACTGGGAACTAGATATTTCAGGGCACAGGAGAAATGAAGATTTTCTACTCATAATTCAGCCTCCAGCAAGCAAAGCTAGTGTGGTAGGGAGCCCCTCTGGCTTTCTATCTCTGTCTCTGTGTCTCTGAGGTCTCTGCCTCTCTCTGCTGCTGTCTCATTTTTTTTGGTAATATTTCCTTTTTACGATTTTATTTTAAGGTAGAGTTTCTCTCTGACTCTCAGCTCCATCTTTTGTTTTGTTAATAATCCCTTCTGCTCCTTTCTTCCAAGCAGGAGAGTTGAGCCATTCTCTGAGAAGATTCCTCATGGAAACTGGGAAATAGATATTTCAGGGCACAGGAGAAATGAAGATTTTCTACTCATAATTCAGCCTCCAGCAAGCAAAGCTAGTGTGGTAGGGTGCCTCTCTGGCCTTCTATCTCTGTCTCTGTGTCTCTGAGGTCTCTGCCTCTCTCTGCTCCTGTCTCATTTTTTTTGGTAATTTTTCCTTTTTACGATTTTTTTTAAGGTAGAGTTTCTCTCTGGCTCTCAGCTCCATCTTTTGTTTTGTTAATAATCCCTTCTGCTCCTTTCTTCCAGGCAGGAGAGTTGAGCCATTCTCTGAGAAGATTCCTCATGGAAACTGGGAACTAGATATTTCAGGGCACAGGAGAAATGAAGATTTTCTACTCATTATTCAGCCTCCAGCAAGCAAAGCTAGTTGGTAGGGAGCCACTCTGGCCTTCTATCTCTGTCTCTGTGTCTCTGAGGTCTCTGCCTCTCTCTGCTCCTATCTCATTTTTTTTTTGGTAATTTTTCCTTTTTACGTTTTTTTTTTTTAAGGTAGAGTTTCTCTATGGCTCTCAGCTCCATCTTTTGTTTTGTTAATAATCCCTTCTGCTCCTTTCTTCCAGGCAGGAGAGTTGAGCCATTATCTGAGAAGATTCCTCATGGAAACTGGGAACTAGTATTTCAGGGCACAGGAGAAATGAAGATTTTCTACTAATAATTCAGCCTCCAACAGGCAAAGCTAGTGTGGTAGGGAGCCCCTCTGGCCTTCTATCTCTATCTCTGTGTCTCTGAGGTCTCTGCCTCTCTCTGCTCCTGTCTCTTTTTTTTGGGTAATTTTTCATTTTTACGATTATTTTGAAGGTAGAGTTTCTCTCTGGCTCTCAGCTCCATCTTTTGTTTTATTAATAATCCCTTCTGCTCCTTTCTTCCAGGCAGGAGAGTTGAGCCATTCTTTGAGAAGTTTCCTCATGGAAACTGGAAACTAGATATTTCAGGGCACAGGAGAAATGAAGATTTCCTACTGATAATTTATCCTCCAGCAAGCAAAGCTAGTGTGGTAGGGAGCCCCTCTGGTCTTCTATCTCTGTCTCTGGGTCTGTCAGGTCTCTGCCTCTCTCTGCTGCTGTCTCATTTTTTTTGGTAATTTTTCCTTTTACGATTTTATTTTAAGGTAGAGTTTCTCTCTGACTCTCAGCTCCATCTATTGTTTTGTTAATAATCCCTTCTGCTCCTTTCTTCCAAGCAGGAGAGTTGAGCCATTCTCTGAGAAGATTCCTCATGGAAACTGGGAAATAGATATTTCAGGGCACAGGAGAAATGAAGGTTTTCTACTCATAATTCAGCCTCCAGCTAGAAAAGCTAGTGTGGTAGGGAGCCCCTCTGGCCTTCTATCTCTGTCTCTGTGTCTCTGAGGTCTCTGCCTCTCTCTGCTGCTGTCTCATTTTTTTTTTGGTAATTTTTCTTGTTACGATTTTATTTTAAGGTAGAGTTTCTCTCTGACTCTCAGCTCCATCTTTTGTTTTGTTAATAATCCCTTCTGCTCCTTTCTTCCAGGCAGGAGAGTTGAGCCATTCTCTGAGAAGATTCCTCATGGAAACTGGGAACTAGATATTTCAGGGCACAGGAGAAATGAAGATTTCCTACTGATAATTTAGCCTCCAGCAAGCAAAGCTAGTGTGGTAGGGAGCCCCTCTGGCCTTCTATCTCTGTCTCTGTGTCTCTGAGGTCTCTGCCTCTCTCTGCTGCTGTCTCATTTTTTTTTGGTAATTTTTCCTTTTACGATTTTATTTTAAGGTAGAGTTTCTCTCTGACTCTCAGCTCCATCTTTTGTTTTGTTAATAATGCCTTCTGCTCCTTTCTTCCAAGCAGGAGAGTTGAGCCATTCTTTGAGAAGATTCCTCATGGAAACTGGGAACTAGATATTTCAGGGCACAGGAGAAATGAAGATTTTGTACTCATAATTCAGCCTCCAGCAAGCAAAGCTAGTGTGGTAGGGAGCCCCTCTGGCCTTCTATCTCTGTCTCTGTGTCTCTGAGTTCTCTGCCTCTCTCTGCTCCTGTCTCATTTTTTTTTGTAATTTTTCCTTTTTATGATTTTTTTTTAAGGTAGAGTTTCTCTCTGGCTCTCAGCTCCATCTTTTGTTTTGTTAATAATCCCTTCTGCTCCTTTCTTCCAGGCAGGAGAGTTGAGCCATTCTCTGAGAAGATTCCTCATGGAAACTGGGAACTAGATATTTCAGGGCACAGGAGAAATGAAGATTTTCTACTCATAATTCAGCCTCCAGCAAGCAAAGCTAGTGTGGTAGGGAGCCCCTCTGGCCTTCTATCTCTGTCTCTGTGTCTCTGAGGTCTCTGCCTCTCTCTGCTCCTGTCTCATTTTTTTTGGTAATTTTTCCTTTTTACGTTTTTTTTTAAGGTAGAGTTTCTCTCTGGCTCTCAGCTCCATCTTTTGTTTTGTTAATAATCCCTTCTGCTCCTTTCTTCCAGGCAGGAGAGTTGAGCCATTCTCTGAGAAGATTCCTCATGGAAACTGGGAACTAGATATTTCAGGGCACAGGAGAAATGAAGATTTTCTACTCATAATTCAGCCTCCAGCAAGCAAAGCTAGTGTGGTAGGGAGCCCCTCTGGCCTTCTATCTCTGTCTCTGTGTCTCTGAGGTCTCTGCCTGTCTCTGCTGCTGTCTCATTTTTTTGGTAATTTTTCCTTTTTACGAATTTATTTTAAGGTAGAGTTTCTCTCTGACTCTCAGCTCCATCTTTTGTTTTGTTAATAATCCCTTCTGCTCCTTTCTTCCAGGCAGGAGAGTTGAGCCATTCTCTGAGAAGATTCCTCGTGGAAACTGGGAACTAGATATTTCAGGGCACAGGAGAAATGAAGATTTTCTACTCATAATTCAGCCTCCAGCAAGCAAAGCTAGTGTGGCTGGAGAGTTGAGCCATTCTCTGAGAAGATTCCTCGTGGAAACTGGGAACTAGATATTTTAGGGCACAGGAGAAATGAAGATTTCCTACTGATAATTTAGCCTCCAGCAAGCAAAGCTAATGTGGTAGGGAGCCCCTCTGGCCTTCTATCTCTGTCTCTGTGTCTCTGAGTTCTCTGCCTCTCTCTGCTGCTGTCTCATATTTTTTTGGTAATTTTTCCTTTTTACGTTTTTTTTTAAGGTAGAGTTTCTCTCTGGCTCTCAGCTCCATCTATTGTTTTGTTAATAATCCCTTCTGCTCCTTTCTTCCAGGCAGGAGAGTGGAGCCATTCTCTGAGAAGTTTCCTCATGGAAACTGGGAACTAGATATTTCAGGGCACAGGAGAAATGAAGATTTTCTACTCATTATTCAGCCTCCAGCCAGCAAAGCTAGTTTGGTAGGGAGCCCCTCTGGCCTTCTATCTCTGTCTCTGTGTCTCTGAGGTCTCTGTCTCTCTCTGCTCCTGTCTCATTTTTTTGGTAATTTTTCCTTTTTACGTTTTTTTTTTAAGGTAGGGTTTCTCTCTGGCTCTCAGCTCCATCTTTTGTGTTGTTAATAATCCCTTCTGCTCCTTTCTTCCAAGCAGGAGAGTTGAGCCATTCTCTGAGAAGATTCCTCATGGAAACTGGGAACTAGATATTTCAGGGCACAGGAGAAATGAAGATTTTCTACTCATAATTCACCCTCCAGCAAGCAAAGCTAGTGTTGTAGGGAGCCCCTCTGGCCTTCTATCTCTGCCTCTGTGTCTCTGAGGTCTCTGCCTCTCTCTGCTGCTGTCTCATTTTTTTTGGTAATTTTTCCTTTTTACGATTTTATTTTAAGGTAGAGTTTCTCTCTGACTCTCAGCTCCATCTTTTGTTTTGTTAATAATCCCTTCTGCTCCTTTCTTCCAAGCAGGAGAGTTGAGCCATTCTCTGAGAAGATTCCTCATGGCAACTGGGAACTTGATATTTCAGGGCACAGGAGAAATGAAGATTTTCTACTCATTATTCAGCCTCCAGCAAGCAAAGCTTGTGTGGTAGGGAGCCCCTTTGGCCTTCTATCTCTGTCTCTGTGTCTCTGAGGTCTCTGCCTCTCTCTGCTGCTGTCTCATTTTTTTGGTAATTTTTCCTTTTTACGATTTTATTTTAAGGTAGAGTTTCTCTCTGACTCTCAGCTCCATCTTTTGTGTTGTTAATAATCCCTTCTGCTCCTTTCTTCCAAGCAGTAGATTTGAGCCATTCTCTGAGAAGATTCCTCATAGAAACTGGGAACTAGATATTTCAGGGCACAGGAGAAATGAAGATTTTCTACTCATAATTCAGCCTCCAGTAAGCAAAGCTAGTGTGGTAGGGTGCCTCTCTGGCCTTCTATCTCTGTCTCTGTGTCTCTGAGGTCTCTGCCTCTCTCTTCTCCTGTCTCATTTTTTTTGGTAATTTTTCCTTTTTACGATTTTTTTTAAGGTAGAGTTTCTCTCTGGCTCTCAGCACCATCTTTTGTTTTGTTAATAATCCCTTCTGCTCCTTTCTTCCATGCAGGAGAGTTGAGCCATTCTCTGAGAAGATTCCTCATGGAAACTGGGAACTAGATATTTCAGGGCACAGGAGAAATGAAGATTTTCTACTCATTATTCAGCCTCTAGCAAGCAAAGCTAGTTTGGTAGGGAGTCCCCTCTGGCCTTCTATCTCTGTCTCTGTGTCTCTGAGGTCTCTGTCTCTCTCTGCTCCTGGTCTCATTTTTTTTTGGTAATTTTTCCTTTTTACGTTTTTTTTTTTAAGGTAGGAGTTTCTCTCTGGCTCTCAGCTCCATCTTTTGTTTTGTTAATAATCCCTTCTGCTCCTTTCTTCCAGGGCAGGAGAGTTGAGCCATTCTCTGAGAAGATTCCTCATGGAAACTGGGAACTAGATATTCAGGGCACAGGAGAAATGAAGATTTTCTACTCATAATTCAGCCTCCAGCAGGCAAAGCTAGTGTGGTAGGGAGCCCCTCTGGCCTTCTATCTCTATCTCTGTGTCTCTGAGGTCTCTGCCTCTCTCTGCTCCTGTCTCTTTTTTTTGGGTAATTTTTCCTTGTTAGAATTTTTTTTTAAGGTAGGATTTCTCTCTGGCTCTCAGCTCCATCTTTTGTTTTGTTAATAATCCCTTCTGCTCCTTCTTCCAGGCAGGAGAGTTGAGCCATTCTCTGAGAAGTTTCCTCATGGAAACTGGAAACTAGATATTTCAGGGCACAGGAGAAATGAAGATTTCCTACTGATAATTTAGCCTCCAGCAAGCAAAGCTAATGTGGTAGGGAGCCCCTCTGGCCTTCTATCTCTGTCTCTGTGTCTCTGAGGTCTCTGCCTCTCTCTGCTGCTGTCTCATTTTTTTTTTGGTAATTTTTCTTGTTACGATTTTATTTTAAGGTAGAGTTTCTCTCTGACTCTCAGCTCCATCTTTTGGTTTTGTTAATAATCCCTTCTGCTCCTTTCTTCCAGGCAGGAGAGTTGAGCCATTCTCTGAGAAGATTCCTCATGGAAACTGGGAACTAGATATTTCAGGGCACAGGAGAAATGAAGATTTCCTACTGATAATTTAGCCTCCAGCAAGCAAAGCTAGTGTGGTAGGGAGCCCCTCTGGCCTTCTATCTCTGTCTCTGTGTCTCTGAGGTCTCTGCCTCTCTCTGCTGCTGTCTCATTTTTTTTTGGTAATTTTTCCTTTTTACGATTTTATTTTAAGGTAGAGTTTCTCTCTGACTCTCAGCTCCATCTTTTGTTTTGTTAATAATCCCTTCTGCTCCTTTCTTCCAAGCAGGAGAGTTGAGCCATTCTTTGAGAAGATTCCTCATGGAAACTGGGAACTAGATATTTCAGGGCACAGGGAGAAATGAAGATTTTGTACTCATAATTCAGCCTCCAGCAAGCAAAGCTAGTGTTGGTAGGGAGCCCCTCTGGCCTTCTATCTCTGTCTCTTGTGTCTCTGAGTTCTCTGCCTCTCTCTGCTCCTGTCTCATTTTTTTTTGTAATTTTTCCTTTTTATGATTTTTTTTTAAGGTAGAGTTTCTCTCTGGCTCTCAGCTCCATCTTTTGTTTTGTTAATAATCCCTTCTGCTCCTTTCTTCCAGGCAGGAGAGTTGAGCCATTCTCTGAGAAGATTCCTCATGGAAAACTGGGAACTAGATATTTCAGGGCACAGGAGAAATGAAGATTTTTCTACTCATAATTCAGCCTCCAGCAAGCAAAGCTAGTGTGGTAGGGGGAGCCCCTCTGGCCTTCTATCTCTGTCTCTGTGTCTCTGAGGTCTCTGCCTCTCTCTGCTCCTGTCTCATTTTTTTTGGTAATTTTTCCTTTTTACGTTTTTTTTTTTAAGGTAGAGTTTCTCTCTGGCTCTCAGCTCCATCTTTTGTTTTGTTAATAATCCCTTCTGCTCCTTTCTTCCAGGGCAGGAGAGTTGAGCCATTCTCTGAGAAGATTCCTCATGGAAACTGGGAACTAGATATTTCAGGGGCACAGGAGAAATGAAGATTTTCTACTCATAATTCAGCCTCCAGCAAGCAAAGCTAGTGTGGTAGGGAGCCCCTCTGGCCTTCTATCTCTGTCTCTGTGTCTCTGAGGTCTCTGCCTGTCTCTGCTGCTGTCTCATTTTTTTTGGTAATTTTTCCTTTTTACGAATTTATTTTAAGGTAGAGTTTCTCTCTGACTCTCAGCTCCATCTTTTGTTTTGTTAATAATCCCTTCTGCTCCTTTCTTCCAAGCAGGAGAGTTGAGCCATTCTCTGAGAAGATTCCTCATAGAAACTGGGAACTAGATATTTCAGGGCACAGGAGAAATGAAGATTTTCTACTCATAATTCAGCCTCCAGCAAGCAAAGCTAGTGTGGGTAGGGTGCCTCTCTGGCCTTCTATCTCTGTCTCTGTGTCTCTGAGGTCTCTGCCTCTCTCTGCTCCTGTCTCATTTTTTTGGTAATTTTTCCTTTTTACGATTTTTTTTAAGGTAGAGTTTCTCTCTGGCTCTCAGCTCCATCTTTTGTTTTGTTAATAATCCCTTCTGCTCCTTTCTTCCATGCAGGAGAGTTGAGCCATTCTCTGAGAAGATTCCTCATGGAAACTGGGAACTAGATATTTCAGAGCACAGGAGAAATGAAGATTTTCTACTCATTATTCAGCCTCCAGCAAGCAAAGCTAGTTTGGTAGGGAGCCCCTCTGGCCTTCTATCTCTGTCTCTGTGTCTCTGAGGTCTCTGTCTCTCTCTGCTCCTATCTCATTTTTTTTTGGTAATTTTTCCTTTTTACGTTTTTTTTTTTAAGGTAGAGTTTCTCTCTGGCTCTCAGCTCCATCTTTTGTTTTGTTAATAATCCCTTCTGCTCCTTTCTTCCAGGCAGGAGAGTTGAGCCATTATCTGAGAAGATTCCTCATGGAAACTGGGAACTAGATATTTCAGGGCACAGGAGAAATGAAGATTTTTCTACTCATAATTCAGCCTCCTGCAGGCAAAGCTAGTTTGGTAGGGAGCCCCTCTGGCCTTCTATCTCTATCTCTATGTCTCTGAGGTCTCTGCCCCTCTCTGCTCCTATCTCTTTTTTTTGGGTAATTTTTCCTTTTTACGATTTTTTTTTAAGGTAGAATTTCTCTCTGGCTCTCAGCTCCATCTTTTGTTTTGTTAATAATCCCTTCTGCTCCTTTCTTCCAGGCAGGAGAGTTGAGCCATTCTCTTAGATGTTTCCTCATGGAGTCTGGAACTAGATATTTCAGGGCACAGGAGAAATGAAGATTTCCTACTGATAATTTAGCCTCCAGCAATCAAAAGCTAGTGTGGTAGGGAGCCCCTCTGGCCTTCTATCTCTGTCTCTGTTTCTCTGAGGTCTCTGCCTCTCTCTGCTGCTGTCTCATTTTTTTTTTTGGTTATTTTTCCTTTTTACGATTTTATTTTAAGGTAGAGTTTCTCTCTAACTCTCAGCTCCATCTTTTGTTTTGTTAATAATCCCTTCTGCTCCTTTCTTCCAGGCATGAGAGTTGAGCCATTCTCTGAGAAGATTCCTCATGGAAACTGGGAACTAGATATTTCAGGGCACAGGAGAAATGAAGATTTTTCTACTCATAATTCAGCCTCCAGCAAGCAAAGCTAGTGTGGTAGGGAGCCCCTCTGGCTTTCTATCTCTGTCTCTGTGTCTCTGAGGTCTCTGCCTCTCTCTGCTGCTGTCTCCATTTTTTTTTGGTAATATTTCCTTTTTACGATTTTATTTTAAGGTAGAGTTTCTCTCTGACTCTCAGCTCCATCTTTTGTTTTGTTAATAATCCCTTCTGCTCCTTTCTTCCAAGCAGGAGAGTTGAGCCATTCTCTGAGAAGATTCCTCATGGAAACTGGGAAATAGATATTTCAGGGCACAGGAGAAAATGAAGATTTTCTACTCATAATTCAGCCTCCAGCAAGCAAAGCTAGTGTGGTAGGGTGCCTCTCTGGCCTTCTATCTCTGTCTCTGTGTCTCTGAGGTCTCTGCCTCTCTCTGCTCCTGTCTCATTTTTTTTTGGTAATTTTTCCTTTTTACGATTTTTTTTAAGGTAGAGTTTCTCTCTGGCTCTCAGCTCCATCTTTTGTTTTGTTAATAATCCCTTCTGCTCCTTTCTTCCAGGCAGGAGAGTTGAGCCATTCTCTGAGAAGATTCCTCATGGAAACTGGGAACTAGATATTTCAGGGCACAGGAGAAATGAAGATTTTCTACTCATTATTCAGCCTCCAGCAAGCAAAGCTAGTTTGGTAGGGAGCCACTCTGGCCTTCTATCTCTGTCTCTGTGTCTCTGAGGTCTCTGCCTCTCTCTGCTCCTATCTCATTTTTTTTGGTAATTTTTCCTTTTTTACGTTTTTTTTTTTTTTAAGGTAGAGTTTCTCTATGGCTCTCAGCTCCATCTTTTGTTTTGTTAATAATCCCTTCTGCTCCTTTCTTCCAGGCAGGAGAGTTGAGGCCATTATCTGAGAAGATTCCCTCATGGAAACTGGGGAACTAGTATTTCAGGGCACAGGGAGAAATGAAGATTTTCTACTCATAATTCAGCCTCCAGCAGGCAAAGCTAGTGTGGTAGGGAGCCCCTCTGGCCTTCTATCTCTATCTCTGTGTCTCTGAGGTCTCTGCCTCTTTCTGCTCCTGTCTCTTTTTTTTGGGTAATTTTTCATTTTTACGATTATTTTGAAGGTAGAGTTTCTCTCTGGCTCTCAGCTCCATCTTTTGTTTTGTTAATAATCCCTTCTGCTCCTTTCTTCCAGGCAGGAGAGTTGAGCCATTCTTTGAGAAGTTTCCTCATGGAAACTTGGAAACTAGATATTTCAGGGCACAGGAGAAATGAAGATTTCCTACTGATAATTTATCCTCCAGCAAGCAAAGCTAGTGTGGTAGGGAGCCCCTCTGGGTCTTCTATCTCTGTCTCTGGGTCTGTCAGGTCTCTGCCTCTCTCTGCTGCTGTCTCATTTTTTTTGGTAATTTTTCCTTTTACGATTTTATTTTAAGGTAGAGTTTTCTCTCTGACTCTCAGCTCCATCTATTGTTTTGTTAATAATCCCTTCTGCTCCTTTCTTCCAAGCAGGAGAGTTGAGCCATTATCTGAGAAGATTCTCATGGAAACTGGGAAATAGATATTTCAGGGCACAGGAGAAATGAAGGTTTTCTACTCATAATTCAGCCTCCAGCTAGAAAAGCTAGTGTGGTAGGGAGCCCCTCTGGCCTTCTATCTCTGTCTCTGTGTCTCTGAGGTCTCTGCCTCTCTCTGCTGCTGTCTCATTTTTTTTTTGGTAATTTTTCTTGTTACGATTTTATTTTAAGGTTAGAGTTTCTCTCTGACTCTCAGCTCCATCTTTTGTTTTGTTAATAATCCCTTCTGCTCCTTTCTTCCAGGCAGGAGAGTTTGAGCCATTCTCTGAGAAGATTCCTCATGGGAAACTGGGGAACTAGATATTTCAGGGCACAGGAGAAATGAAGATTTCCTACTGATAATTTAGCCTCCAGCAAGCAAAGCTAGTGTGGTAGGGAGCCCCTCTGGCCTTCTATCTCTGTCTCTGTGTCTCTGAGGTCTCTGCCTCTCTCTGCTGCTGTCTCATTTTTTTTTGGTAATTTTTCCTTTTACGATTTTATTTTAAGGTAGAGTTTCTCTCTGACTCTCAGCTCCATCTTTTGTTTTGTTAATAATCCCTTCTGCTCCTTTCTTCCAAGCAGGAGAGTTGAGCCATTCTTTGAGAAGATTCCTCATGGAAACTGGGAACTAGATATTTCAGGGCACAGGAGAAATGAAGATTTTCTACTCATTATTCAGCCTCCAGCAAGCAAAGCTAGTTTGGTAGGGAGCCACTCTGGCCTTCTATCTCTGTCTCTGTGTCTCTGAGGTCTCTGCCTCTCTCTGCTCCTATCTCATTTTTTTTTGGTAATTTTTCCTTTTTACGTTTTTTTTTTTTTTAAGGTAGAGTTTCTCTATGGCTCTCAGCTCCATCTTTTGTTTTGTTAATAATCCCTTCTGCTCCTTTCTTCCAGGCAGGAGAGTTGAGCCATTATCTGAGAAGATTCCTCATGGAAACTGGGAACTAGTATTTCAGGGCACAGGAGAAATGAAGATTTTCTACTCATAATTCAGCCTCCAACAGGCAAAGCTAGTGTGGTAGGGAGCCCCTCTGGCCTTCTATCTCTATCTCTGTGTCTCTGAGGTCTCTGCCTCTCTCTGCTCCTGTCTCTTTTTTTTGGGTAATTTTTCATTTTTACGATTTTTTTGAAGGTAGAGTTTCTCTCTGGCTCTCAGCTCCATCTTTTGTTTTATTAATAATCCCTTCTGCTCCTTTCTTCCAGGCAGGAGAGTTGAGCCATTCTTTGAGAAGTTTCCTCATGGAAACTGGAAACTAGATATTTCAGGGCACAGGAGAAATGAAGATTTCCTACTGATAATTTATCCTCCAGCAAGCAAAGCTAGTGTGGTAGGGAGCCCCTCTGGTCTTCTATCTCTGTCTCTGGGTCTGTCAGGTCTCTGCCTCTCTCTGCTGCTGTCTCAT
The DNA here is from genome assembly GCA_026018925.1 of Tupaia tana. Taxonomy (NCBI): domain Eukaryota; kingdom Metazoa; phylum Chordata; class Mammalia; order Scandentia; family Tupaiidae; genus Tupaia; species Tupaia tana. The sequence continues at coordinate 97,099,318 of JAKSZU010000009.1, forward strand.
TTTTTTTGGTAATTTTTCCTTTTACGATTTTATTTTAAGGTAGAGTTTCTCTCTGACTCTCAGCTCCATCTTTTGTTTTGTTAATAATCCCTTCTGCTCCTTTCTTCCAAGCAGGAGAGTTGAGCCATTCTCTGAGAAGATTCCTCATGGAAACTGGGAAATAGATATTTCAGGGCACAGGAGAAATGAAGGTTTTCTACTCATAATTCAGCCTCCAGCTAGAAAAGCTAGTGTGGTAGGGAGCCCCTCTGGCCTTCTATCTCTGTCTCTGTGTCTCTGAGGTCTCTGCCTCTCTCTGCTGCTGTCTCATTTTTTTTTTTGGTAATTTTTCTTGTTACGATTTTATTTTAAGGTAGAGTTTCTCTCTGACTCTCAGCTCCATCTTTTGTTTTGTTAATAATCCCTTCTGCTCCTTTCTTCCAGGCAGGAGAGTTGAGCCATTCTCTGAGAAGTTTTCCTCATGGAAACTGGGAACTAGATATTTCAGGGCACAGGAGAAATGAAGATTTCCTACTGATAATTTAGCCTCCAGCAAGCAAAGCTAGTGTGGTAGGGAGCCCCTCTGGCCTTCTATCTCTGTCTCTGTGTCTCTGAGGTCTCTGCCTCTCTCTGCTGCTGTCTCATTTTTTTTGGTAATTTTTCCTTTTTACGATTTTTTTTTAAGGTAGAGTTTCTCTCTGACTCTCAGCTCCATCTTTTGTTTTGTTAATAATCCCTTCTGCTCCTTTCTTCCAAGCAGGAGAGTTGAGCCATTCTTTGAGAAGATTCCTCATGGAAACTGGGAACTAGATATTTCAGGGCACAGGAGAAATGAAGATTTTGTACTCATAATTCACCCTCCAGCAAGCAAAGCTAGTGTGGTAGGGAGCCCCTCTGGCCTTCTATCTCTGTCTCTGTGTCTCTGAGTTCTCTGCCTCTCTCTGCTCCTGTCTCATTTTTTTTGGTAATTTTTCCTTTTTATGATTTTTTTTTAAGGTAGAGTTTCTCTCTGGCTCTCAGCTCCATCTTTTGTTTTGTTAATAATCCCTTCTGCTCCTTTCTTCCAGGCAGGAGAGTTGAGCCATTCTCTGAGAAGATTCCTCATGGAAACTGGGAACTAGATATTTCAGGGCACAGGAGAAATGAAGATTTTCTACTCATAATTCAGCCTCCAGCAAGCAAAGCTAGTGTGGTAGGGAGCCCCTCTGGCCTTCTATCTCTGTCTCTGTGTCTCTGAGGTCTCTGCCTCTCTCTGCTCCTGTCTCATTTTTTTTGGTAATTTTTCCTTTTTACGTTTTTTTTTTAAGGTAGAGTTTCTCTCTGGCTCTCAGCTCCATCTTTTGTTTTGTTAATAATCCCTTCTGCTCCTTTCTTCCAGGCAGGAGAGTTGAGCCATTCTCTGAGAAGATTCCTCATGGAAACTGGGAACTAGATATTTCAGGGCACAGGAGAAATGAAGATTTTCTACTCATAATTCAGCCTCCAGCAAGCAAAGCTAGTGTGGTAGGGAGCCCCTCTGGCCTTCTATCTCTGTCTCTGTGTCTCTGAGGTCTCTGCCTGTCTCTGCTGCTGTCTCATTTTTTTTGGTAATTTTTCCTTTTTACGAATTTATTTTAAGGTAGAGTTTCTCTCTGACTCTCAGCTCCATCTTTTGTTTTGTTAATAATCCCTTCTGCTCCTTTCTTCCAGGCAGGAGAGTTGAGCCATTCTCTGAGAAGATTCCTCGTGGAAACTGGGAACTAGATATTTCAGGGCACAGGAGAAATGAAGATTTTCTACTCATAATTCAGCCTCCAGCAAGCAAAGCTAGTGTGGCTGGAGAGTTGAGCCATTCTCTGAGAAGATTCCTCGTGGAAACTGGGAACTAGATATTTTAGGGCACAGGAGAAATGAAGATTTCCTACTGATAATTTAGCCTCCAGCAAGCAAAGCTAATGTGGTAGGGAGCCCCTCTGGCCTTCTATCTCTGTCTCTGTGTCTCTGAGTTCTCTGCCTCTCTCTGCTGCTGTCTCATATTTTTTGGTAATTTTTCCTTTTTACGTTTTTTTTTAAGGTAGAGTTTCTCTCTGGCTCTCAGCTCCATCTATTGTTTTGTTAATAATCCCTTCTGCTCCTTTCTTCCAGGCAGGAGAGTGGAGCCATTCTCTGAGAAGTTTCCTCATGGAAACTGGGAACTAGATATTTCAGGGCACAGGAGAAATGAAGATTTTCTACTCATTATTCAGCCTCCAGCCAGCAAAGCTAGTTTGGTAGGGAGCCCCTCTGGCCTTCTATCTCTGTCTCTGTGTCTCTGAGGTCTCTGTCTCTCTCTGCTCCTGTCTCATTTTTTTTGGTAATTTTTCCTTTTTACGTTTTTTTTTTAAGGTAGGGTTTCTCTCTGGCTCTCAGCTCCATCTTTTGTGTTGTTAATAATCCCTTCTGCTCCTTTCTTCCAAGCAGGAGAGTTGAGCCATTCTCTGAGAAGATTCCTCATGGAAACTGGGAACTAGATATTTCAGGGCACAGGAGAAATGAAGATTTTCTACTCATAATTCACCCTCCAGCAAGCAAAGCTAGTGTTGTAGGGAGCCCCTCTGGCCTTCTATCTCTGCCTCTGTGTCTCTGAGGTCTCTGCCTCTCTCTGCTGCTGTCTCATTTTTTTTGGTAATTTTTCCTTTTTACGATTTTATTTTAAGGTAGAGTTTCTCTCTGACTCTCAGCTCCATCTTTTGTTTTGTTAATAATCCCTTCTGCTCCTTTCTTCCAAGCAGGAGAGTTGAGCCATTCTCTGAGAAGATTCCTCATGGCAACTGGGAACTTGATATTTCAGGGCACAGGAGAAATGAAGATTTTCTACTCATTATTCAGCCTCCAGCAAGCAAAGCTTGTGTGGTAGGGAGCCCCTTTGGCCTTCTATCTCTGTCTCTGTGTCTCTGAGGTCTCTGCCTCTCTCTGCTGCTGTCTCATTTTTTTGGTAATTTTTCCTTTTTACGATTTTATTTTAAGGTAGAGTTTCTCTCTGACTCTCAGCTCCATCTTTTGTGTTGTTAATAATCCCTTCTGCTCCTTTCTTCCAAGCAGTAGATTTGAGCCATTCTCTGAGAAGATTCCTCATAGAAACTGGGAACTAGATATTTCAGGGCACAGGAGAAATGAAGATTTTCTACTCATAATTCAGCCTCCAGTAAGCAAAGCTAGTGTGGTAGGGTGCCTCTCTGGCCTTCTATCTCTGTCTCTGTGTCTCTGAGGTCTCTGCCTCTCTCTTCTCCTGTCTCATTTTTTTTGGTAATTTTTCCTTTTTACGATTTTTTTTAAGGTAGAGTTTCTCTCTGGCTCTCAGCACCATCTTTTGTTTTGTTAATAATCCCTTCTGCTCCTTTCTTCCATGCAGGAGAGTTGAGCCATTCTCTGAGAAGATTCCTCATGGAAACTGGGAACTAGATATTTCAGGGCACAGGAGAAATGAAGATTTTCTACTCATTATTCAGCCTCTAGCAAGCAAAGCTAGTTTGGTAGGGAGCCCCTCTGGCCTTCTATCTCTGTCTCTGTGTCTCTGAGGTCTCTGTCTCTCTCTGCTCCTGTCTCATTTTTTTTTGGTAATTTTTCCTTTTTACGTTTTTTTTTTTAAGGTAGAGTTTCTCTCTGGCTCTCAGCTCCATCTTTTGTTTTGTTAATAATCCCTTCTGCTCCTTTCTTCCAGGCAGGAGAGTTGAGCCATTCTCTGAGAAGATTCCTCATGGAAACTGGGAACTAGATATTTCAGGGCACAGGAGAAATGAAGATTTTCTACTCATAATTCAGCCTCCAGCAGGCAAAGCTAGTGTGGTAGGGAGCCCCTCTGGCCTTCTATCTCTATCTCTGTGTCTCTGAGGTCTCTGCCTCTCTCTGCTCCTGTCTCTTTTTTTTGGGTAATTTTTCCTTTTTAGAATTTTTTTTTAAGGTAGGATTTCTCTCTGGCTCTCAGCTCCATCTTTTGTTTTGTTAATAATCCCTTCTGCTCCTTTCTTCCAGGCAGGAGAGTTGAGCCATTCTCTGAGAAGTTTCCTCATGGAAACTGGAAACTAGATATTTCAGGGCACAGGAGAAATGAAGATTTCCTACTGATAATTTAGCCTCCAGCAAGCAAAGCTAATGTGGTAGGGAGCCCCTCTGGCCTTCTATCTCTGTCTCTGTGTCTCTGAGGTCTCTGCCTCTCTCTGCTGCTGTCTCATTTTTTTTTTTTGGTAATTTTTCTTGTTACGATTTTATTTTAAGGTAGAGTTTCTCTCTGACTCTCAGCTCCATCTTTTGTTTTGTTAATAATCCCTTCTGCTCCTTTCTTCCAGGCAGGAGAGTTGAGCCATTCTCTGAGAAGATTCCTCATGGAAACTGGGAACTAGATATTTCAGGGCACAGGAGAAATGAAGATTTCCTACTGATAATTTAGCCTCCAGCAAGCAAAGCTAGTGTGGTAGGGAGCCCCTCTGGCCTTCTATCTCTGTCTCTGTGTCTCTGAGGTCTCTGCTCCTCTCTGCTGCTGTCTCATTTTTTTTTGGTAATTTTTCCTTTTACGATTTTATTTTAAGGTAGAGTTTCTCTCTGACTCTCAGCTCCATCTTTTGTTTTGTTAATAATCCCTTCTGCTCCTTTCTTCCAAGCAGGAGAGTTGAGCCATTCTTTGAGAAGATTCCTCATGGAAACTGGGAACTAGATATTTCAGGGCACAGGAGAAATGAAGATTTTGTACTCATAATTCAGCCTCCAGCAAGCAAAGCTAGTGTGGTAGGGAGCCCCTCTGGCCTTCTATCTCTGTCTCTGTGTCTCTGAGTTCTCTGCCTCTCTCTGCTCCTGTCTCATTTTTTTTTGTAATTTTTCCTTTTTATGATTTTTTTTTAAGGTAGAGTTTCTCTCTGGCTCTCAGCTCCATCTTTTGTTTTGTTAATAATCCCTTCTGCTCCTTTCTTCCAGGCAGGAGAGTTGAGCCATTCTCTGAGAAGATTCCTCATGGAAACTGGGAACTAGATATTTCAGGGCACAGGAGAAATGAAGATTTTCTACTCATAATTCAGCCTCCAGCAAGCAAAGCTAGTGTGGTAGGGAGCCCCTCTGGCCTTCTATCTCTGTCTCTGTGTCTCTGAGGTCTCTGCCTCTCTCTGCTCCTGTCTCATTTTTTTTGGTAATTTTTCCTTTTTACGTTTTTTTTTTAAGGTAGAGTTTCTCTCTGGCTCTCAGCTCCATCTTTTGTTTTGTTAATAATCCCTTCTGCTCCTTTCTTCCAGGCAGGAGAGTTGAGCCATTCTCTGAGAAGATTCCTCATGGAAACTGGGAACTAGATATTTCAGGGCACAGGAGAAATGAAGATTTTCTACTCATAATTCAGCCTCCAGCAAGCAAAGCTAGTGTGGTAGGGAGCCCCTCTGGCCTTCTATCTCTGTCTCTGTGTCTCTGAGGTCTCTGCCTGTCTCTGCTGCTGTCTCATTTTTTTTGGTAATTTTTCCTTTTTACGAATTTATTTTAAGGTAGAGTTTCTCTCTGACTCTCAGCTCCATCTTTTGTTTTGTTAATAATCCCTTCTGCTCCTTTCTTCCAAGCAGGAGAGTTGAGCCATTCTCTGAGAAGATTCCTCATAGAAACTGGGAACTAGATATTTCAGGGCACAGGAGAAATGAAGATTTTCTACTCATAATTCAGCCTCCAGCAAGCAAAGCTAGTGTGGTAGGGTGCCTCTCTGGCCTTCTATCTCTGTCTCTGTGTCTCTGAGGTCTCTGCCTCTCTCTGCTCCTGTCTCATTTTTTTTGGTAATTTTTCCTTTTTACGATTTTTTTTAAGGTAGAGTTTCTCTCTGGCTCTCAGCTCCATCTTTTGTTTTGTTAATAATCCCTTCTGCTCCTTTCTTCCATGCAGGAGAGTTGAGCCATTCTCTGAGAAGATTCCTCATGGAAACTGGGAACTAGATATTTCAGAGCACAGGAGAAATGAAGATTTTCTACTCATTATTCAGCCTCCAGCAAGCAAAGCTAGTTTGGTAGGGAGCCCCTCTGGCCTTCTATCTCTGTCTCTGTGTCTCTGAGTTCTCTGTCTCTCTCTGCTCCTATCTCATTTTTTTTTGGTAATTTTTCCTTTTTACGTTTTTTTTTTAAGGTAGAGTTTCTCTCTGGCTCTCAGCTCCATCTTTTGTTTTGTTAATAATCCCTTCTGCTCCTTTCTTCCAGGCAGGAGAGTTGAGCCATTATCTGAGAAGATTCCTCATGGAAACTGGGAACTAGATATTTCAGGGCACAGGAGAAATGAAGATTTTCTACTCATAATTCAGCCTCCTGCAGGCAAAGCTAGTTTGGTAGGGAGCCCCTCTGGCCTTCTATCTCTATCTCTATGTCTCTGAGGTCTCTGCCCCTCTCTGCTCCTATCTCTTTTTTTTGGGTAATTTTTCCTTTTTACGATTTTTTTTTAAGGTAGAATTTCTCTCTGGCTCTCAGCTCCATCTTTTGTTTTGTTAATAATCCCTTCTGCTCCTTTCTTCCAGGCAGGAGAGTTGAGCCATTCTCTTAGATGTTTCCTCATGGAGTCTGGAAACTAGATATTTCAGGGCACAGGAGAAATGAAGATTTCCTACTGATAATTTAGCCTCCAGCAATCAAAGCTAGTGTGGTAGGGAGCCCCTCTGGCCTTCTATCTCTGTCTCTGTTTCTCTGAGGTCTCTGCCTCTCTCTGCTGCTGTCTCATTTTTTTTTTTGGTTATTTTTCCTTTTTACGATTTTATTTTAAGGTAGAGTTTCTCTCTAACTCTCAGCTCCATCTTTTGTTTTGTTAATAATCCCTTCTGCTCCTTTCTTCCAGGCATGAGAGTTGAGCCATTCTCTGAGAAGATTCCTCATGGAAACTGGGAACTAGATATTTCAGGGCACATGAGAAATGAAGATTTTCTACTCATAATTCAGCCTCCAGCAGGCAAAGCTAGTGTGGTAGGAAGCCCCTCTGGCCTTCTATCTCTATCTCTGTGTCTCTGAGGTCTCTGCCTCTCTCTGCTCCTGTCTCTTTTTTTTGGTAATTTTTCCTTTTTACGATTTTTTTTAAGGTAGAGTTTCTCTCTGACTCTCAACTCCATCTTCTGTTTTGTTAGTAATCCCTTCTGCTCCTTTCTTCCAGGCAGGAGAGTTGAGCCATTCTCTGAGAAGTTTCCTCATGGAAACTGGGAACTAGATATTTCAAGGCACAGGAGAAATGAAGATTTTCTACTCATAATTCAGCCTCCAGCAGGCAAAGCTAGTGTGGTAGCGAGCCCCTCTGGCCTTCTATCTCTATCTCTGTGTCTCTGAGGTCTCTGCCTCTCTCTTCTACTGTCTCTTTTTTTTTGGTAATTTTTCCTTTTTACGATTTTTTTTTAAGGTAGAGTTTCTCTTTTGCTCTCAGCTCAATCTTTTGTTTTTTTAATAATCCCTTCTGCTCCTTTCTTCCAGGCAGGAGAGTTGAGCCATTCTCTGAGAAGTTTCCTCATGGAAACTTGAAACTAGATATTTCAGGGCACAGGAGAAATGAAGATTTCCTACTGATAATTTAGCCTCCAGCAAGCAAAGCTAGTGTGGTAGGGAGCCCCTCTGGCCTTCTATCTCTGTCTCTTTGTCTCTGAGGTCTCTGCCCCTCTCTGCTGCTGTCTCATTTTTTTTTGGTAATTTTTTCTTTTACGATTTTATTTTAAGGTAGAGTTTCTCTCTGACTCTCAGCTCCATCTTTTGTTTTGTTAATAATCCCTTCTGCTCCTTTCTTCCAAGCAGGAGAGTTGAGCCATTCTTTGAGAAGATTCCTCATGGAAACTGGGAACTAGATATTTCAGGGCACAGGAGAAATGAAGATTTTATACTCATAATTCATCCTCCAGCAAGCAAAGCTAGTGTGGTAGGGAGCCCCTCTGGCCTTCTATCTATGTCTCTGTGTCTCTGAGTTCTCTGCCTCTCTCTGCTCCTGTCTCATTTTTTTTTGTAATTTTTCCTTTTTATGATTTTTTTTTAAGGTAGAGTTTCCCTCTGGCTCTCAGCTCCATCTTTTGTTTTGTTAATAATCCCTTCTGCTCCTTTCTTCCAGGCAGGAGAGTTGAGCCATTCTCTGAGAAGATTCCTTATGGAAACTGGGAACTAGATATTTCAGGGCACAGGAGAAATGAAGATTTTCTACTCATAATTCTGCCTCCAGTAAGCAAAGCTAGTGTGGTAGGGTGCCTCTCTGGCCTTCTATCTCTGTCTCTGTGTCTCTGAGGTCTCTGCCTCTCTCTTCTCCTGTCTCAATTTTTTTGGTAATTTTTCCTTTTTACGATTTTTTTTAAGGTAGAGTTTCTCTCTGGCTCTCAGCTCCATCTTTTGTTTTGTTAATAATCCCTTCTGCTCCTTTCTTCCATGCAGGAGAGTTGAGCCATTCTCTGAGAAGATTCCTCATGGAAACTGGGAACTAGATATTTCAGGGCACAGGAGAAATGAAGATTTCCTACTGATAATTTAGCCTCCAGCAAGCAAAGCTAATGTGGTAGGGAGCCCGTCTGGCCTTCTATCTCTGTCTCTGTGTCTCTGAGGTCTCTGTCTCTCTCTGCTCCTGTGTCATTTTTTTTTGGTAAATTTTCCTTTTTACGTTTTTTTTTTTAAGGTAGAGTTTCTCTCTGGCTCTCAGCTCCATCTTTTGTTTTGTTAATAATCCCTTCTGCTCCTTTCTTCCAGGCAGGAGAGTTTAGCCATTCTCTGAGAAGATTCCTCATGGAACCTGGGAACTAGATATTTCAGGGCACAGGAGAAATGAAGATTTTCTACTCATTATTCAGCCTCCAGCAGGCAAAGCTACTGTGGTAGGGAGCCCCTCTGGCCTTCTATCTCTATCTCTGTGTCTCTGAGGTCTCTGCCTCTCTCTGCTCCTGTCTCTTTTTTTTTGGGTAATTTTTCCTTTTTAGAATTTTTTCTTAAGGTAGAATTTCTCTCTGGCTCTCAGCTCCATCTTTTGTTTTGTTAATAATTCCTTCTGCTCCTTTCTTCCAGGCAGGAGAGTTGAGCCATTCTCTGAGAAGTTACCTCATGGAAACTGGAAACTAGATATTTCAGGGCACAGGAGAAATGAAGATTTCCTACTGATAATTTAGCCTCCAGCAAGCAAAGCTAATGTGGTAGGGAGCCCCTCTGGCCTTCTATCTCTGTCTCTGTGTCTCTGAGGTCTCTGCCTCTCTCTGCTGCTGTCTCATTTTTTTTTGGTAATTTCTCCCTTTACTATTTTATTTTAAGGTAGAGTTTCTCTCTGACTCTCAGCTCCATCTTTTGTTTTGTTAATAATCCCTTCTGCTCCTTTCTTCCATGCAGGAGAGTTGAGCCATTCTCTGAGAAGATTCCTCATAGAAACTGGGAACTAGATATTTCAGGGCACAGGAGAAATGAAGATTTTCTACTCATAATTCAGCCTCCAGCATGCAAAGCTAGTGTGGTAGGGTGCTTCTCTGGCCTTCTATCTCTTTCTCTGTGTCTCTGAGGTCTGTGCCTCTCTCTGCTCCTGTCTCATTTTTTTTGGTAATTTTTCCTTTTTACGATTTTTTTTAAGGTAGAGTTTCTCTCTGGCTCTCAGCTCCATCTTTTGTTTTGTTAATAATCCCTTCTGCTCCTTTCTTCCATGCAGGAGAGTTGAGCCATTATCTGAGAAGATTCCTCATGGAAACTGGGAACTAGATATTTCAGAGCACAGGAGAAATGAAGATTTTCTACTCATTATTCAGCCTCCAGCAAGCAAAGCTAGTTTGGTAGGGAGCCCCTCTGGCCTTCTCTCTCTGTCTCTGTGTCTCTGAGGTCTCTGCCTCTCTCTGCTCCTATCTCATTTTTTTTTTGGTAATTTTTCCTTTTTACGTTTTTTTTTTAAGGTAGAGTTTCTCTCTGGCTCTCAGCTCCATCTTTTGTTTTGTTAATAATCCCTTCTGCTCCTTTCTTCCAGGCAGGAGAGTTGAGCCATTCTCTGAGAAGATTCCTCATGGAAACTGGGAACTAGATATTTCAGGGCACAGGAGAAATGAAGATTTTCTACTCATAATTCAGCCTCCAGCAGGCAAAGCTAGTGTGGTAGGGAGCCCCTCTTGCCTTCTATCTCTATCTCTGTGTCTCTGAGGTCTCTGCCTCTCTCTGCTGCTGTCTCATTTTTTTTTTTGGTAATTTTTCCTTTTTACGATTTTATTTTAAGGTAGAGTTTCTCTCTGACTCTCAGCTCCATCTTTTGTTTTGTTAATAATCGCTTCTGCTCCTTTCTTCCAGGCAGGAGAGTTGAGCCATTCTCTGAGAAGATTCCTCATGGATACTGGGAACTAGATATTTCAGGGCACAGGAGAAATGAAGATTTTCTACTCATAATTCAGCCTCCAGCAGGCAAAGCTAGTGTGGTAGGGAGCCCCTTTGGCCTTCTATCTCTATCTCTGCGTCTCTGAGGTCTCTGCCTCTCTCTGCTCCTGTCTCTTTTTTTTGGTAATTTTTCCTTTTACGATTTTATTTTAAGGTAGAGTTTCTCTCTGACTCTCAGCTCCATCTTTTGTTTTGTTAATAATCCCTTCTGCTCCTTTCTTCCAAGCAGGAGAGTTGAGCCATTCTCTGAGAAGATTCCTCATAGAAACTGGGAACTAGATATTTCAGGGCCCAGGAGAAATGAAGATTTTCTACTCATAATTCAGCCTCCAGCAAGCAAATCTAGTGTGGTAGGGTGCCTCTCTGGCCTTCTATCTCTGTCTCTGTGTCTCTGAGGTCTCTGCCTCTCTCTGATCCTGTCTCATTTTTTTTGGTAATTTTTCCTTTTTACGATTTTTTTTAAGGTAGAGTTTCTCTCTGGCTCTCAGCTCCATCTTTTGTTTTGTTAATAATCCCTTCTGCTCCTTTCTTCCATGCAGGAGAGTTGAGCCATTCTCTGAGAAGATTCCTCATGGAAACTGGGAACTAGATATTTCAGGGCACAGGAGAAATGAAGATTTTCTACTCATTATTCAGCCTCCAGCAAGCAAAGCTAGTTTGGTAGGGAGCCCCTCTGGCCTTCTATCTCTGTCTCTGTGTCTCTGAGGTCTCTGCCTCTCTCTGCTCCTATCTCATTTTTTTTGGTAATTTTTCCTTTTTACGTTTTTTTTTTAAGGTAGAGTTTCTCTCTGGCTCTCAGCTCCATCTTTTGTTTTGTTAATAATCCCTTCTGCTCCTTTCTTCCAGGCAGGAGAGTTGAGCCATTCTCTGAGAAGATTCCTCATGGAAACTGGGAACTAGATATTTCAGGGCACAGGAGAAATGAAGATTTTCTACTCATAATTCAGCCTCCAGCAGGCAAAGCTAGTGTGGTAGGGAGCCCCTCTGGCCTTCTATCTCTATCTCTGTGTCTCTGAGGTCTCTGCCTCTCTCTGCTCCTGTCTCTTTTTTTTGGGTAATTTTTCCTTTTTAGAATTTTTTTTTAAGGTAGAATTTCTCTCTGGCTCTCAGCTCCATCTTTTGTTTTGTTAATAATCCCTTCTGCTCCTTTCTTCCCAGCAGGAGAGTTGAGCCATTCTCTGAGAAGTTTCCTCATGGAAACTGGAAACTAGGTATTTCAGGGCACAGGAGAAATGAAGATTTCCTACTGATAATTTAGCCTCCAGCAATCAAAGCTAGTGTGGTAGGGAGCCCCTCTGGCCTTCTATCTCTGTCTCTGTTTCTTTGAGGTCTCTGCCTCTCTCTGCTGCTGTCTCATTTTTTTTTTGGTAATTTTTCCTTTTTACGATTTTATTTTAAGGTAGAGTTTCTCTCTGACTCTCAGCTCCATCTTTTGTTTTGTTAATAATCCCTTCTGCTCCTTTCTTCCATGCAGGAGAGTTGAGCCATTCTCTGAGAAGATTCCTCATGGAAACTGGGAACTAGATATTTCAGGGCACAGGAGAAATGAAGATTTCCTACTGATAATTTAGCCTCCAGCAAGCAAAGCTAATGTGGTAGGGAGCCCGTCTGGCCTTCTATCTCTGTCTCTGTGTCTCTGAGGTCTCTGTCTCTCTCTGCTCCTGTGTCATTTTTTTTTGGTAAATTTTCCTTTTTACGTTTTTTTTTTTAAGGTAGAGTTTCTCTCTGGCTCTCAGCTCCATCTTTTGTTTTGTTAATAATCCCTTCTGCTCCTTTCTTCCAGGCAGGAGAGTTTAGCCATTCTCTGAGAAGATTCCTCATGGAACCTGGGAACTAGATATTTCAGGGCACAGGAGAAATGAAGATTTTCTACTCATTATTCAGCCTCCAGCAGGCAAAGCTACTGTGGTAGGGAGCCCCTCTGGCCTTCTATCTCTATCTCTGTGTCTCTGAGGTCTCTGCCTCTCTCTGCTCCTGTCTCTTTTTTTTTGGGTAATTTTTCCTTTTTAGAATTTTTTCTTAAGGTAGAATTTCTCTCTGGCTCTCAGCTCCATCTTTTGTTTTGTTAATAATTCCTTCTGCTCCTTTCTTCCAGGCAGGAGAGTTGAGCCATTCTCTGAGAAGTTACCTCATGGAAACTGGAAACTAGATATTTCAGGGCACAGGAGAAATGAAGATTTCCTACTGATAATTTAGCCTCCAGCAAGCAAAGCTAATGTGGTAGGGAGCCCCTCTGGCCTTCTATCTCTGTCTCTGTGTCTCTGAGGTCTCTGCCTCTCTCTGCTGCTGTCTCATTTTTTTTTGGTAATTTCTCCCTTTACTATTTTATTTTAAGGTAGAGTTTCTCTCTGACTCTCAGCTCCATCTTTTGTTTTGTTAATAATCCCTTCTGCTCCTTTCTTCCATGCAGGAGAGTTGAGCCATTCTCTGAGAAGATTCCTCATAGAAACTGGGAACTAGATATTTCAGGGCACAGGAGAAATGAAGATTTTCTACTCATAATTCAGCCTCCAGCATGCAAAGCTAGTGTGGTAGGGTGCTTCTCTGGCCTTCTATCTCTTTCTCTGTGTCTCTGAGGTCTGTGCCTCTCTCTGCTCCTGTCTCATTTTTTTTGGTAATTTTTCCTTTTTACGATTTTTTTTAAGGTAGAGTTTCTCTCTGGCTCTCAGCTCCATCTTTTGTTTTGTTAATAATCCCTTCTGCTCCTTTCTTCCATGCAGGAGAGTTGAGCCATTATCTGAGAAGATTCCTCATGGAAACTGGGAACTAGATATTTCAGAGCACAGGAGAAATGAAGATTTTCTACTCATTATTCAGCCTCCAGCAAGCAAAGCTAGTTTGGTAGGGAGCCCCTCTGGCCTTCTCTCTCTGTCTCTGTGTCTCTGAGGTCTCTGCCTCTCTCTGCTCCTATCTCATTTTTTTTTTGGTAATTTTTCCTTTTTACGTTTTTTTTTTAAGGTAGAGTTTCTCTCTGGCTCTCAGCTCCATCTTTTGTTTTGTTAATAATCCCTTCTGCTCCTTTCTTCCAGGCAGGAGAGTTGAGCCATTCTCTGAGAAGATTCCTCATGGAAACTGGGAACTAGATATTTCAAGGGCACAGGAGAAATGAAGATTTTCTACTCATAATTCAGCCTCCAGCAGGCAAAGCTAGTGTGGTAGGGAGCCCCTCTTGCCTTCTATCTCTATCTCTGTGTCTCTGAGGTCTCTGCCTCTCTCTGCTGCTGTCTCATTTTTTTTTTTGGTAATTTTTCCTTTTTACGATTTTATTTTAAGGTAGAGTTTCTCTCTGACTCTCAGCTCCATCTTTTGTTTTGTTAATAATCGCTTCTGCTCCTTTCTTCCAGGCAGGAGAGTTGAGCCATTCTCTGAGAAGATTCCTCATCGATACTGGGAACTAGATATTTCAGGGCACAGGAGAAATGAAGATTTTCTACTCATAATTCAGCCTCCAGCAGGCAAAGCTAGTGTGGTAGGGAGCCCCTTTGGCCTTCTATCTCTATCTCTGCGTCTCTGAGGTCTCTGCCTCTCTCTGCTCCTGTCTCTTTTTTTTGGTAATTTTTCCTTTTACGATTTTATTTTAAGGTAGAGTTTCTCTCTGACTCTCAGCTCCATCTTTTGTTTTGTTAATAATCCCTTCTGCTCCTTTCTTCCAAGCAGGAGAGTTGAGCCATTCTCTGAGAAGATTCCTCATAGAAACTGGGAACTAGATATTTCAGGGCCCAGGAGAAATGAAGATTTTCTACTCATAATTCAGCCTCCAGCAAGCAAATCTAGTGTGGTAGGGTGCCTCTCTGGCCTTCTATCTCTGTCTCTGTGTCTCTGAGGTCTCTGCCTCTCTCTGATCCTGTCTCATTTTTTTTGGTAATTTTTCCTTTTTACGATTTTTTTTAAGGTAGAGTTTCTCTCTGGCTCTCAGCTCCATCTTTTGTTTTGTTAATAATCCCTTCTGCTCCTTTCTTCCATGCAGGAGAGTTGAGCCATTCTCTGAGAAGATTCCTCATGGAAACTGGGAACTAGATATTTCAGGGCACAGGAGAAATGAAGATTTTCTACTCATTATTCAGCCTCCAGCAAGCAAAGCTAGTTTGGTAGGGAGCCCCTCTGGCCTTCTATCTCTGTCTCTGTGTCTCTGAGGTCTCTGCCTCTCTCTGCTCCTATCTCATTTTTTTTGGTAATTTTTCCTTTTTACGTTTTTTTTTTAAGGTAGAGTTTCTCTCTGGCTCTCAGCTCCATCTTTTGTTTTGTTAATAATCCCTTCTGCTCCTTTCTTCCAGGCAGGAGAGTTGAGCCATTCTCTGAGAAGATTCCTCATGGAAACTGGGAACTAGATATTTCAGGGCACAGGAGAAATGAAGATTTTCTACTCATAATTCAGCCTCCAGCAGGCAAAGCTAGTGTGGTAGGGAGCCCCTCTGGCCTTCTATCTCTATCTCTGTGTCTCTGAGGTCTCTGCCTCTCTCTGCTCCTGTCTCTTTTTTTTGGGTAATTTTTCCTTTTTAGAATTTTTTTTTAAGGTAGAATTTCTCTCTGGCTCTCAGCTCCATCTTTTGTTTTGTTAATAATCCCTTCTGCTCCTTTCTTCCCAGCAGGAGAGTTGAGCCATTCTCTGAGAAGTTTCCTCATGGAAACTGGAAACTAGGTATTTCAGGGCACAGGAGAAATGAAGATTTCCTACTGATAATTTAGCCTCCAGCAATCAAAGCTAGTGTGGTAGGGAGCCCCTCTGGCCTTCTATCTCTGTCTCTGTTTCTTTGAGGTCTCTGCCTCTCTCTGCTGCTGTCTCATTTTTTTTTTGGTAATTTTTCCTTTTTACGATTTTATTTTAAGGTAGAGTTTCTCTCTGACTCTCAGCTCCATCTTTTGTTTTGTTAATAATCCCTTCTGCTCCTTTCTTCCATGCAGGAGAGTTGAGCCATTCTCTGAGAAGATTCCTCATGGAAACTGGGAACTAGATATTTCAGGGCACAGGAGAAATGAAGATTTCCTACTGATAATTTAGCCTCCAGCAAGCAAAGCTAATGTGGTAGGGAGCCCGTCTGGCCTTCTATCTCTGTCTCTGTGTCTCTGAGGTCTCTGTCTCTCTCTGCTCCTGTGTCATTTTTTTTTGGTAAATTTTCCTTTTTACGTTTTTTTTTTTAAGGTAGAGTTTCTCTCTGGCTCTCAGCTCCATCTTTTGTTTTGTTAATAATCCCTTCTGCTCCTTTCTTCCAGGCAGGAGAGTTTAGCCATTCTCTGAGAAGATTCCTCATGGAACCTGGGAACTAGATATTTCAGGGCACAGGAGAAATGAAGATTTTCTACTCATTATTCAGCCTCCAGCAGGCAAAGCTACTGTGGTAGGGAGCCCCTCTGGCCTTCTATCTCTATCTCTGTGTCTCTGAGGTCTCTGCCTCTCTCTGCTCCTGTCTCTTTTTTTTTGGGTAATTTTTCCTTTTTAGAATTTTTTCTTAAGGTAGAATTTCTCTCTGGCTCTCAGCTCCATCTTTTGTTTTGTTAATAATTCCTTCTGCTCCTTTCTTCCAGGCAGGAGAGTTGAGCCATTCTCTGAGAAGTTACCTCATGGAAACTGGAAACTAGATATTTCAGGGCACAGGAGAAATGAAGATTTCCTACTGATAATTTAGCCTCCAGCAAGCAAAGCTAATGTGGTAGGGAGCCCCTCTGGCCTTCTATCTCTGTCTCTGTGTCTCTGAGGTCTCTGCCTCTCTCTGCTGCTGTCTCATTTTTTTTTGGTAATTTCTCCCTTTACTATTTTATTTTAAGGTAGAGTTTCTCTCTGACTCTCAGCTCCATCTTTTGTTTTGTTAATAATCCCTTCTGCTCCTTTCTTCCATGCAGGAGAGTTGAGCCATTCTCTGAGAAGATTCCTCATAGAAACTGGGAACTAGATATTTCAGGGCACAGGAGAAATGAAGATTTTCTACTCATAATTCAGCCTCCAGCATGCAAAGCTAGTGTGGTAGGGTGCTTCTCTGGCCTTCTATCTCTTTCTCTGTGTCTCTGAGGTCTGTGCCTCTCTCTGCTCCTGTCTCATTTTTTTTGGTAATTTTTCCTTTTTACGATTTTTTTTAAGGTAGAGTTTCTCTCTGGCTCTCAGCTCCATCTTTTGTTTTGTTAATAATCCCTTCTGCTCCTTTCTTCCATGCAGGAGAGTTGAGCCATTATCTGAGAAGATTCCTCATGGAAACTGGGAACTAGATATTTCAGAGCACAGGAGAAATGAAGATTTTCTACTCATTATTCAGCCTCCAGCAAGCAAAGCTAGTTTGGTAGGGAGCCCCTCTGGCCTTCTCTCTCTGTCTCTGTGTCTCTGAGGTCTCTGCCTCTCTCTGCTCCTATCTCATTTTTTTTTTGGTAATTTTTCCTTTTTACGTTTTTTTTTTAAGGTAGAGTTTCTCTCTGGCTCTCAGCTCCATCTTTTGTTTTGTTAATAATCCCTTCTGCTCCTTTCTTCCAGGCAGGAGAGTTGAGCCATTCTCTGAGAAGATTCCTCATGGAAACTGGGAACTAGATATTTCAGGGCACAGGAGAAATGAAGATTTTCTACTCATAATTCAGCCTCCAGCAGGCAAAGCTAGTGTGGTAGGGAGCCCCTCTTGCCTTCTATCTCTATCTCTGTGTCTCTGAGGTCTCTGCCTCTCTCTGCTGCTGTCTCATTTTTTTTTTTGGTAATTTTTCCTTTTTACGATTTTATTTTAAGGTAGAGTTTCTCTCTGACTCTCAGCTCCATCTTTTGTTTTGTTAATAATCGCTTCTGCTCCTTTCTTCCAGGCAGGAGAGTTGAGCCATTCTCTGAGAAGATTCCTCATGGATACTGGGAACTAGATATTTCAGGGCACAGGAGAAATGAAGATTTTCTACTCATAATTCAGCCTCCAGCAGGCAAAGCTAGTGTGGTAGGGAGCCCCTTTGGCCTTCTATCTCTATCTCTGCGTCTCTGAGGTCTCTGCCTCTCTCTGCTCCTGTCTCTTTTTTTTGGTAATTTTTCCTTTTACGATTTTATTTTAAGGTAGAGTTTCTCTCTGACTCTCAGCTCCATCTTTTGTTTTGTTAATAATCCCTTCTGCTCCTTTCTTCCAAGCAGGAGAGTTGAGCCATTCTCTGAGAAGATTCCTCATAGAAACTGGGAACTAGATATTTCAGGGCCCAGGAGAAATGAAGATTTTCTACTCATAATTCAGCCTCCAGCAAGCAAATCTAGTGTGGTAGGGTGCCTCTCTGGCCTTCTATCTCTGTCTCTGTGTCTCTGAGGTCTCTGCCTCTCTCTGATCCTGTCTCATTTTTTTTGGTAATTTTTCCTTTTTACGATTTTTTTTAAGGTAGAGTTTCTCTCTGGCTCTCAGCTCCATCTTTTGTTTTGTTAATAATCCCTTCTGCTCCTTTCTTCCATGCAGGAGAGTTGAGCCATTCTCTGAGAAGATTCCTCATGGAAACTGGGAACTAGATATTTCAGGGCACAGGAGAAATGAAGATTTTCTACTCATTATTCAGCCTCCAGCAAGCAAAGCTAGTTTGGTAGGGAGCCCCTCTGGCCTTCTATCTCTGTCTCTGTGTCTCTGAGGTCTCTGCCTCTCTCTGCTCCTATCTCATTTTTTTTGGTAATTTTTCCTTTTTACGTTTTTTTTTTAAGGTAGAGTTTCTCTCTGGCTCTCAGCTCCATCTTTTGTTTTGTTAATAATCCCTTCTGCTCCTTTCTTCCAGGCAGGAGAGTTGAGCCATTCTCTGAGAAGATTCCTCATGGAAACTGGGAACTAGATATTTCAGGGCACAGGAGAAATGAAGATTTTCTACTCATAATTCAGCCTCCAGCAGGCAAAGCTAGTGTGGTAGGGAGCCCCTCTGGCCTTCTATCTCTATCTCTGTGTCTCTGAGGTCTCTGCCTCTCTCTGCTCCTGTCTCTTTTTTTTGGGTAATTTTTCCTTTTTAGAATTTTTTTTTAAGGTAGAATTTCTCTCTGGCTCTCAGCTCCATCTTTTGTTTTGTTAATAATCCCTTCTGCTCCTTTCTTCCAAGCAGGAGAGTTGAGCCATTCTCTGAGAAGTTTCCTCATGGAAACTGGAAACTAGGTATTTCAGGGCACAGGAGAAATGAAGATTTCCTACTGATAATTTAGCCTCCAGCAATCAAAGCTAGTGTGGTAGGGAGCCCCTCTGGCCTTCTATCTCTGTCTCTGTTTCTTTGAGGTCTCTGCCTCTCTCTGCTGCTGTCTCATTTTTTTTTTGGTAATTTTTCCTTTTTACGATTTTATTTTAAGGTAGAGTTTCTCTCTGACTCTCAGCTCCATCTTTTGTTTTGTTAATAATCCCTTCTGCTCCTTTCTTCCAGGCAGGAGAGTTGAGCCATTCTCTGAGAAGTTTCCTCATGGATACTGGGAACTAGATATTTCAGGGCACAGGAGAAATGAAGATTTTCTACTCATAATTCAGCCTCCAGCAGGCAAAGCTAGTGTGGTAGGGAGCCCCTCTGGCCTTCTATCTCTATCTCTGCGTCTCTGAGGTCTCTGCCTCTCTCTGCTCCTGTCTCCTTTTTTTGGTAATTTTTCCTTTTACGATTTTATTTTAAAGTAGAGTTTCTCTCTGACTCTCAGCTCCATCTTTTGTTTTGTTAATAATCCCTTCTGCTCCTTTCTTCCAAGCAGGAGAGTTGAGCCATTCTCTGAGAAGATTCCTCATAGAAACTGGGAACTAGATATTTCAGGGCACAGGAGAAATGAAGATTTTCTACTCATAATTCAGCCTGCAGCAAGCAAATCTAGTGTGGTAGGGTGCCTCTCTGGCCTTCTATCTCTGTCTCTGTGTCTCTGAGGTCTCTGCCTCTCTCTGCTCCTGTCTCATTTTTTTTGGTAATTTTTCCTTTTTACGATTTTTTTTTAAGGTAGAGTTTCTCTCTGGCTCTCAGCTCCATCTTTTGTTTTGTTAATAATCCCTTCTGCTCCTTTCTTCCATGCAGGAGAGTTGAGCCATTCTCTGAGAAGATTCCTCATGGAAACTGGGAACTAGATATTTCAGGGCACAGGAGAAATGAAGATTTTCTACTCATTATTCAGCCTCCAGCAAGCAAAGCTAGTTTGGTAGGGAGCCCCTCTGGCCTTCTATCTCTGTCTCTGTGTCTCTGAGGTCTCTGCCTTTCTCTGCTCCTATCTCATTTTTTTTTGGTAATTTTTCCTTTTTACGTTTTTTTTTTAAGGTAGAGTTTCTCTCTGGCTCTCAGCTCCATCTTTTGTTTTGTTAATAATCCCTTCTGCTCCTTTCTTCCAGGCAGGAGAGTTGAGCCATTCTCTGAGAAGATTCCTCATGGAAACTGGGAACTAGTATTTCAGGGCACAGGAGAAATGAAGATTTTCTACTCATAATTCAGCCTCCAGCAGGCAAAACTAGTGTGGTAGGGAGCCCCTCTGGCCTTCTATCTCTATCTCTGTGTCTCTGAGGTCTCTGCCTCTCTCTGCTCCTGTCTCTTTTTTTTGGGTAATTTTTCCTTTTTAGAATTTTTTTTAAGGTAGAATTTCTCTCTGGCTCTCAGCTCCATCTTTTCTTTTGTTAATAATCCCTTCTGCTCCTTTCTTCCAGGCAGGAGAGTTGAGCCATTCTCTGAGAAGTTTCCTCATGGAAACTGGAAACTAGATATTTCAGGGCACAGGAGAAATGAAGATTTCCTACTGATAATTTAGCCTCCAGCAATCAAAGCTAGTGTGGTAGGGAGCCCCTCTGGCCTTCTATCTCTGTCTCTGTTTCTCTGAGGTCTCTGCCTCTCTCTGCTGCTGTCTCATTTTTTTTTTGGTAATTTTTCCTTTTTACGATTTTATTTTAAGGTAGAGTTTCTCTCTGACTCTCAGCTCCATCTTTTGTTTTGTTAATAATCCCTTCTGCTCCTTTCTTCCAGGCAGGAGAGTTGAGCCATTCTCTGAGAAGATTCCTCATGGAAACTGGGAACTAGATATTTCAGGGCACAGGAGAAATGAAGATTTTCCACTCATAATTCAGCCTCCAGCAGGCAAAGCTAGTGTGGTAGGGAGCCCCTCTGGCCTTCTATCTCTATTTCTGCATCTCTGAGGTCTCTGCCTCTCTCTGCTCCTGTCTCTTTTTTTTTGGTAATTTTTCCTTTTTACGATTATTTTGAAGGTAGAGTTTCTCTCTGGCTCTCAGCTCCATCTTTTGTTTTGTTAATAATCCCTTCTGCTCCTTTCTTCCAGGCAGGAGAGTTGAGCCATTCTTTGAGAAGTTTCCTCATGGAAACTGGAAACTAGATATTTCAGGGCACAGGAGAAATGAAGATTTCCTACTGATAATTTATCCTCCAGCAAGCAAAGCTAGTGTGGTAGGGAGCCCCTCTGGCCTTCTATCTCTGTCTCTGTGTCTCTCAGGTCTCTGCCTCTCTCTGCTGCTGTCTCATTCTTTTTTGGTAATTTTTACTTTTACGATTTTATTTTAAGGTAGTGTTTCTCTCTGACACTCAGCTCCATCTATTGTTTTGTTAATAATCCCTTCTGCTCCTTTCTTCCAAGCAGGAGAGTTGAGCCATTCTCTGAGAAGATTCCTCATGGAAACTGGGAACAAGATATTTCAGGGCACAGGAGAAATGAAGATTTTCTACTCATTATTCAGCCTCCAGCAAGCAAAGCTAGTGTGGTAGGGAGCCCCTCTGGCCTTCTATATCTGTCTCTGTGTCTCTGAGGTCTCTGCCTCTCTCTGCTCCTGTCTCATTTTTTTTTGGTAATTTTTCCTTTTTACGATTTTTTTTAAGGTAGAGTTTCTCTCTGGCTCTCAGCTCCATCTTTTGTTTTGTTAATAATTCCTTCTGCTCCTTTCTTCCAGGCAGGAGAGTTGAGCCATTCTCTGAGAAGATTCCTCATGGAAACTGGGAACTAGATATTTCAGGGCACAGGAGAAATGAAGATTTTCTACTCATAATTCAGCCTCCAGCAGGCAAAGCTAGGGTAGTAGGGAGCCCCTCTGGCCTTCTGTCTCTATCTCAGTGTCTCTGAGGTCTCTGCCTCTCTTTGCTCCCGTCTCTTTTTTTTTGGTAATTTTTCCTTTTTACAATTTTTTTTAAGGTAGAGTTTCTCTCTGGCTCTCAGCTCCATCTTTTGTTTTGTTAATAATCCCTTCTGCTCCTTTCTTCCAGGCAGGAGAGTTGAGCCATTCTCTGAGAAGTTTCCTCATGGAAACTGGAAACTAGATATTTCAGGGCACAGGAGAAATGAAGATTTCCTACTGATAATTTAGCCTCCAGCAAGCAAAGCTAGTGTGGTAGGGAGCCCCTCTGGCCTTCTATCTCTGTCTCTGTGTCTCTGAGGTCTCTGCCTCTCTCTGCTGCTGTCTCATTTTTTTTTGGTAATTTTTCCTTTTTACGATTTTTTTTTAAGGTAGAGTTTCTCTCTGACTCTCAGCTCCATCTTTTGTTTTGTTAATAATCCCTTCTGCTCCTTTCTTCCAGGCAGGAGAGTTGAGCCATTCTCTGAGAAGGTTCCTCATAGAAACTGGGAACAAGATATTTCAGGGCACAGGAGAAATGAAGATTTTCTACTCATAATTCAGCCTCCGGCAAGCAAAGCTAGTGTGGTAGGGTGCCTCTCTGGCCTTCTATCTCTGTCTCTGTGTCTGTGAGGTCTCTGCCTCTCTCTGCTCCTGTCTCATTTTTTTTTGGTAATTTTTCCTTTTTACGATTTTTTTTAAGTTAGAGTTTCTCTCTGGCTCCCAGCTCCATCTTTTGTTTTGTTAATAATCCCTTCTGCTCCTTTCTTCCAGGCAGGAGAGTTGAGCCATTCTCTGAGAAGATTCCTCATGGAAACTGGGAACTAGATATTTCAGGGCACAGGAGAAATGAAGATTTTCTACTCATTATTCAGCCTCCAGCAAGCAAAGCTAGTTTGGTAGGGAGCCCCTCTGGCCTTCTATCTCTGTCTCTGTGTCTCTGAGGTCTCTGCCTCTCTCTGCTCCTGTCTCATTTTTTTTTGGTAATTTTTCCTTTTTACGTTTTTTTTTTATGGTAGAGTTTCTCTCTGGCTCTCAGCTCCATCTTTTTTTTTGTTAATAATCCCTTCTGCTCCTTTCTTCCAGGGAGGAGAGTTGAGCCATTCTCTGAGAAGATTCCTCATGGAAACTGGGAACAAGATATTTCAGGGCACAGGAGAAATGAAGATTTTCTACTCATTATTCAGCCTCCAGCAAGCAAAGCTAGTGTGGTAGGGAGCCCCTCTGGCCTTCTATCTCTGTCTCTGTGTCTCTGAGGTCTCTGCCTCTCTCTGCTCCTGTCTCATTATTTTTTTGGTAATTTTTCCTTTTTACGATTTTTTTTAAGTTAGAGTTTCTCTCTGGCTCTCAGCTTCATCTTTTGTTTTGTTAATAATCCCTTCTGCTCCTTTCTTCCAGGCAGGAGAGTTGAGCCATTCTCTGAGAAGATTCCTCATGGAAACTGGGAACTAGATATTTCAGGGCACAGGAGAAATGAAGATTTTCTACTCATAATTCAGCCTCCAGCAGGCAAAGCTAGTGTGGTAGGGAGCCCCTCTGGCCTTCTATCTCTATCTCTCTGTCTCTGAGGTCTCTGCCTCTCTCTGCTCCTTTCTCTTTTTTTTGGGTAATTTTTCCTTTTTACGATTTTTTTTTAAGGTAGAATTTCTCTCTGGCTCTCAGCTCCATCTTTTGTTTTGTTAATAATCCCTTCTGCTCCTTTCTTCCAGGCAGGAGAGTTGAGCCATTCTCTGAGAAGTTTCCTCATGGAAACTGGAAACTAGATATTTCAGGGCACAGGAGAAATGAAGATTTCCTACTGATAATTTAGCCTCCAGCAAGCAAAGCTAGTGTGGTAGGGAGCCCCTCTGGCCTTCTATCTCTGTCTCTGTGTCTCTGATGTCTCTGCCTCTCTCTGCTGCTGTCTCAGTTTTTTTTGGTAATTTTTCCTTTTTACGATTTTATTTTAAGGTAGAGTTTCTCTCTGACTCTCAGCTCCATCTTTTGTATTGTTAATAATCCCTTCTGCTCCTTTCTTCCAAGCAGGAGAGTTGAGCCATTCTCTGAGAAGATTCCTCATGGAAACTGGGAACTAGATATTTCAGGGCACAGGAGAAATGAAGATTTTCTACTCATAATTCAGCCTCCAGCAAGCAAAGCTAGTGTGGTAGGGAGCCCCTCTGGCCTTCTATCTCTGTCTCTGTGTCTCTGAGGTCTCTGACTCTCTCTGCTGCTGTCTCATTTTTTTTGGTAATTTTTCCTTTTTACGATTTTTTTTTAAGGTAGAGTTTCTCTCTGACTCTCAGCTCCATCTTTGGTTTTGTTAATAATCCCTTCTGCTCCTTTCTTCCAAGCAGGAGAGTTGAGCCATTCTCTGAGAAGATTCCTCATGGAAACTGGGAACTAGATATTTCAGGGCAGAGGAGAAATGAAGATTTTCTACTCATTATTCAGCCTCCAGCAAGCAAAGCTAGTGTGGTAGGGAGCCCCTCTGGCCTTCTATCTCTGTCTCTGTGTCTCTGAGGTCTCTGCCTCTCTCTTCTGCTGTCTCATTTTTTTTGGTAATTTTTCCTTTTTACGATTTTTTTTAAGTTAGAGTTTCTCTCTGGCTCTCAGCTCCATCTTTTGTTTTGTTAATAATCCCTTCTGCTCCTTTCTTCCAAGCAGGAGAGTTGAGCCATTCTCTGAGAAGATTCCTCATGGAAACTGGGAACTAGTTGTTTCAGGGCACAGGAGAAATGAAGATTTTCTACTCATAATTCAGCCTCCAGCAAGCAAAGCTAGTGTGGTAAGGAGCCCCTCTGGCCTTCTATCTCTCTCTCTGTGTCTCTGAGGTCTCTGCCTCTCTCTGCTCCTGTCTCATTTTTTTTTGGTAATTTTTCCTTTTTACAATTTTTTTTAAGGTAGAGTTTCTCTCTGGCTCTCAGCTCCGTCTTCTGTTTTGTTAATAATCCCTTCTGCTCCTTTCTTCCAGGCAGGAGAGTTCAGCCATTCTCTGATAAGATTCCTCATGGAAACTGGGAACTAGATATTTCAGGGCACAGGAGAAATGAAGATTTTCTACTCATAATTCAGCCTCCAGCAAGCAAAGCTAGTGTGGTAGGGAGCCCCTCTGGCCTTCTATCTCTGTCTCTGTGTCTCTGAGGTCTCTGACTCTCTCTGCTCCTGTCTCTTTTTTTTGGTAATTTTTCCTTTTTACAATTTTTTTTTAAGGTAGAGTTTCTCTCTGGCTCTCAGCTCCATCTTTTGTTTTGTTAATAATTCCTTCTGCTCCTTTCTTCCAGACAGGAGAGTTGAGCCATTCTCTGAGAAGATTCCTCATGGAAATTGGGAACTAGATATTTCAGGGCACAGGAGAAATGAAGATTTTGTACTCATTATTCAGCATCCAGCAAGCAAAGCTAGTGTGGTAGGGATCCCCTCTGGCCTTCTATCTCTGTCTCTGTGTCTCTGAGGTCTCTGCCTCTCTCTGCTCCTGTCTCATTTTTTTTTTGTTAATTTTTCCTTTTTACGAATTTTTTTTAAGTTAGAGTTTCTCTCTGGCGCTCAGCTCCATCTTTTGTTTTGTTAATAATCCCTTCTGCTCCTTTCTTCCAGGCAGGAGAATTGAGCCATTCTCTGAGAAGATTCCTCATGGAAACTGGGAACTAGATATTTCAGGGCACAGGAGAAATGAAGATTTTCTACTCATAATTCAGCCTCCAGCAGGCAAAGCTAGTGTGGTAGGGAGCCCCTCTGGCCTTCTATCTCTATCTCTGTGTCTCTGAGGTCTCTGCCTCTCTCTGCTCCTGTCTCTTTTTTTTGGGTAATTTTTCCTTTTTACGATTTTTTTATTGTAAAATTTCTCTCTGGCTCTCAGCTCCATCTTTTGTTTTGTTAATAATCCCTTCTGCTTCTTTCTTCCAGGCAGGAGAGTTGAGCCATTCTCTGAGAAGATTCCTCATGGAAACTGGGAACTAGATATTTCAGGGCACAGGAGAAATGAAGATTTTCTACTCATTATTCAGCCTCCAGCAAGCAAAGCTAGTGTGGTAGGGAGCCCCTCTGGCCTTCTATCTCTGTCTCTGTGTCTCTGAGGTCTCTGCCTCTCTCTGCTCCTGTCTCATTTTTTTTTGGTAATTTTTCCTTTTTATGATTTTTTTTAAGGTAGAGTTTCTCTCTGGCTCTCAGCTCCATCTTTTGTTTTGTTAATAATTCCTTCTGCTCCTTTCTTCCAGGCAGGAGAGTTGATCCATTCTCTGAGAAGTTTCCTCATGGAAACTGGGAACTAGATATTTCATGGCACAGGAGAAATGAAGATTTTCTACTCATTATTCAGCCTCCAGCAAGCAAAGCTAGTTTGGGAGGGAGCCCCTCTGGCCTTCTATCTCTGTCTCTGTGTCTCTGAGGTCTCTGCCTCTCTCTGCTCCTGTCTCATGTTTTTTTGGTAATTTTTCCTTTTTACGTTTTTTTTTTACGGTAGAGTTTCTCTCTGGCTCTCAGCTCCATCTTTTTTTTTGTTAATAATCCCTTCTGCTCCTTTCTTCCAGGCAGGAGAGTTGAGCCATTCTCTGAGAAGATTCCTCATGGAAACTGGAACTAGATATTTCAGGGCACAGGAGAAATGAAGATTTTCTACTCATTATTCAGCCTCTAGCAAGCAAAGCTAGTGTAGTAGTTAGCCCCTCTGGCCTTCTATCTCTGTCTCTGTGTCTCTGAGGTCTCTGCCTCTCTCTGCTCCTGACTCATTGTTTTTTGGTAATTTTTCCTTTTTACGATTTTTTTTAAGTTAGAGTTTCTCTCTGGCTCTCAGCTTCATCTTTTGTTTTCTTAATAATCCCTTCTGCTCCTTTCTTCCAGGCAGGAGAGTTGAGCCATTCTCTGAGAAGATTCCTCATGGAAACTGGAAACTAGATATTTCAGGGCACAGGAGAAATGAAGATTTTCTACTCATAATTCAGCCTCCAGCAGGCAAAGTGAGTGTGGTAGGGAGCCCCTCTGGCCTTCTATCTCTATCTCTGCGTCTCTGAGGTCTCTGCCTCTCTCTGCTCCTGTCTCTTTTTTTTGGGTAATTTTTCCTTTTTACGATTTTTTTTTAAGGTAGAATTTCTCTCTGGCTCTCAGCTCCATCTTTTGTTTTGTTAATAATCCCTTCTGCTCCTTTCTTCCAGGCAGGAGAGTTGAGCCATTCTCTTAGAAGTTTCCTCATGGAAACTGGAAACTAGATATTTCAGGGCACAGGAGAAATGAAGATTTCCTACTGATAATTTAGCCTCCAGCAATCAAAGCTAGTGTGGTAGGGAGCCCCTCTGGCCTTCTATCTCTGTCTCTTTGTCTCTGAGTTCTCTGCCTCTCTCTGCTGCTGTCTCATTTTTTTTTTGGTAATTTTTCGTTTTTACGATTTTATTTTAAGGTAGAGTTTCTCTCTGACTCTCAGCTCCATCTTTTGTTTTGTTAATAATCCCTTCTGCTCCTTTCTTCCAAGCAGGAGAGTTGAGCCATTCTCTGAGAAGATTCCTCATGGAAACTGGGAACTAGATATTTCAGGGCACAAGAGAAATGAAGATTTTCTACTCATAATTCAGCCTCCAGCAAGCAAAGCTAGTGTGGTAGGGAGCCCCTCTGGCCTTCTATCTCTGTCTCTGTGTCTCTGAGGTCTCTGACTCTCTCTGCTGCTGTCTCATTTTTTTGGTAATTTTTCCTTTTTACGATTTTTTTTAAAGGTAGAGTTTCTCTCTGACTCTCAGCTCCATCTTTTGTTTTGTTAATAATCCCTTCTGCTCCTTTCTTCCAAGCAGGAGAGTTGAGCCATTCTCTGAGAAGATTCCTCATGGAAACTGGGAACTAGATATTTCAGGGCACAGGAGAAATGAAGATTTTCTACTCATAATTCAGCCTCCAGCAGGCAAAGCTAGTGTGGTAGGGAGCCCCTCTGTCCTTCTATCTCTATCTCTGTGTCTCTGAGGTCTCTGCCTCTCTCTGCTCCTGTCTCTTTTTTTTGGTAATTTTTCCTTTTTACGATTTTTTTTAAGGTAGAGTTTCTCTCTGACTCTCAACTCCATCTTCTGTTTTGTTAATAATCCCTTCTGCTCCTTTCTTCCAGGCAAGAGAGTTGAGCCATTCTCTGAGAAGTTTCCTCATGGAAACTGGGAACTAGATATTTCAAGGCACAGGAGAAATGAAGATTTTCTACTCATAATTCAGCCTCCAGCAGGCAACGCTACTGTGGTAGGGAGCCCCTCTGTCCTTCTATCTCTATCTCTGTGTCTCTGAGGTCTCTGCCTCTCTCTGCTCCTGTCTCTTTTTTTTGGGTAATTTTTCCTTTTTACGATTTTTTTTAAGGTAGAATTTCTCTCTGGCTCTCAGCTCCATCTTTTGTTTTGTTAATAATCCCTTCTGCTCCTTTCTTCCAGGAAGGAGAGTTGAGCCAATCTCTGAGAAGATTCCTCATGGAAACTGGGAACTAGATATTTCAGGGCACATGAGAAATGAAGATTTTCTACTCATAATTCAGCCTCCAGCAGGCAAAGCTAGTGTGGTAGGAAGCCCCTCTGGCCTTCTATCTCTATCTCTGTGTCTCTGAGGTCTCTGCCTCTCTCTGCTCCTGTCTCTTTTTTTTGGTAATTTTTCCTTTTTACGATTTTTTTTAAGGTAGAGTTTCTCTCTGACTCTCAACTCCATCTTCTGTTTTGTTAATAATCCCTTCTGCTCCTTTCTTCCAGGCAGGAGAGTTGAGCCATTCTCTGAGAAGTTTCCTCATGGAAACTGGGAACTAGATATTTCAAGGCACAGGAGAAATGAAGATTTTCTACTCATAATTCAGCCTCCAGCAGGCAAAGCTAGTGTGGTAGCGAGCCCCTCTGGCCTTCTATCTCTATCTCTGTGTCTCTGAGGTCTCTGCCTCTCTCTTCTACTGTCTCTTTTTTTTTGGTAATTTTTCCTTTTTACGATTTTTTTTTAAGGTAGAGTTTCTCTTTTGCTCTCAGCTCAATCTTTTGTTTTTTTAATAATCCCTTCTGCTCCTTTCTTCCAGGCAGGAGAGTTGAGCCATTCTCTGAGAAGTTTCCTCATGGAAACTTGAAACTAGATATTTCAGGGCACAGGAGAAATGAAGATTTCCTACTGATAATTTAGCCTCCAGCAAGCAAAGCTAGTGTGGTAGGGAGCCCCTCTGGCCTTCTATCTCTGTCTCTTTGTCTCTGAGGTCTCTGCCCCTCTCTGCTGCTGTCTCATTTTTTTTTGGTAATTTTTTCTTTTACGATTTTATTTTAAGGTAGAGTTTCTCTCTGACTCTCAGCTCCATCTTTTGTTTTGTTAATAATCCCTTCTGCTCCTTTCTTCCAAGCAGGAGAGTTGAGCCATTCTTTGAGAAGATTCCTCATGGAAACTGGGAACTAGATATTTCAGGGCACAGGAGAAATGAAGATTTTATACTCATAATTCATCCTCCAGCAAGCAAAGCTAGTGTGGTAGGGAGCCCCTCTGGCCTTCTATCTATGTCTCTGTGTCTCTGAGTTCTCTGCCTCTCTCTGCTCCTGTCTCATTTTTTTTTGTAATTTTTCCTTTTTATGATTTTTTTTTAAGGTAGAGTTTCCCTCTGGCTCTCAGCTCCATCTTTTGTTTTGTTAATAATCCCTTCTGCTCCTTTCTTCCAGGCAGGAGAGTTGAGCCATTCTCTGAGAAGTTTCCTCATGGAAACTTGAAACTAGATATTTCAGGGCACAGGAGAAATGAAGATTTCCTACTGATAATTTAGCCTCCAGCAAGCAAAGCTAGTGTGGTAGGGAGCCCCTCTGGCCTTCTATCTCTGTCTCTTTGTCTCTGAGGTCTCTGCCCCTCTCTGCTGCTGTCTCATTTTTTTTTGGTAATTTTTTCTTTTACGATTTTATTTTAAGGTAGAGTTTCTCTCTGACTCTCAGCTCCATCTTTTGTTTTGTTAATAATCCCTTCTGCTCCTTTCTTCCAAGCAGGAGAGTTGAGCCATTCTTTGAGAAGATTCCTCATGGAAACTGGGAACTAGATATTTCAGGGCACAGGAGAAATGAAGATTTTATACTCATAATTCATCCTCCAGCAAGCAAAGCTAGTGTGGTAGGGAGCCCCTCTGGCCTTCTATCTATGTCTCTGTGTCTCTGAGTTCTCTGCCTCTCTCTGCTCCTGTCTCATTTTTTTTTGTAATTTTTCCTTTTTATGATTTTTTTTTAAGGTAGAGTTTCCCTCTGGCTCTCAGCTCCATCTTTTGTTTTGTTAATAATCCCTTCTGCTCCTTTCTTCCAGGCAGGAGAGTTGAGCCATTCTCTGAGAAGATTCCTTATGGAAACTGGGAACTAGATATTTCAGGGCACAGGAGAAATGAAGATTTTCTACTCATAATTCTGCCTCCAGTAAGCAAAGCTAGTGTGGTAGGGTGCCTCTCTGGCCTTCTATCTCTGTCTCTGTGTCTCTGAGGTCTCTGCCTCTCTCTTCTCCTGTCTCAATTTTTTTGGTAATTTTTCCTTTTTACGATTTTTTTTAAGGTAGAGTTTCTCTCTGGCTCTCAGCTCCATCTTTTGTTTTGTTAATAATCCCTTCTGCTCCTTTCTTCCATGCAGGAGAGTTGAGCCATTCTCTGAGAAGATTCCTCATGGAAACTGGGAACTAGATATTTCAGGGCACAGGAGAAATGAAGATTTCCTACTGATAATTTAGCCTCCAGCAAGCAAAGCTAATGTGGTAGGGAGCCCGTCTGGCCTTCTATCTCTGTCTCTGTGTCTCTGAGGTCTCTGTCTCTCTCTGCTCCTGTGTCATTTTTTTTTGGTAAATTTTCCTTTTTACGTTTTTTTTTTTAAGGTAGAGTTTCTCTCTGGCTCTCAGCTCCATCTTTTGTTTTGTTAATAATCCCTTCTGCTCCTTTCTTCCAGGCAGGAGAGTTTAGCCATTCTCTGAGAAGATTCCTCATGGAACCTGGGAACTAGATATTTCAGGGCACAGGAGAAATGAAGATTTTCTACTCATTATTCAGCCTCCAGCAGGCAAAGATACTGTGGTAGGGAGCCCCTCTGGCCTTCTATCTCTATCTCTGTGTCTCTGAGGTCTCTGCCTCTCTCTGCTCCTGTCTCTTTTTTTTTGGGTAATTTTTCCTTTTTAGAATTTTTTCTTAAGGTAGAATTTCTCTCTGGCTCTCAGCTCCATCTTTTGTTTTGTTAATAATTCCTTCTGCTCCTTTCTTCCAGGCAGGAGAGTTGAGCCATTCTCTGAGAAGTTACCTCATGGAAACTGGAAACTAGATATTTCAGGGCACAGGAGAAATGAAGATTTCCTACTGATAATTTAGCCTCCAGCAAGCAAAGCTAATGTGGTAGGGAGCCCCTCTGGCCTTCTATCTCTGTCTCTGTGTCTCTGAGGTCTCTGCCTCTCTCTGCTGCTGTCTCATTTTTTTTTGGTAATTTCTCCTTTTACGATTTTATTTTAAGGTAGAGTTTCTCTCTGACTCTCAGCTCCATCTTTTGTTTTGTTAATAATCCCTTCTGCTCCTTTCTTCCATGCAGGAGAGTTGAGCCATTCTCTGAGAAGATTCCTCATAGAAACTGGGAACTAGATATTTCAGGGCACAGGAGAAATGAAGATTTTCTACTCATAATTCAGCCTCCAGCATGCAAAGCTAGTGTGGTAGGGTGCTTCTCTGGCCTTCTATCTCTTTCTCTGTGTCTCTGAGGTCTGTGCCTCTCTCTGCTCCTGTCTCATTTTTTTTGGTAATTTTTCCTTTTTACGATTTTTTTTAAGGTAGAGTTTCTCTCTGGCTCTCAGCTCCATCTTTTGTTTTGTTAATAATCCCTTCTGCTCCTTTCTTCCATGCAGGAGAGTTGAGCCATTATCTGAGAAGATTCCTCATGGAAACTGGGAACTAGATATTTCAGAGCACAGGAGAAATGAAGATTTTCTACTCATTATTCAGCCTCCAGCAAGCAAAGCTAGTTTGGTAGGGAGCCCCTCTGGCCTTCTCTCTCTGTCTCTGTGTCTCTGAGGTCTCTGCCTCTCTCTGCTCCTATCTCATTTTTTTTTTGGTAATTTTTCCTTTTTACGTTTTTTTTTTAAGGTAGAGTTTCTCTCTGGCTCTCAGCTCCATCTTTTGTTTTGTTAATAATCCCTTCTGCTCCTTTCTTCCAGGCAGGAGAGTTGAGCCATTCTCTGAGAAGATTCCTCATGGAAACTGGGAACTAGATATTTCAGGGCACAGGAGAAATGAAGATTTTCTACTCATAATTTAGCCTCCAGCAGGCAAAGCTAGTGTGGTAGGGAGCCCCTCTTGCCTTCTATCTCTATCTCTGTGTCTCTGAGGTCTCTGCCTCTCTCTGCTGCTGTCTCATTTTTTTTTTTGGTAATTTTTCCTTTTTACGATTTTATTTTAAGGTAGAGTTTCTCTCTGACTCTCAGCTCCATCTTTTGTTTTGTTAATAATCGCTTCTGCTCCTTTCTTCCAGGCAGGAGAGTTGAGCCATTCTCTGAGAAGATTCCTCATGGATACTGGGAACTAGATATTTCAGGGCACAGGAGAAATGAAGATTTTCTACTCATAATTCAGCCTCCAGCAGGCAAAGCTAGTGTGGTAGGGAGCCCCTTTGGCCTTCTATCTCTATCTCTGCGTCTCTGAGGTCTCTGCCTCTCTCTGCTCCTGTCTCTTTTTTTTGGTAATTTTTCCTTTTACGATTTTATTTTAAGGTAGAGTTTCTCTCTGACTCTCAGCTCCATCTTTTGTTTTGTTAATAATCCCTTCTGCTCCTTTCTTCCAAGCAGGAGAGTTGAGCCATTCTCTGAGAAGATTCCTCATAGAAACTGGGAACTAGATATTTCAGGGCCCAGGAGAAATGAAGATTTTCTACTCATAATTCAGCCTCCAGCAAGCAAATCTAGTGTGGTAGGGTGCCTCTCTGGCCTTCTATCTCTGTCTCTGTGTCTCTGAGGTCTCTGCCTCTCTCTGATCCTGTCTCATTTTTTTTGGTAATTTTTCCTTTTTACGATTTTTTTTAAGGTAGAGTTTCTCTCTGGCTCTCAGCTCCATCTTTTGTTTTGTTAATAATCCCTTCTGCTCCTTTCTTCCATGCAGGAGAGTTGAGCCATTCTCTGAGAAGATTCCTCATGGAAACTGGGAACTAGATATTTCAGGGCACAGGAGAAATGAAGATTTTCTACTCATTATTCAGCCTCCAGCAAGCAAAGCTAGTTTGGTAGGGAGCCCCTCTGGCCTTCTATCTCTGTCTCTGTGTCTCTGAGGTCTCTGCCTCTCTCTGCTCCTATCTCATTTTTTTTGGTAATTTTTCCTTTTTACGTTTTTTTTTTAAGGTAGAGTTTCTCTCTGGCTCTCAGCTCCATCTTTTGTTTTGTTAATAATCCCTTCTGCTCCTTTCTTCCAGGCAGGAGAGTTGAGCCATTCTCTGAGAAGATTCCTCATGGAAACTGGGAACTAGATATTTCAGGGCACAGGAGAAATGAAGATTTTCTACTCATAATTCAGCCTCCAGCAGGCAAAGCTAGTGTGGTAGGGAGCCCCTCTGGCCTTCTATCTCTATCTCTGTGTCTCTGAGGTCTCTGCCTCTCTCTGCTCCTGTCTCTTTTTTTTGGGTAATTTTTCCTTTTTAGAATTTTTTTTTAAGGTAGAATTTCTCTCTGGCTCTCAGCTCCATCTTTTGTTTTGTTAATAATCCCTTCTGCTCCTTTCTTCCAAGCAGGAGAGTTGAGCCATTCTCTGAGAAGTTTCCTCATGGAAACTGGAAACTAGGTATTTCAGGGCACAGGAGAAATGAAGATTTCCTACTGATAATTTAGCCTCCAGCAATCAAAGCTAGTGTGGTAGGGAGCCCCTCTGGCCTTCTATCTCTGTCTCTGTTTCTTTGAGGTCTCTGCCTCTCTCTGCTGCTGTCTCATTTTTTTTTTGGTAATTTTTCCTTTTTACGATTTTATTTTAAGGTAGAGTTTCTCTCTGACTCTCAGCTCCATCTTTTGTTTTGTTAATAATCCCTTCTGCTCCTTTCTTCCAGGCAGGAGAGTTGAGCCATTCTCTGAGAAGTTTCCTCATGGATACTGGGAACTAGATATTTCAGGGCACAGGAGAAATGAAGATTTTCTACTCATAATTCAGCCTCCAGCAGGCAAAGCTAGTGTGGTAGGGAGCCCCTCTGGCCTTCTATCTCTATCTCTGCGTCTCTGAGGTCTCTGCCTCTCTCTGCTCCTGTCTCCTTTTTTTGGTAATTTTTCCTTTTACGATTTTATTTTAAAGTAGAGTTTCTCTCTGACTCTCAGCTCCATCTTTTGTTTTGTTAATAATCCCTTCTGCTCCTTTCTTCCAAGCAGGAGAGTTGAGCCATTCTCTGAGAAGATTCCTCATAGAAACTGGGAACTAGATATTTCAGGGCACAGGAGAAATGAAGATTTTCTACTCATAATTCAGCCTGCAGCAAGCAAATCTAGTGTGGTAGGGTGCCTCTCTGGCCTTCTATCTCTGTCTCTGTGTCTCTGAGGTCTCTGCCTCTCTCTGCTCCTGTCTCATTTTTTTTGGTAATTTTTCCTTTTTACGATTTTTTTTAAGGTAGAGTTTCTCTCTGGCTCTCAGCTCCATCTTTTGTTTTGTTAATAATCCCTTCTGCTCCTTTCTTCCATGCAGGAGAGTTGAGCCATTCTCTGAGAAGATTCCTCATGGAAACTGGGAACTAGATATTTCAGGGCACAGGAGAAATGAAGATTTTCTACTCATTATTCAGCCTCCAGCAAGCAAAGCTAGTTTGGTAGGGAGCCCCTCTGGCCTTCTATCTCTGTCTCTGTGTCTCTGAGGTCTCTGCCTCTCTCTGCTCCTATCTCATTTTTTTTTGGTAATTTTTCCTTTTTACGTTTTTTTTTTAAGGTAGAGTTTCTCTCTGGCTCTCAGCTCCATCTTTTGTTTTGTTAATAATCCCTTCTGCTCCTTTCTTCCAGGCAGGAGAGTTGAGCCATTCTCTGAGAAGATTCCTCATGGAAACTGGGAACTAGTATTTCAGGGCACAGGAGAAATGAAGATTTTCTACTCATAATTCAGCCTCCAGCAGGCAAAACTAGTGTGGTAGGGAGCCCCTCTGGCCTTCTATCTCTATCTCTGTGTCTCTGAGGTCTCTGCCTCTCTCTGCTCCTGTCTCTTTTTTTTGGGTAATTTTTCCTTTTTAGAATTTTTTTTAAGGTAGAATTTCTCTCTGGCTCTCAGCTCCATCTTTTCTTTTGTTAATAATCCCTTCTGCTCCTTTCTTCCAGGCAGGAGAGTTGAGCCATTCTCTGAGAAGTTTCCTCATGGAAACTGGAAACTAGATATTTCAGGGCACAGGAGAAATGAAGATTTCCTACTGATAATTTAGCCTCCAGCAATCAAAGCTAGTGTGGTAGGGAGCCCCTCTGGCCTTCTATCTCTGTCTCTGTTTCTCTGAGGTCTCTGCCTCTCTCTGCTGCTGTCTCATTTTTTTTTTGGTAATTTTTCCTTTTTACGATTTTATTTTAAGGTAGAGTTTCTCTCTGACTCTCAGCTCCATCTTTTGTTTTGTTAATAATCCCTTCTGCTCCTTTCTTCCAGGCAGGAGAGTTGAGCCATTCTCTGAGAAGATTCCTCATGGAAACTGGGAACTAGATATTTCAGGGCACAGGAGAAATGAAGATTTTCCACTCATAATTCAGCCTCCAGCAGGCAAAGCTAGTGTGGTAGGGAGCCCCTCTGGCCTTCTATCTCTATTTCTGCATCTCTGAGGTCTCTGCCTCTCTCTGCTCCTGTCTCTTTTTTTTTGGTAATTTTTCCTTTTTACGATTATTTTGAAGGTAGAGTTTCTCTCTGGCTCTCAGCTCCATCTTTTGTTTTGTTAATAATCCCTTCTGCTCCTTTCTTCCAGGCAGGAGAGTTGAGCCATTCTTTGAGAAGTTTCCTCATGGAAACTGGAAACTAGATATTTCAGGGCACAGGAGAAATGAAGATTTCCTACTGATAATTTATCCTCCAGCAAGCAAAGCTAGTGTGGTAGGGAGCCCCTCTGGCCTTCTATCTCTGTCTCTGTGTCTCTCAGGTCTCTGCCTCTCTCTGCTGCTGTCTCATTCTTTTTTGGTAATTTTTACTTTTACGATTTTATTTTAAGGTAGTGTTTCTCTCTGACACTCAGCTCCATCTATTGTTTTGTTAATAATCCCTTCTGCTCCTTTCTTCCAAGCAGGAGAGTTGAGCCATTCTCTGAGAAGATTCCTCATGGAAACTGGGAACAAGATATTTCAGGGCACAGGAGAAATGAAGATTTTCTACTCATTATTCAGCCTCCAGCAAGCAAAGCTAGTGTGGTAGGGAGCCCCTCTGGCCTTCTATATCTGTCTCTGTGTCTCTGAGGTCTCTGCCTCTCTCTGCTCCTGTCTCATTTTTTTTTGGTAATTTTTCCTTTTTACGATTTTTTTTAAGGTAGAGTTTCTCTCTGGCTCTCAGCTCCATCTTTTGTTTTGTTAATAATTCCTTCTGCTCCTTTCTTCCAGGCAGGAGAGTTGAGCCATTCTCTGAGAAGATTCCTCATGGAAACTGGGAACTAGATATTTCAGGGCACAGGAGAAATGAAGATTTTCTACTCATAATTCAGCCTCCAGCAGGCAAAGCTAGGGTAGTAGGGAGCCCCTCTGGCCTTCTGTCTCTATCTCAGTGTCTCTGAGGTCTCTGCCTCTCTTTGCTCCCGTCTCTTTTTTTTTGGTAATTTTTCCTTTTTACAATTTTTTTTAAGGTAGAGTTTCTCTCTGGCTCTCAGCTCCATCTTTTGTTTTGTTAATAATCCCTTCTGCTCCTTTCTTCCAGGCAGGAGAGTTGAGCCATTCTCTGAGAAGTTTCCTCATGGAAACTGGAAACTAGATATTTCAGGGCACAGGAGAAATGAAGATTTCCTACTGATAATTTAGCCTCCAGCAAGCAAAGCTAGTGTGGTAGGGAGCCCCTCTGGCCTTCTATCTCTGTCTCTGTGTCTCTGAGATCTCTGCCTCTCTCTGCTGCTGTCTCATTTTTTTTTGGTAATTTTTCCTTTTTACGATTTTTTTTTAAGGTAGAGTTTCTCTCTGACTCTCAGCTCCATCTTTTGTTTTGTTAATAATCCCTTCTGCTCCTTTCTTCCAGGCAGGAGAGTTGAGCCATTCTCTGAGAAGGTTCCTCATAGAAACTGGGAACAAGATATTTCAGGGCACAGGAGAAATGAAGATTTTCTACTCATAATTCAGCCTCCGGCAAGCAAAGCTAGTGTGGTAGGGTGCCTCTCTGGCCTTCTATCTCTGTCTCTGTGTCTGTGAGGTCTCTGCCTCTCTCTGCTCCTGTCTCATTTTTTTTTGGTAATTTTTCCTTTTTACGATTTTTTTTAAGTTAGAGTTTCTCTCTGGCTCCCAGCTCCATCTTTTGTTTTGTTAATAATCCCTTCTGCTCCTTTCTTCCAGGCAGGAGAGTTGAGCCATTCTCTGAGAAGATTCCTCATGGAAACTGGGAACTAGATATTTCAGGGCACAGGAGAAATGAAGATTTTCTACTCATTATTCAGCCTCCAGCAAGCAAAGCTAGTTTGGTAGGGAGCCCCTCTGGCCTTCTATCTCTGTCTCTGTGTCTCTGAGGTCTCTGCCTCTCTCTGCTCCTGTCTCATTTTTTTTTGGTAATTTTTCCTTTTTACGTTTTTTTTTTATGGTAGAGTTTCTCTCTGGCTCTCAGCTCCATCTTTTTTTTTGTTAATAATCCCTTCTGCTCCTTTCTTCCAGGGAGGAGAGTTGAGCCATTCTCTGAGAAGATTCCTCATGGAAACTGGGAACAAGATATTTCAGGGCACAGGAGAAATGAAGATTTTCTACTCATTATTCAGCCTCCAGCAAGCAAAGCTAGTGTGGTAGGGAGCCCCTCTGGCCTTCTATCTCTGTCTCTGTGTCTCTGAGGTCTCTGCCTCTCTCTGCTCCTGTCTCATTATTTTTTTGGTAATTTTTCCTTTTTACGATTTTTTTTAAGTTAGAGTTTCTCTCTGGCTCTCAGCTTCATCTTTTGTTTTGTTAATAATCCCTTCTGCTCCTTTCTTCCAGGCAGGAGAGTTGAGCCATTCTCTGAGAAGATTCCTCATGGAAACTGGGAACTAGATATTTCAGGGCACAGGAGAAATGAAGATTTTCTACTCATAATTCAGCCTCCAGCAGGCAAAGCTAGTGTGGTAGGGAGCCCCTCTGGCCTTCTATCTCTATCTCTCTGTCTCTGAGGTCTCTGCCTCTCTCTGCTCCTTTCTCTTTTTTTTGGGTAATTTTTCCTTTTTACGATTTTTTTTTAAGGTAGAATTTCTCTCTGGCTCTCAGCTCCATCTTTTGTTTTGTTAATAATCCCTTCTGCTCCTTTCTTCCAGGCAGGAGAGTTGAGCCATTCTCTGAGAAGTTTCCTCATGGAAACTGGAAACTAGATATTTCAGGGCACAGGAGAAATGAAGATTTCCTACTGATAATTTAGCCTCCAGCAAGCAAAGCTAGTGTGGTAGGGAGCCCCTCTGGCCTTCTATCTCTGTCTCTGTGTCTCTGATGTCTCTGCCTCTCTCTGCTGCTGTCTCAGTTTTTTTTGGTAATTTTTCCTTTTTACGATTTTATTTTAAGGTAGAGTTTCTCTCTGACTCTCAGCTCCATCTTTTGTATTGTTAATAATCCCTTCTGCTCCTTTCTTCCAAGCAGGAGAGTTGAGCCATTCTCTGAGAAGATTCCTCATGGAAACTGGGAACTAGATATTTCAGGGCACAGGAGAAATGAAGATTTTCTACTCATAATTCAGCCTCCAGCAAGCAAAGCTAGTGTGGTAGGGAGCCCCTCTGGCCTTCTATCTCTGTCTCTGTGTCTCTGAGGTCTCTGACTCTCTCTGCTGCTGTCTCATTTTTTTTTGGTAATTTTTCCTTTTTACGATTTTTTTTTAAGGTAGAGTTTCTCTCTGACTCTCAGCTCCATCTTTTGTTTTGTTAATAATCCCTTCTGCTCCTTTCTTCCAAGCAGGAGAGTTGAGCCATTCTCTGAGAAGATTCCTCATGGAAACTGGGAACTAGATATTTCAGGGCAGAGGAGAAATGAAGATTTTCTACTCATTATTCAGCCTCCAGCAAGCAAAGCTAGTGTGGTAGGGAGCCCCTCTGGCCTTCTATCTCTGTCTCTGTGTCTCTGAGGTCTCTGCCTCTCTCTTCTGCTGTCTCATTTTTTTTGGTAATTTTTCCTTTTTACGATTTTTTTTAAGTTAGAGTTTCTCTCTGGCTCTCAGCTCCATCTTTTGTTTTGTTAATAATCCCTTCTGCTCCTTTCTTCCAAGCAGGAGAGTTGAGCCATTCTCTGAGAAGATTCCTCATGGAAACTGGGAACTAGTTGTTTCAGGGCACAGGAGAAATGAAGATTTTCTACTCATAATTCAGCCTCCAGCAAGCAAAGCTAGTGTGGTAAGGAGCCCCTCTGGCCTTCTATCTCTCTCTCTGTGTCTCTGAGGTCTCTGCCTCTCTCTGCTCCTGTCTCATTTTTTTTTGGTAATTTTTCCTTTTTACAATTTTTTTTAAGGTAGAGTTTCTCTCTGGCTCTCAGCTCCGTCTTCTGTTTTGTTAATAATCCCTTCTGCTCCTTTCTTCCAGGCAGGAGAGTTCAGCCATTCTCTGATAAGATTCCTCATGGAAACTGGGAACTAGATATTTCAGGGCACAGGAGAAATGAAGATTTTCTACTCATAATTCAGCCTCCAGCAAGCAAAGCTAGTGTGGTAGGGAGCCCCTCTGGCCTTCTATCTCTGTCTCTGTGTCTCTGAGGTCTCTGACTCTCTCTGCTCCTGTCTCTTTTTTTTGGTAATTTTTCCTTTTTACGATTTTTTTTTAAGGTAGAGTTTCTCTCTGGCTCTCAGCTCCATCTTTTGTTTTGTTAATAATTCCTTCTGCTCCTTTCTTCCAGACAGGAGAGTTGAGCCATTCTCTGAGAAGATTCCTCATGGAAATTGGGAACTAGATATTTCAGGGCACAGGAGAAATGAAGATTTTGTACTCATTATTCAGCATCCAGCAAGCAAAGCTAGTGTGGTAGGGATCCCCTCTGGCCTTCTATCTCTGTCTCTGTGTCTCTGAGGTCTCTGCCTCTCTCTGCTCCTGTCTCATTTTTTTTTTGTTAATTTTTCCTTTTTACGAATTTTTTTTAAGTTAGAGTTTCTCTCTGGCGCTCAGCTCCATCTTTTGTTTTGTTAATAATCCCTTCTGCTCCTTTCTTCCAGGCAGGAGAATTGAGCCATTCTCTGAGAAGATTCCTCATGGAAACTGGGAACTAGATATTTCAGGGCACAGGAGAAATGAAGATTTTCTACTCATAATTCAGCCTCCAGCAGGCAAAGCTAGTGTGGTAGGGAGCCCCTCTGGCCTTCTATCTCTATCTCTGTGTCTCTGAGGTCTCTGCCTCTCTCTGCTCCTGTCTCTTTTTTTTGGGTAATTTTTCCTTTTTACGATTTTTTTATTGTAAAATTTCTCTCTGGCTCTCAGCTCCATCTTTTGTTTTGTTAATAATCCCTTCTGCTTCTTTCTTCCAGGCAGGAGAGTTGAGCCATTCTCTGAGAAGATTCCTCATGGAAACTGGGAACTAGATATTTCAGGGCACAGGAGAAATGAAGATTTTCTACTCATAATTCAGCCTCCAGCAAGCAAAGCTAGTGTGGTAGGGAGCCCCTCTGGCCTTCTATCTCTGTCTCTGTGTCTCTGAGGTCTCTGCCTCTCTATGCTGCTCTCTCATTTTTTTTGGTAATTTTTCCTTTTTACGATTTTTTTTAAGGTAGAGTTTCTCTCTGGCTCTCAGCTCCATCTTTTATTTTGTTAATAATCCCTTCTGCTCCTTTCTTCCAGGCAGGAGAGTTGAGCCATTCTCTGAGAAGATTCCTCATGGAAACTGGGAACTAGATATTTCAGGGCACAGGAGAAATGAAGATTTTCTACTCATTATTCAGCATCCAGCAAGCAAAGCTAGTGTGGTAGGGATCCCCTCTGGCCTTCTATCTCTGTCTCTGTGTCTCTGAGGTCTCTGCCTCTCTCTGCTCCTGTCTCATTTTTTTTTGTTAATTTTTCCTTTTTACGAATTTTTTTTAAGTTAGAGTTTCTCTCTGGAGCTCAGCTCCATCTTTTGTTTTGTTAATAATCCCTTCTGCTCCTTTCTTCCAGGCAGGAGAACTGAGCCATTCTCTGAGAAGATTCCTCATGGAAACTGGGAACTAGATATTTCAGGGCACAGGAGAAATGAAGATTTTCTACTCATAATTCAGCCTCCAGCAGGCAAAGCTAGTGTGGTAGGGAGCCCCTCTGGCCTTCTATCTCTGTCTCTGTGTCTCTGAGGTCTCTGACTCTCTCTGCTGCTGTCTCATATTTTTGGTAATTTTTCCTTTTTACGATTTTTTTTTAAGGTAGAGTTTCTCTCTGACTCTCACCTCCATCTTTTGTTTTGTTAATAATCCCTTCTGCTCCTTTCTTCCAAGCAGGAGAGTTGAGCCATTCTCTGAGAAGATTCCTCATGGAAACTGGGAACTAGTTGTTTCAGGGCACAGGAGAAATGAAGATTTTCTACTCATAATTCAGCCTCCAGCAAGCAAAGCTAGTGTGGTAGGGAGCCCCTCTGGCCTTCTATCTCTCTCTCTGTGTCTCTGAGGTCTCTGCCTCTCTCTGCTCCTGTCTCATTTTTTTTTGGTAATTTTTCCTTTTTACAATTTTTTTTAAGGTAGAGTTTCTCTCTGGCTCTCAGCTCCGTCTTCTGTTTTGTTAATAATCCCTTCTGCTCCTTTCTTCCAGGCAGGAGAGTTCAGCCATTCTCTGATAAGATTCCTCATGGAAACTGGGAACTAGATATTTCAGGGCACAGGAGAAATGAAGATTTTCTACTCATAATTCAGCCTCCAGCAAGCAAAGCTAGTGTGGTAGGGAGCCCCTCTGGCCTTCTATCTCTGTCTCTGTGTCTCTGAGGTCTCTGACTCTCTCTGCTCCTGTCTCTTTTTTTTGGTAATTTTTCCTTTTTACGATTTTTTTTTAAGGTAGAGTTTCTCTCTGGCTCTCAGCTCCATCTTTTGTTTTGTTAATAATTCCTTCTGCTCCTTTCTTCCAGACAGGAGAGTGGAGCCATTCTCTGAGAAGATTCCTCATTGAAACTGGGAACTAGATATTTCAGGGCATAGGAGAAATGAAGATTTTCTACTCATAATTCAGCCTCCAGCAAGCAAAGCTAGTGTGGTAGGGAGCCCCTCTGGCCTTCTATCTCTGTCTCTATGTCTCTGAGGTCTCTGCCGCTCTCTGCTCCTGTCTCATTTTTTTTTCTGGTAATGTTTCCTTTTACGATTTTTTTTAAGGTTGAATTTTTCTCTGGCTCTCAGCTCCATCTTTTGTTTTGTTAATAATCCCTTCTGCTCCTTTCTTCCAGGCAGGAGAGTTGAGCCATTCTCTGAGAAGATTCCTCATGGAAATTGGGAACTAGATATTTCAGGGCACAGGAGAAATGAAGATTTTGTACTCATTATTCAGCATCCAGCAAGCAAAGCTAGTGTGGTAGGGATCCCCTCTGGCCTTCTATCTCTGTCTCTGTGTCTCTGAGGTCTCTGCCTCTCTCTGCTGCTGTCTCATTTTTTTTTGGTAATTTCTCCTTTTTACGATTTTATTTTAAGGTAGAGTTTCTCTCTGACTCTCAGCTCCATCTTTTGTTTTGTTAATAATCCCTTCTGCTCCTTTCTTCCAAGCAGGAGAGTTGAGCCATTCTCTGAGAAGATTCCTCATGGAAACTGGGAACTAGATATTTCAGGGCACAGGAGAAATGAAGATTTTCTACTCATAATTCAGCCTCCAGCAAGCAAAGCTAGTGTGGTAGGGAGCCCCTCTGGCCTTCTATCTCTGTCTCTGTGTCTCTGAGGTCTCTGACTCTCTCTGCTGCTGTCTCATATTTTTGGTAATTTTTCCTTTTTACGATTTTTTTTTAAGGTAGAGTTTCTCTCTGACTCTCACCTCCATCTTTTGTTTTGTTAATAATCCCTTCTGCTCCTTTCTTCCAAGCAGGAGAGTTGAGCCATTCTCTGAGAAGATTCCTCATGGAAACTGGGAACTAGTTGTTTCAGGGCACAGGAGAAATGAGGATTTTCTACTCATAATTCAGCCTCCAGCAAGCAAAGCTAGTGTGGTAGGGAGCCCCTCTGGCCTTCTATCTCTCTCTCTGTGTCTCTGAGGTCTCTGCCTCTCTCTGCTCCTGTCTCATTTTTTTTTTGGTAATTTTTCCTTTTTACAATTTTTTTTAAGGTAGAGTTTCTCTCTGGCTCTCAGCTCCGTCTTCTGTTTTGTTAATAATCCCTTCTGCTCCTTTCTTCCAGGCAGGAGAGTTCAGCCATTCTCTGATAAGATTCCTCATGGAAACTGGGAACTAGATATTTCAGGGCACAGGAGAAATGAAGATTTTCTACTCATAATTCAGCCTCCAGCAAGCAAAGCTAGTGTGGTAGGGAGCCCCTCTGGCCTTCTATCTCTGTCTCTGTGTCTCTGAGGTCTCTGACTCTCTCTGCTCCTGTCTCTTTTTTTTGGTAATTTTTCCTTTTTACGATTTTTTTTTAAGGTAGAGTTTCTCTCTGGCTCTCAGCTCCATCTTTTGTTTTGTTAATAATTCCTTCTGCTCCTTTCTTCCAGACAGGAGAGTGGAGCCATTCTCTGAGAAGATTCCTCATTGAAACTGGGAACTAGATATTTCAGGGCATAGGAGAAATGAAGATTTTCTACTCATAATTCAGCCTCCAGCAAGCAAAGCTAGTGTGGTAGGGAGCCCCTCTGGCCTTCTATCTCTGTCTCTATGTCTCTGAGGTCTCTGCCGCTCTCTGCTCCTGTCTCATTTTTTTTTCTGGTAATTTTTCCTTTTACGATTTTTTTTAAGGTTGAATTTTTCTCTGGCTCTCAGCTCCATCTTTTGTTTTGTTAATAATCCCTTCTGCTCCTTTCTTCCAGGCAGGAGAGTTGAGCCATTCTC
The DNA here is from genome assembly GCA_026018925.1 of Tupaia tana. Taxonomy (NCBI): domain Eukaryota; kingdom Metazoa; phylum Chordata; class Mammalia; order Scandentia; family Tupaiidae; genus Tupaia; species Tupaia tana. The sequence goes on from JAKSZU010000009.1 coordinate 97,142,516, forward strand.
TGAGAAGATTCCTCATGGAAACTCGGTACTAGATATTTCAGGGCACAGGAGAAATGAAGATTTTCTACTCATAATTCAGCCTCCAGCAAGCAAAGCTACTGTGGTAGGGAGCCCCTCTGGCCTTCTATCTCTGTCTCTGTGTCTCTGAGGTCTCTGCCTCTCTCTGCTCCTGTCTCATTTTTATTTGTAATTTTTCCTTTTTACGATTTTTTTTAAGGTAGAGTTTCTCTCTGGCTCTCAGCTCCATCTTTTGTTTTGTTAATAATCCCTTCTGCTCCTTTCTTCCAGGCAGGAGAGTTGAGCCATTCTCTGAGAAGTTTCCTCATGGAAACTGGGAACTAGATATTTCAGGGCACAGGAGAAATGAAGATTTTCTACTCATAATTCAGCCTCCAGCAAGAAAAACTAGTGTGGTAGGGAGCCCCTCTGGCCTTCTATCTCTGTCTCTGTGTCTCTGAGGTCTCTGTCTCTCTCTTCTCCTGTCTCCTCATTTTTTTTGGTAATTTTTCCTTTTTATGATTTTTTTTTAAGGTAGAGTTTCTCTCTGGCTCTCAGCTCCATCTTTTGTTTTGTTAATAATCCCTTCTGCTCCTTTCTCCCTGGCAGGAGAGCTGAGCCATTCTCTGAGAAGTTTCCTCATGGAAACTGGGAACTAGATATTTCAGGGCACAGGAGAAATGAAGATTTTCTACTCATAATTCAGCCTCCAGCAAGAAAAACTAGTGTGGTAGGGAGCCCCTCTGGCCTTCTATCTCTGTCTCTGTGTCTCTGAGGTCTCTGTCTCTCTCTTCTCCTGTCTCCTCATTTTTTTTGGTAATTTTTCCTTTTTATGATTTTTTTTTAAGGTAGAGTTTCTCTCTGGCTCTCAGCTCCATCTTTTGTTTTGTTAATAATCCCTTCTGCTCCTTTCTCCCTGGCAGGAGAGCTGAGCCATTCTCTGAGAAGATTCCCCGTGGATTCTGGGAACTAGATATTTCCGCGCCACACGGTTTTCTGTTTTGTAATTTTTTTCTTTTTTAAAAAAAAAGAAAAGCAATTATAATTTTTTTATTTTTTTGTCTTTTTTATCTCTTTTTCTTGTTGTTTCTCTCTCTCTTTTTCATTTCCCTTTGTCTTGTCTCTCCATCCAATATCTACTGAATCTGCTGCACCAGCGATCACAACAGAACGGCAATCAGATTCTAGAACACCTCTGTCTGCTTGCTCCTGAACATTGAGGCTTAACTTCAAGAATTTGAAAGAAACACGCCATTCTTCAGATGACAAGAAATCACCGTCAGATCACGAGAAATATGGGAAAACGAGAAAATACCTCTCCTCCAATGGAAAAGAATAACTCTCCTTCATCCACAAGCAGTTCGGTGAAAGTCATGGAAATGTCTGATAAGGAATTTAGAACATTCGTAATGTCGAAGCTAACAGAGATGGAAGAAAAGAGAGATAATGAACTGCTAAAGAGAAAGGAGAAAGAAGTTGCCGAGTTCCAGGAGATGAGGAAATTCTTGCAAGATCTAAAAGAGGAATTACACACTTTACAAAAGACTCAAACGGAACTGCTAGAGATGAAGTCTATAATACAAGAAGTTAAAATCTCCCTTGAAAGTATTAAAAGCAGACTAGATCATTCAGAAAATAGAATCTCAGATGTAGAAAAGAAAATGGCTGGCTTAGAAAAGTCCACCACGAAGACTGAGAAAATGGCTCAAAAATTTGAGAATGATATGCGAGAAGTACTGGATACCATCAAAAATCGAAATATCCGGATAATTGGCATTCCAGAAGGTGAAGAGACCCATAAGGGCATTGATAATCTATTCCATGAAATCCTGCAAGAAAACTTTCCAAACCTAGAGAGGCATTCGAAAATCCAGTCCCAGGAAATATAAAGGACCCCAAATAGAATCAACCGAAGGAGGTCTTCTCCAAGACACATTATAGCCAGGTTGACCAAAACCACAGACAAAGACAAGATACTAAGATTGGCAAGAGAGAAACATCAAGTTACCTACAAAGGACATCCCATCAGTCTAACAGCAGATCTCTCATCGGAAACAATGCGAGCGAGGAGAGAATGGGAAAATATATTCAAAGTGTTACGAGAGAAGCAATTTCAGCCAAGAATACTGTACCCGGCAAGATTATCTTTCAGGTGGGAAGAAAAGACAAGACCATTCTCAGATAAACAAAACCTGAAAGAATTTACCAGCACCAGACCAGATCTCCAAGAAGTTCTCAAGGGTGTGCTGTATCAAGAAAATTAAACACAGACACACGGAAATAAGAGTCAAAAAACTATGAAAGTGGCCATCTTAATCAGAGGGACAAGTCTGGAGTTGAATACTATATCCCAGAATTTAATCAGGAAAATTGAACCAGAACAGAAGATAAAAGTACATGAGACTGATAGGTTCATGCACCTTCCTTTTGAACAGAATCCTAACTTGTTTCCTGGCTTTAATCAAAGTTCCTTGGCATTTCTTTGAGTTAAGTTAAAACTTTTTTTCTTAGTAGTAATGAGTGAACTCACCATTGAAAGTAGTTAGATTATGTAGGAAATTGTGTGATCAAGGCAACGTGGGTGGGAAGGGAATGAAGGACAATTGTAGACACCGGAGGTGGTGTGAGAGGATGGTGGGAAGGGACAGAGGGTCAGAAAGAGGGGTGGAAGTAATTCTAGGAACTAGTAATGGAAAATTTTTTGTAATGTGCATGATTGTATCACTATGCAGTGTGTACTGGATGGGAGATTGCATTTTGTATGCTGTGATGAAGCTTAGGGAAGGAATGTAAATTGAGTTACAAAAAAACAGTTTCAGAAAAGAAACATATATCTATTCAATGACTGCAGTAGGATATGTAGCCACAGCTAGGTACTACTTTATAGGATGCATAAAGTAAGACTTGTGTTCATGGAAATGTGGGTATCACCTGTGTTTGCTATGAGGGTATTTGGATTGATTAGGGTCTTTGGCGTTACAATAAAATGTGAGGAGAAAACAGTATAGAAAGCAAACATAGTTACCAGAGACTGTGGGAGGAGAGTGGGAGATGGCAGAGGGTAAGAGATAGAGAATCTAGGATGGGGGGAAAAAAGCAAAACATACAGAAGACAAGAAATGGAAGATCATTTGCTGACAATAACATGTTTGTTGATGTGCTTGATTGAGACAATATATAGTGTAATTTGGATGGAAAATCTCATTTTGTATGCTGTAATGATATTCAGAGAATGAATGCAAATAAATAAATTGAAAAAAAAATTCAATCACATGGAAATAAATAACCTACTTCTAAATAACTTTACAAGTATCAAAGAAATTAAGAGTGGTATCAAAAAGTTCATAGAAACCAATAATAATAATCAAATAACTATTTATAACCTATGGGACACACCAAAAGCGGTTATCAGAGGGAAGTTCATAGCAATTTTAGTGTCCACAAGAAAAAAGTAGAAAGGTCGCAAATAACCTAACAACACAACTCAGGCAACAGGAAAAACAGCAACAACAGCAAAAGAAAAATCCAGGAGAAAGAAATAATTCAGATTCAAGCAGAAATAAATGAAATGGAGAAAAAAATAACTATACTAAAAATAAATGAAACTGAAAGCTGGATCTTTGAGAAGATATGAAAAATTGACACACAGCTAGATTAATCAAGAAGAGATAGATTGCAACATAATAATTGTAGGGGATCTCAACACCCCACTGGATAGGTCATCCAAAAATAAATAAACAAAAAGATACAAGATCTAAATGATACCATACGTGAAATAGATTTGACAGATATTTGTAGGGTATTTCACCCAACTACCACAAAATACGCATTTTTCTCATCCCCACATGGAACATATTTGAAGATTGACCACATGATAGGACACAAAACAAGCCTTTACAAATTGAAATGTAGAGAAACTATATTGAACATGGAATCAAAACCTTTAAAGAACTAACCCCAATTCTCTTAAACTATTTCTAAAAATTCAAAAGGAAGGAACCCTCCTGAATTCATTCTATAAAGCCTCCATCATCTTAATTCCAGACCCAGACAAGGACATCACAAGAAAAGAATACTTCAGGCCCATATCCCTGCTGAAAATGGATGCAAAAATTCTCAACAAGATACCAGGAAATTGTATTCAACAACATATTAAGAATATTATACATCATGACAAAGTAGGATTTATTCCAGTTATGCAAAGATGTTTCAACATATGAAAAATAATAAATGTAATACGTCACATTAACAAAAGAAAAGATAAAAACGAGGACAAGGAGTTAGCTATGTTGCTGGACTCCCACGTAGTCGATTGTGGTTCAAGTCTCAGTGACATAGTTTAGTGAAAAACATCAAATACAGTTGCATGGGTTGGTGTACCAGAAATCTCAAAGTTGCTCCCAAGCGCTGAGTGCAGGCTCACCCAAGGAAGCCTGCCCAGACCAGGCTTAAGTATCCCGCAGGCAGCAGGCAAGGCAAGTCCAGGTTGCTGGAGTGGTCCGAGACGGTGTGTACAAAGTCTTAAAGTTGCTCCCAAGTCCCCAAGTGAGCAAGGGCCCACCCAACGATGCCTGACTGTGCCAGGCTTAAGTATCCCATTGGGCAGCAGGGGAGGCAAGCCCAGGCCACTGAAGCAGTAGGCAATGGTGTGCAGGAAGTCCCAAAGTTGCTCCCAAGCCCCAAGTACAGGCTCAGTCAAGGAGGCCTTCCCATACCAGGTTTAAGTATCCTGGTGAGTGAAGGGCAGGGCAAGCCCAGGGCACTGGAGAAGTGTGTAGGAAGTCCCAAAGTTGCTCCCAAGTCCCGAGCACAGGGCTCACCCTAGACTTGGATTAAATTAATAGAAAAATTTGGAAAGAACTGACATATTTACTACATTGAGTCTTACAACTCATGAACATAGTATGTTTTTTCACTTAATAGGTCATCTTTGATTTCTTTCATTGGTGTTTTGCAATTTTCAGCATACAGATTTTGTATGTTATACTATACAAGTATTTCACTTCCTTTGCTGCTATGGTAAATACTTTTATAGTATTTTGTAAAAATTCAGTTTCTAATTGTATCCTGCTAGTATATAGAAATGTGACTTTTTTTGTGTGGATTGACCTTGTTTTCTCTTTGTTAAATTTATTCATTAGTTCTATTAGATATTTTTTATTTTTTGAGATTTCTTAGTTTTGGGGTTTTGTTTTATTTTTACAGAGAGGAGCTTGTTGCCTGATAATAAGGACAGTTTTGTTTCTTATTTTCCAAAATGTTGGACTTTTATTTCTCTTGATAATCTTATTACAATGCTTAGGACTTCCAATATAGACTATAGGGTAAACACTCAAAGTTTCCCCATTAACAATGACGCTATCTGTAGGTGGTTTTGTGAGTGTCTTTTATCAGATTGAGGAAGTTTTCTTCTACTCTTAGTTTGCTGAAAGTCTTTACTAGTAATTGATATATATTGGCTTAATATAACCGTGAGCCATAGAACATAACAATCTCTTCACCTTCTCCGTGACCCTGGCCCTCTCTGAACCATCTCAATTGGTGTATTATGGGGATAATTATATCCCGTGTTTTTTTAATTAATTGATATGATTGTGTGAGTTTTATTTTTTAGACTGTTAATATGGTGAATTACTTTGATTGATTTTTCTAATATTGAACAAGTTGTACATTCCTAGAATAAAATCTTATTGGCCATGGCTAAGCTAGATAGATGAATAGATAGCAATACATAGATACAGATATAGAAATAGAACTATTCAGGTTATTGATTTCATTTGGATAAATATTAGTTCACAGTTTTTGAGTAGTTGCTCTGCTCCATTTTGTTAAGTTGTGGAATTTATGTGTATAGGGATGTTCACGGAATTCCCTTGTTATCTTTTTAATATCCATGGGATCTGTAGTAATAGCCCATGTTCATTTCTGATATTGGTGATTTGTGTCTTTTCTCTTTATCTTTGTCAGTCTTGCTAGAGTTTTATCAATCTGATTGATATTTTCAAAAAGCCATTTTGGGTTTCATTGATTTTTTTCTATAGCTTTCTTGTTTTCAATTTCTTTAGTTTCTGCTCTTCCTTTCCCTTGTGTTTATTTTGCTCTTTCTTTACTTTTATGATTTTTTTTAAGGTGGAAGCTTGGTTTATTGATTTCAGACCTTTCTTCTTTCCATAGAAGTATTTAGTCCTACAAATATACTTAAGAACACCACTTTACTGAATTGCACAAATTGTAATATGTTGTATATTTTTCAGTTTAAAATAGCTTCTAATTTTTCTTGAGTCTTGTGTATTATTTTAAAATGTGTTTTTAAATTTTCAAGCACTTAGAAATTTTTCTTTTTCCGTTATTGCTTTTTATTTTGATTCCATTATTGTCAGAAAACATACTTTGTATAATTTCAGTTACTTTAAGTTTTTCATGACCCATTATAATAGTATATCTTAGTGAATGTTGTATGTACACTTGAAAACAATGTATGAGTAGAGTGTTTATTAATACCACTATTTGGTTAATGGTGTTCTTTTATGTCTTTGCTGATTTCCTTATCCATTAGTGATAGAAGAGTGTTAAAGTCTCCAACTATAATTGTAAATTTGTCTATTTCCCCTTTCATATATTTATAATGTCAATTTTTACTTCATGTATTTTTAGGCATTGATTTTAGCTGCATACTCATTTTGGATTGTTGTGTATTCTTTGTGAGTTGATGCATTTATCACTGTGTAATATCCCTCTTTACATATGTAATTTTCTTTTCTCTGAAGTCTACCTTCTTTGATATTAATAGAGCTACTCATGGTTTACTTTTATTACTTTTTGTAATATATCTTTGCTATGTTGATTAGAATAAGGTTCACACATACACAGTTGGTGGTGAATCAAGGTATTCATAAACAATTGTATGGAATCACTAAGCTCCTCCTTGTCTGCAATCTTCCTAGTACTTTGCAGTTACTGAGGTTCCCCTTTCTGATTCTCCAGTAAGGAAATTAGAGTTTTATTTATTCTTCTCCACCACACACTTTCTGTGACAGTATTAGGATCCCAATGGCCACATGACAGAGAGGAGAAAAGCAATATGGGTTCACTCTACCCTTAGCATCACAGAAACTTTGACAAGAGAGGAAGGTCTTTGTCCTTGTAAAGATGCAAGTGACTACAGGACTTTAAGCCATCAGTATGGCTTCCAAGAGACCTCTTTTTTACTCCAGAAGCCTGAACTAAAAGGTTCTTCCTAGAAACTTCTTCATCTACACTGAAACCAATTTCTGGGTTTTGGGCTGCCTTGAGTCCAGGCTGGAAGATAATGGGGTGGGGGTGGGGACAGCATCAGTAAACTTACCATAACCTCTGCAATATTTTGAGTTCTGGTCTTGTTTTCTCAATTCATGTTCTATTTACTTTACAGTTCCAAAGAGCTGTATCATCTATTATGTACAGGTTTTATAGTTTCATTCAGTGGAAGAGACTGAGTTCCATCTGTTGACACCATATTTCTTCAAAACAGAATGTGAGCCATAGAATGTAACAATCTCTTTACCTTCACCTTGACCATTGCCCTCTCTGAACCATTTCAATTGGTGTATTATGGGGATAATAACATACTGTGCAAAAAATTATATGTCTTTTTCTTTCCTTTATTTATATTTCATTAGCTAGAATTCCCACAATTATACTGACTATCAATGGTGGTGGTCATTTTTGTCTTATTTTAGCTTCTGATATATTCTGCCTGGCAATATGCCCCATATTCTTCTTCCAAAATTACTAGAAACAGAGTGTTGTAAACATATACAGATATAACAGACAGATTAACATACAGTGAAAGAAATGCCAAGTATTTGTGGTAACTCAGCACCATGAAAGAGAGAAACTAACCTCAACAAACATTCCACATTATTATTGATATTTCCAAATTTACCCTTACCATTAAGTTGGCCTTTTCCTGGGACCACCAGATGGCATAATGACTATGTTGCTGGACTCTCAGGTAGTCGACCATGGTTTGAATCCCAGACCAGCTTAAACTCATGCCAGGCATGTGTGAGTGCGTGCTCAAGATCCCGAGAGGAGAGTGGAGGAGAAGGGACTACAGCATGGCCATCCCCTTGGGGGCGATTTCTTGCTTTCTATTTCTCTGTCTTTCTGGCAAGCGCATGTGCCCTATAGCAAAATACTCTTTTAAAAAAAAGCGTGTGGGAGGAGATGACCTGCAATATTTCTGCAGTTCTGTTTCTCTGATCCTCACAAAGCAACCTGGACTTGTCGACGAAACTGGATATTACAAAGGCCTCCCAGTGCCGGGGTCCAGCCTCGGCGGGGGTGGGTTAGTTGGGACTCGTACACAGGAAGGCGACATGGGTGATCAGGATCAAAAAATTAGACTGAGACCTCATTGCCTCTTAGCATGTTCTTAGCTGGCCACAGCCAGAGCCAGCTCTAGGCTGCAGAGCCGTGGCTATTAAAACATACGTATTTATTGAGGGATGTTTCGAAAGTAAGGGGGGTGAGGGGAAGTAAATTTACTCTAAGGAACAGGGTATACAAAGCATGGAAGCAATAATTATAAAACATACTGTTTGTCTTGTCAGATCAGGTAAAATCAATCACAGTTCTCAGGATGAGGAAGTCCATTTGTCTGTTGTATTTTCTTCTTAGACCTTGATTACTGGGAAGGGACTTTCGAAGAGGGGGGTTGCAGGAAGTTTGGTAACGTCAGTCCCAGGTCAGCTTGATAACTTCAGTCCTGGGCCAGGGTGGCAACATTGCTGGTTACAAAGGCCTAGATAGAAATCTTGTCTTGTTAAGTAAAGACATAGTTAATATATGACTATCTATATATTACATCAAAAGACGGTGAGTCTATTACCCATATGGGAAAGGAAGATGATTTTGTAGCTCAGGAGACAACACAGGATGTTTCATTAGCAGTTTTTTATAATCAACAGCACATAGATGAGAAATTCTTTGTAGTTGAACACTACCTGTTGCTTTAGATAAGAGCTCCCAGCTAAAATAGCTAATCTTTCTCTGAATCCCTCAGGTTTGTTCATCCTGTTGTCGCCAGTCAGGCTTTTCCTTTTTTATAAAAAACCCACAGGTTTCTGTATTTTGTTTGCTGAGTCTGTCAATTAGTGAGTTCTTTTGTTTTATCTCTGAGTCTCTGTTATGTGGTGAATGTGCTGACTTTGCCTAGCATGAGTTAACTTTGGTCTGTAGCTTTAACAAGGGGGTATTTACATAAAACTAGCCTTAAACTAACTTAGTCTACATATGTTACTAACGCTAATTTGGCTTATACTAATTTGACCTAACAAATGTTAATTTTGGCTTAAAATAGACAGGTGGGAGAGTCTCAAACTTCCTGGCCCTCACGTGCCCTCTTAGGAAGCCACATTCCTACAAGACCACTAATTGGCTTTACTGTAATGGTTGGGGGTGATATTTTACCCTTGCAGGGTACCATAATAACAGTAAGGCTCACAGCAGAGAAATTGACTACAGGCCAGTAAACGACACAAGGAGGGCTTGTAAACCGGGCCTTGCCTCAGTTTCTTCCCAGTCCAGGCCTTGCCTTTTAGACATGGGACGCAGCCTCTTTACCAGCTTGTGTTGTCTGCATGGCCCCATCATCCCAGTTTCTAGGGAACAGGTGCACCTCTGCTGGGCTGCAGAGTTTAAATTAAGAACTCAGAGGTGTGTGGGAGGAGATGAGCTGCACTCACTGCAGCTCTGTATTTTGCTCTGCTGCTCATTTTGCAGTCTCTCATCTCTGATTTTTAGTTATTTTGTTATTTGGCTAATTTGTTGGAGATTTCTGCTACTGTAAACTCATATTCTTCACTTTACTGTGAGATACTTCTATGCCAATTTCTCCTCTACTACTGTGTTTTGCAAAATGGTATCCATAGAAAGAGATTTGAATTCAGATTTATAAAGATGAGTCTCTCCCCATTGTATGTCCCCACTTAATATATATCGAGTGTCTGCACTCTATGACTGAAACTAATTGAATAAGGATATAGAAACACAGTATATAGATGTAAATACCAATTATAGTGTGTGGGAAAGAGGAGGGTCTGAGGAAGGACATCTGGGGGAGGGACATTGAGGCAAAGTATTAATGGCACAAAGAGGTGTGGTATTATCTGTTGAAGATATTTTGTAGTTTTATCGACAGTACCAGAGAGAAGTGTTCACCTGTTGAAATATCCATTTTGTAAGACAAATACTAATGTGATTGAATGTATGGAAGAAAATGAAATGAAAAAAAAATTTTTTTAATAAAATAAAAAACAAGATGAGTCTCTCCCTTTCTGTAACAGTTCAGTGGGGGTTGAGGTTTTCTATGACCCTGAAAGTATTCAGATGTTTCGTTACTGTGTACCTAGACCACCAACAGTCAATGTGTGGAAGCTGAGAAGCAAAGTGAGAAAATCAGGTAAAAGAAAAGGGGAAAGGAAAAGGGAGAAAGCAAAAAAATAGACAAAATGAAACATAACCAATGAAAATGAGAAGCTTTTTTTATATACAAAAAGCCAAAAAAAAGAAAACTGAGGTGCACTAGTGTGCTGTGGGCTGGTTCCACCTCAGAGGCACTTGGATTCTGAAATCAGCAAGATAAAGGAGAGTTCAGAAACAAGAGACAGTACTTACAGATATATATATATATATATACATATATATATATATATATATATGTATATATATATATATATAAATTTTAAGAGAAAGAGAGAGTGAGAGACACAGAGACAGAAAAAAGACAGAGACCCCCCCACCACGCTTCACTAGATGTTGGGCCAAAAGAAGAGGTTTGGGGCAGAGGCTTTCCAGTTAAAGAGCAGGGCTGGATCTACCTCAGATGCACATGGATTCTGAAATTAGCAAGATAAAAGAGAATTGAGAGACATGAGACAGTACTTACAGATTTAAAAAATATATAAAGGGACCAGCAGTTAGCATAATGGTTATGTTGCTGAACTCCCATGTAGCCTACCGTGGTTCGAGTCCCAGACCCGGTGGCTTAAACTCACACCGGGTATGTGTGCATGCATGCCCAAGATCCTGAAAGGAGAATGGAGGAGAAGGGATTGCGGCATGGCCATCCCCCTGGGGGGTGATTTCTTGCTTTCTGTCTCTCTGTCTCTCTCTGTCTTTCTGGCGAGTGCACATGCCCTATAGCAAAAACCTCTCAAAAAAAAAAAAAAAAATAGCCAGGAGCCAGGACAAGCAAATCACCAGCCATTTATATCTGAGTTCTGAGCAGCTCCATTTAGGCATTAGGACCAGCAAAGACCTCCTGTCCCCCAAATCTAGCCAGGAGCCAGGTTAGAGCACCCTCTTTATTCTGTCTCTTTCTGTCGCTCTCTATTTTTAATTTTTTGTTTTAATTTTTGAACCTCTTAGCTCTCTGTCACCCTTATATCTTGCTAATTTAACCTTTCCTCCTGCCCCCACTGGACAAGCCAATCACCAGCCATCTCAGATACAGAATCTGAGTTCTGAGGGCCCCATTAGCACAGCACACTAGTGCACTATGTAGTTTTCATTTTATGCTTAAAATTAAAAAAACAATTTAAATTGTTTTTGTCTTTTTTCTCTCTTTTCCTTTTTATATTCATTTTACCTTTCTCACTTTTCAACTCGGCCTCCACACACTGAGTTTCTAGACAGGTCTAGGTGCACAATACTCAAGTATCTGAATACCTTTAGGATCAGATTAATCCTCAATTTCCATTGAATCTACTGCAAAAAGGAAAAATACAGTACTGTAGAGATTGCAGATCACCTCCTCCTGCATGCCTCTGAATGCTCAGATTTATCAGTTGACCAGAAACAACCACAGAGGAACAAGAAATATGAAAAAAAAAACTCTACCCTAGGGGAAAAGAATAACTCCTCACCCTCCACAGACAATACAGGGGAACTTCTGGACATATCAGATAAAAAAATTTAGAATATTCATAGTGACAAAGCTAACAGAGATACAAGAAAAGAGAGACAATGAACACCAAAAGATGCAGGAGGAAAGAAACAAGTTCCAAGAGATGAGGAAGCTCATGTATGATCTGAGAGAGGAAATACACACCATAAAAAAGAATCAAATGGAACTGTTAGAGATGAAGGCTGTAATACAAGAAATCAAAACCTCCTTTGAAAGTATTAAAAGCAGATTTGATCATGCAGAAGATTGAATCTCAGATGTAGAAGACAGAACCTCTGACCTAGAAAATTCACCAAAAAGACTGAGAAAATAACACCCCAAAATGAGAATAATATATAAATAATATAGATACCATTAAACGCCCAAACATCGGGATAGTCGATATTCCAGAATGTGAAGAAACTAATATGGGCATTGATAGTCTATTCCATGAAATCCTGGAAGAAAACTTTTCAAACCTAGAGAGGCATTCAAATATGCTGATCCAAGAAATACAAAGGACCCCACATAGAATCAACCCAAGAAGATCTTCTCCAAGGAACCTCATAACCAGATTGACCAAAACAACAGCAGAGACAAGATACTAAAATTGGCAAAAGAGAAACATCAAGTTATTTTCAAAGGGCATCTCATCAGGCTAACATTAGCCCTCTCATCAGAAACAATGTAAGCAAGGAAAAAGTGGGAAAATATATTCAAATTGTTAAGTGATAAACAATTTCAACTGATAATACTATACCCAGTAAGATTATACTTAATATGGGAAGAAAAGATAAAGACATTCTCAGATAAACAAAACCTGAAAGAATTTACCAACACCAGACCAGTTCTTCATCAAATTCTGAAGGAAGTGCTATGCCAGGAAAACTAAAGACTGACATAATTAAGAGAATAAAAAAAAATTACCAAGAAAAAAAGCAACTTAATGGTAGGGACAAGTTTGGAAGTATCAATAATAAGGCAGAATGTTAACTTCCAGAATTTAAACAGTAGGATCAGAACACAGTAACACTGCAAATTCAACAAAAGAGAGATTACATGAAACTGAACTGGTGAAACAGAATTGTATGACTTTTGTTTAAAACATTACTGATTTTCTTTTATGCTTTTTCGTGCAGAAATAAGGATTTTGGATTTCTTTTGAGTGGTTGATGAATTCAGCAATTTGTTAATTTTTTTTTAATTGAAACATAAATTTTTCTCCCTTCCTCACCCCTTTGCATTTGGAAAATATTTGTGAGTATTCTTATTTTGTGGCAGAATGGTTATTTGCATAAGTTCAATAATACAATAATATCTTTTGCCTTGCATCAGGAATTGAATTCTTTTTTTTTTTTTTTTTTTGGAGAGGTTTTTCGCTATAGGGCGCGTGCGCTCGCCAGACAGACAGAGAGAGACATAGAGACAGAAAGCGAGAAATCACCCCCCAGGGGGGATGGTCACGCCGCAATCCCTTCTCCTCCATTCTCCTCTCGGGATCTTGGGCACGCACGCACACGCGCCCGGCGTGAGTTGTAAGCCACCGGGTCCAAGACGCGAACCGCGGTCGACTACGTGGGAGTCCAGCGACATAGCCATTATGCTAACTGCTGGTTCCCAGGAATTGAATTCTTAAGAGGCTTGAACAAATAACAGACCTAATTGAGACTAACCTAATTTTTTTCTTTCTTTTTTATTTTTCAAATAAGTTAGTTTATACCTCTCTTTAGTAAAAGGGGGGATGGAGAGAGGAAAAATGATTCAGAACAAAATTACAGTGCACTTGTCACTAGATGCTAGCTTTGTCCATATTTTTAGTTTAAGATCTTTTGTGAATCAATAAAATGTGAAAAAAAAAGTTTAGTATGGAAAGGAGAGAGAGGAAAGGGGAATGAAAAAATAAAAGTATGCTTAATTGACGAAAAATGAGAAGCTATTTGCTGATGGTAATGTATGCAGTAATATCTTTGTCTTGACTAACTTGCATGGTGTTCATGCTGGAAAAAGAAATGTACACTATAAAGACATGTGATTAAATGTAAATAAACAAGTAAAAAGAAATTAAACATCATTATTATCAAGTTAAATAACATTAAAGAGACAAACAGGGAAGTTTCATATTTATTACAGGAACATTTCACCAGGAAGCTTTAATAGAGGAAAAAAATTATGTACACCTAAGAAATAGTTTCAAAATATATAAAACAATAATAACAGGGAGAAAAGTACAATTCTGCAAAGGTAGACTTTAACATATCTCTCATAAAATGGAAAGATCAGTAAATTTAAAAAAATAATTAATTAGCGGTAACAATCTGGTAAGCCACAGAGATGGAGGTGCTATTTCCTATAAAGCATGCCTGGTAGGCACTATGACAACATCTAGCAAAGGGATATGATACAATCTATGATGGAAAAGAGGCTACCTCCCTGAAAGTCAAGACTCCAAGCCTAAGATATTTATGTAGCTTGTGCCCAGAGCAGTTATGAATTCTGCCAGCTCAAGAGAATTTCACATCTCCTAATGGAGAAGAAACAATTTTAATGGTAAAATTTGGAGTTGTAGGATGTAGGAGAGGTGCCCTTTTGGTGAGGAATTTGAGGGCTGCCTTCCACAGTGTAAGTTTTAGGCTCTAGGAAAGGCACAAAATGTTCCTAATTAGAATAGAGTGTTGCATAAAGTGCTAGCTGCCCTTGAATGGGCTATAGAATTGGATGGGACCATCTCACAAAAATGACACTGTGGTACTGTGGGCAAAATATGATAATGGACACTTGGGAAAGGGAATTTATATGGAATTAATTAAGTTTTTCTGGCCCCATATAACCAAGGAAGTTTAATTAAAATGTGACAAATGGATCCCACACATTCAGTAAAATAATTGCCCACACAAATAACCCATCTATAAATAAATTAGTCACCAATTCTCCAGAATTACTTGATTTTTTTCCCTCTGGAGTAAGATATTCATCCCTTGAGCAATTTACCAGTGTCATGCAACTTGTCATGACCAGCAAGCTTTACCTGGAATGAGAGGCCCCCCAGGATGCTGTAGGTGTGCTGAGAGGTAACTTTATTTGGATGTATTTTACCCAAAAGAAAATTCAAGGTTGGTTCTGGGAAAGTCAGTGGCATGGTACTTAGGGCTGTTATATTTCACATGATTGACTGAGATTCAAGTCCCAGACCTGGTGGCTTGAAAACCACATTGGGTACATATGCATGTATGCCCAAAATCCAGAAAGGAAAGAGAAATATAGGAGAAAGGATTGCAGTGTGACCATTCCCCATGGAGGGTGGAGTGCTTTCTCTTTCTTTCCTTTTCTGTCTCTCTCTCCAGCAAGTGCATGTGCCCTCTGATGAAATTGGTTATTATGAGGACTGTTCTTATTGGGAGGAATCAAAATGTGAGAGAGAATCCTATCTTTGTCCAAATAACCAATGAATCGAGATTTAAGGAACTTGACAAATATGGTGGGTATCCTTTGGTCATAACAGAAGTAGGTGGGATGGGTGTGTGAGTTTTTGAACCCATGCACATAATGCTGAGGAATGTCCCTGGTTTCTCACCTTCTTTCCTAATATTTGGAAGGCAGCCCTATATGACTATTGGCATGTGTTTGGGATCAGTGACAACGGCCCAGTTGGTCAGATAATGGCCCAGTTTGAAGATAAGCTAAGTAGCAAGTTCCTGAGTGCTGATGAGCAGGTGGTGGTGAAAACACAGTACCCCAGACAAAAAGGAGAAACACTGTGAGACCCGTGTTCATAAATCAGGTTTCAGCACATTTGAAAGTCTTAGATAAGGCTGACTCTGTGGCCTGGTGGTTAACGGAGGCAGATCCCACATAGTCAACCACATGGTTCAAACTCCAACACTGGCAGTTTGATAAATACACCAGGCATGTGTGTGAGCATGCCCCAAAACCTGACAGGTTGGAGAAGAAGAAGTTGCAGCATAACCATGCTACATTAGAGGGTGTTCTCTCTCTCTCTCTCTCTCTCTCTCTCTCTCTCTGTGTGTGTGTGTGTGTGTACCTGTCTATCTATGACAATAGCACATGCCCTCTAGCAAATGAATTAAAAAAAAATTTTTTTAAAAAGTCCTGGGGCCAGCAGGTGGCTTGGTGGTTGAGGTGCTGGACTCCCACACAGCCAATGGCATTTGAGTCTCAGACCTGGCACCTTGAAACTCACACTGAACATATGTGCATGCATGCCCAAAATCCCAAGAGGAGAATGGAAAAAGATTGTGGCATGGCCATCCCCCTGGGGGATGATTTCTCACTTTGTCTTTCTCCATCTCTCTCTGTCTCTCCATCAGGCACATGTGATCTATAGAAAAAAAACCTTTAAAAAATACTGCTGGTTAGATATGAGCTGCTCTACTGTTGGACATCAATTCTGTATCAATAGTGAACTGGTTAGAATGCTTGCCAGTATAAAAAGCACAGGAAGTGGGGAATGAGAGTTGAACCTATAATGCAATAGTTTTCAAAATGCAAGTGGACATCAGTATCACCTACAGTGACTGTTAAAACACAGTTGTTGGGACCAACAGATGATGTAGTAAATACGTAGCTGAACTCCCACATAGCCAATCATGGTTTAAGTCTCAGACCCAGTGGCTTGAAACTCATGCTGGATACATGTACGTGTGTGCCCAAAATTCCAAAAAGAGAATGGAAGAGAAGTAATTGTGGTGTGACCATCCACACGAGGGAGGGGGGTGATTTCTTGCTTTCTGTCTCTCACTGGCGAGCACATGCACCCTTTAGCAAAAATTTCTCTAAAAAAAACAAATTGTCAGACAGTTGATGGTGTGGTGGTTAGGGAGGCTGTATCCCACTTGGCCAACTGTACAGTTTAAGTCCTAGACCTAGCAGCTTAGAAAAATGACAAGAACATGAGTGTGTGTTCCCCAAACCATGAGAGGATAATAAATGAGAATAATAAATAAATAATAATAAATAATAATAAATAAATCATGAATAAATGATTTCAGCAAGGCTGTCATCCCTTGGGGATGTTTTGTTACTTTCCACTTTCTCTTTCTCTCTTCTCTCTCTCCCTCTTCAGCGAGCACATATGCTTCACAGCAAATTGTTAAAAAAATAAATTAAAAATAAATAATTAAAAGAAAAAAAACTGCACAGGTCCAACACCTAGTGAGTGAAGAAAAAAAATCCATGTGCATCTGAGGTGGACCCAGTCCTGCCCCTTTAAGCGAAAAGCCTCTTGGCTGCCTCAAACCTCTCCTTCTGGCCCAACACCTAGCTAAGCAGAGGTAGGGTGGAGTTTTTTCTTTGTTTTGTTTTGTCTTTTTTAAATTATTATTCCCTTTTTTATCTTTTCTTTTAACTGACTTTCTCACCTTGCTTCTCAGTTTCCGAACATTGACTGTCTAGACAGGTCTACGTTCTCAGCAGCAAAACATCTGAACACTATTAGGGTCATAGAAAACCTCAACCTCACTGAACTTCTACAGAAAGGAAGAAACTCAGGGACCAATAATGTAATGACTATGTCGCTGGACTCCCACGTAGTCGACCGCAGTTCGAGTCTTGGACCCGGTGGCTTAAACTCACGTGTGTGTGAGTGCCCAAGATTCTGAGAGGAGAATGGAGTAGAAGGGATTGTGGCATGGCCATCCCCCCTGGGGGGTGATTTCTCGCTTTCTGTCTCTGTCTCTCTCTGTCTGTCTGGCGAGCGCACGTGCCCTATAGCAAAAACCTCTCCAAAAAAAAAAAAAAAAATAGAGGAAGAAAAATTTAAAAAAAGAAAGGAAGAAATTCATCATTGTAAATCTCAATTCAAATCTCTGTGGATACTGCATTGTAAACCACAGTAGTAGAGGAGAAATTGGCATAGAAGTACCTCACAGTAAAGTGAAGTATATGAGCTTACAGGAGCAGAAATCTCCAACAAATTACCCAAATGTAAATATACCACAAAATGACTAAAAATTATAGAAGAGAGATTGCAAAGTGAGCAGTAGGGAGAAATGCAGAGCTGCAGAGTGTGTGGCTCATCTCCTCCCATACACCTCTAAATTCTTAGTTGAAACCCCACAGTTCAGCCCAGGTGCACTTGCTCTTTAGAAACTGGGAGGCCTTTGTAATATCCAGTTCCATTGACAAAAGTCCAGGTTGCTTGATGAGAATCAGGGAAATGGAGCTGCAGAAATATTGCAGGTCGGGGCTGACATGTTGCATGGTGGTTAGGGGCACTGGACTCCCACATTGCTAACCATGGTTAGAGTCCCAGACCTGGTGGTTTGTTTTCTCACTTTCTCCCTCTCTCTCTCTCTCTCTCTCTCTCTCTCTCTCTCTCTCTCTCTCTCCCTGTGTGTGTGTGTGTGTGTGTGTGTCTCACTCTGATCAAATTGAAAATAACTATAAAGATAAAAAAAATAAAGGAAATAACTTTAAAAAAAAGGAAACAAATATTGCAGGTCATTGTTTCCTGCACGCTTCTAACACTCAGAATTAACTCCAAGAGGTGAACCTCTCTCTATTCGCCGATGACATGATTGTATACATAGAAGACCCAATGGTCTCCATGAAAAAATTACTGGAAGTAATACAGGAGTACAGTAAAGTTGTAGGATATAAAAATCAATATACAGAAATCGATAGCATTTCTATATACGAATAACAGGCAGACTGAGATAGAACTGAAAAAAAGTTATTTCATTTACCATAGCCACAAAAAGGATAAAATATTTAGGAATAAATCGAACCAAAGAAGTTAAAAACCTCCACAAAGAAAACTACCAGAAGCTAAGAAAAGAAATTGAAAATGACATGAAAAAAGTGGAAGGACGTCCCATCTTCCTGGATTGAAAGAATTAATATAATCAAAATGGCAATTCTCCCCAAATTAATTTACATATTTAATGCAATGCCAATCAAAGTACCAGACACATTTTTCACAGATCTAGAAAAAACAATCATAAAATTTGTCTGGAATCATAAAAGACCCCGTATTGCCAAAGCAATTCTACACAAGAAGAGTGGAGTGGGCAACTCCTCACTCCCTGACCCAAAAATATACTACAAGGCTGTGGTAATCGAAACAGCATGGCACTGGCACAGAAACAGACATGTGGACCAATGGAACAGAATAGAATCTCCAGAAATAAATTCCCAAACATACAGTCAACTGATTTTTGATAAGGGGTACCAGTAAATTCAGTGGGAAAAGGAAAATCTCTTCAGCATATGGTGGTGGAAAAACTGGATTTCTACCTGCAGAAAGATGAATCTGAACCCCTACCTCTCACCTTTGGCAAAAATCAAGTCAAAGTGGATCAAAGATCTAAATCAAAGACCTCACACTATAAAACTGCTCCTGGAAAACACTGGGGAAACTCTGGGAGACATTGGGGCAGGAAAAGACTTCTTAAATAAGACCCCTAAGCACAGTTGATAATCCCCAAAATAGACAAGTGGGATTACATCAGACTAAGAAGTTTCTGCATGTCAAAAGACACAGTAATTAGTGTAAAACGACAGCCCTCAGAATGGGAAAATATTTTTGTAAACTATGCGTCAAATAATGAACTGATAATCAGAATACACAAAGAACTCAAGCTGCTGTCTTGAAAAAAGATGACCAACCTATTAAAAGATGGGAGAATGAGTTGAAAAATTATTCTCTAAAGATGACATATGAATAGCCAAAAGGCACATGAAAAAATGCTCAACATCCCTCATTGTAAGGGAAATGCAGATCAAAACAACGATGAGGTACCACCTAACCCCAGTCAGAATGTCTAAGATTAAAAAAAAAAAAAAAAAAAAGGATAAATGCTGGCAGGCGTGTAGTGAAAGGGGAACTCCCTTACACTGCTGCTGGGAATGTAAATTGGTCCAGCCACTGTGGAGAACAATTTGGGGATTCCTCAAAAATCTACAAATAGAACTACCATATGATCCAGCAATCCCACCCCTTGGTACCCAAAGAACAGAAGAATTCTTAATCAGAAAAGTGCTTGCAGCCCTTTGCATTCCGCGCCAGTGCTCGCAGCAGCGGCGGCGGCGAGGGGATGGCCGAGCCCGCCCCTTCGCTCCCTGCGCCAGCGCGCGCTGCGGCGGCGAGGGGGCGGCCGAGCCCGCCCCCCACCCCCCGTGCCAGCACGCGCGGCGGTGGCGGGGGGGCGGACTCTCCTCTGCTCTCTGCGTGCAGCAGCCCGGACCGCCAGGCTCCCGCTGCCTCTCCGGCGCGGGGTCTGTCCCGTGCTCGGTGCTGACGCGGGCTGGTGGCACCAAAAGGCCGAGGTCACCGTCCTTTCTGTCTCTGGCCGGGTGGGCGCGTGGGAGATGGCGATGGGTCCCGGGCACATTCGCGTGCTCGGGGCTGGCGTATGGCCGTTGAGCCTGTGCATGGCCGCCGGGCCGGCGCAGGGCCGCCGGACCTGCGAGTGGCCGCTGGGTACACGCGTGGCCCCCAGACTTGCAAGTGGCCGCCGGGTCTGAGTGTGGCTGCCGGGCCTGTGCCTACGCATGGCCGCCGGGCCTGCTCCCGGCCACCGGGCCTGCTCCTGTGAGTGGCCACCAGGCCTAGGCGTGGCCACCGGGACTGCGCCTACACACGGCTGCCAGGTCGGAGCGTGCTTGCCGGGCCGTGTGGCCGCCGGGCCCACATGTGGCTCCCGGGCCTGCGAGTGGCTGCCGGGCCCGCGTGTGGCCGCCGGGCCTGCGTGTGGCCGCCGGGCCTGCACATGACCCCCGGGTCGGCAAATGGCCGCCGGACCTGAGGATGGCCGCCAGTCCTGTGCGTGGCCGCTGGGCCTGCGCCTGTGTGTGGCTGCCAGGCCTGCGCCTGTGTGTGGCCGCCGGGCCTGCCAGTGGCTGCCAGGCATGAGCGTGGCCGCCGGGCCAGCACCTGTGAGTGGCCGCCGGGCCAGCGTGTGGCCGTCGGGCCTGCGTGCAGCCGCTGGGCCGGCGCGTGGCCACCGGGCCTGCGTGTGGCTGCCGGGCCTGCACCCGTGCGCAGCCGCCGGGCCTGCGGGTGACCACCGAGCCTGTGCGTGGCCACCGGGCATGGGCCCACGCGTGACCGCCGGGCCTACATGTGGCTGCCGGGCCTGCACCCGGGCGTGGCCGCGAGGCCTATTCATGGCTACCGGGCAGACACTCGGGTGTGGCCAACGAGACAGCACGTGACCGCCGGGCCAGTGTGTGGCCACCGGCCACGAGCGGCAAATTGAAGCCAAAAACAAGAATCAAGATCTTGCAAATATAAGCAACAGAAAGAAACTTTAGATGTCTTAAACCAATTGAGAAATATATTGTATAGGAGGACTTTCGCTGCCCATGGGCAATGAGAAGATGATGGTTACCAGCCCTGCATTACCTCAGGGAAAAACAAGAACTATTCTACCATTCTTGGGGAAGCCAGACACTCGAGGATGACTCACGCTGCAGATCCCCACAACACCACTCTCGGTAATCACAGGATAGTGACTGTGCCGCATCAACTGATAACCATCTCTGCCTACCAGAACTGCACTCCTAGAACTGTATCCCATAGAAACTCACCTACAATTGTGGAACTGCACGAGACCCACCCTTGACCCAACCCTGAACAGAATCTATGTTTCCTATTGTGGAAAACTTTATGAGCTCATAATTGAGAAAGGAAAAAAAAAAAAAAGGGGTGAAAGAGCTGGAGGGTATGGTCGCAGGGATGGCAACTGCAGATGCTGGAGACAGCATGGGAGAGGTTATGGGAATGAATGATGGAGGGCAGTTCAGGGAACGATCATCACGTTTGATGGACACAGGGATGAAGGGCGGTCTGTTGATGATGATGTATGTGATGGTATCACTGTCTTGACCAATGTGATCTGTACTCATGCTTGAAAAACCACGCTGTACACTGTAAAGATGTGCAATGAAAAAAAATAATAATAATATCAGCACTCCGGCAGAGGGAGAAAGATCTGATGATTTGATAGCGGAAAGGACAAATGTGGATGCCAGAGGCTGTAAGGGAGGGGAGTGGGGGGTCGGGAGTGGGTGGTGGAGAGTGGGCGTGGGGGGCAAAGGGAGGAGTCATTTGTCACCAGAAAATGTAGGGTTCTCTGTTGAAAACTAGATACATGTATCTATATGGTACACATCATAATGAGAACTTTATGTAAAATGAATGTGATTAATCTGAGAAAGAAAAATAAAGGAAAAAAAAGTGCTTGCACATCAATGTTTATTGCAGCACTATTCACAATTGCCAAGACATGGAACCAACCCAAATGTCCACAAACAGATAAATGGATCAAAAAACTATGGCACATATACTCTATGGAATATTATTCAGCCATAAAAAACAACAAAACCCTGACTTTTGACAGAAAGTGAATGAATATGGAAGGTTTACTGCTGACTGGAGCAAGCCAGGCTATGAAGGAGAGACATTGTATGTCCACACTTAATATATACCGAGTGTCTGCACTCTATGACTGAAAGGGATTGACTGAAGGATATAGAAACACAATAAACAGATGTAAATACAGATATAGTGTGTGTGTGTGTGAAAGAGTAGAGTTTGAAGAAAAACAATTAGAAGAAAAATGGGGAGGGAAAGCATTAATGGGACAAAGAAACGTGCCAATTTCTGTTAAAGATATGTTGTATTTTAGTCAACTGGACTAGGGAGAAATGTTCACATGTTGAAATATTCACTTTGCAAGCTAAATAATGTGATTGACTGTATAAAAAAATGAAATTAAAAACATACTGAACAACAACAAAAAGAAAGTAGGAAATAACATATAATCTGTCAGATGACCAGAAATCACCACAGATGCACAAGAAATATGGGAATCCAAGAAAATAACTCTTCACCAAGGGGAAAGAACAGCCCTTTATCATCCACAAACAGTACAATGGAACTCATGGGAACGTCAGATAAAGAATTTAGAATATCCATACTGACAAAGCTAACAGAGATGCAAAAGAAGAGAGACAAGGAACTCCAGAAGATGAAAGAGAAAAGAGACAATGAGTTCCAAGGAGATGAGGAACTTCTTACTCCATCTGAAAGGAAATACACACCATAAAAATAGAATGAAACTCAAGTGTTAGAGATGAAGGCTACAATACAGGAAATCAAAAACCTCCCTTGAAAGTATTAAAAACAGATTAGATCATGCAGAAGATCAAATCTCAGATGTAGAAGAAAGAAACTCTGACCTAGAAAAGTTCACTGAAAAGACTGAGAGAATAACACCCCAAAATGAGAATAACATATGAATAATACTAGGTACCATTAGATGCCAAACATTGGGATAATCATTACCACAGAAAGTGAAGAAACTAATATGGGCATTGATAATCTATTCCATGAAATCCTGGAAGAAAACTTTCCAAACCTACAGAGGTGTTCAAATATCCAGACCAAAGAAATACAAAGGACTTCACATAGAATCAACCCAAGATCTTCTCCAAGGCACATTATAGCTAGATTGACCAAAACTACAGATAGAGACAAGATATTAAAATTGGCAAGAGAAAACATCAAGTTACTTTCAAAGGATATCCAATCAGTCTAAAATCAGACTTCTCCTCAGAAACAAGGCAAGCAAGGAAAGAATGGTAAAATACATTCAAAGTGTTAAGTGAAAAACAATTTCAACTAAGAATATTATACCCAGCAAGATTATCCTTCACATGGGAAGAAAAGCCTGGAACATTCTAAGATACACAAAACCTGAAAGAATTTACCAATACCAGGGCAGTTCTTCTAGAAGTACGGATGGAAGTGCTACACTAGAAAAACTAAAGGCCAACAGAAATAAGAGAACAAAAAATGACCAAGAAAAGGGGCAACTTAATGGTAAGGACAAGTCTGGAAATATCAATAGTAATGCTGAATGTTAACTTTCAGGATTTTAACGGAAAGATCAGGCCACAGTAACACTGTAAATTTAACAAGAGAGATTATATGAGACTGAACTGGTAAAGTAGAATTCTAGAACTTTTTTTTCTAAAACATTACTGATTTTCTTCTATGCTTTGTCTTCCAGATTTAATGAATTTGGTTTTCTTTTGAGTGGTTTATAGGTTCAGCAATTTGTTAATTATTTTTAACTGAAACATAAACTTTTCTCCCTTCCTGACCCCTTTGCATTTGGAAAATATTTGTGAGCATTCTTATTTTGTGGCAGAATGTTATTTGCATAAGTTCAATAATACAATATTATCTGTTTCCTTGCATCAAAAATCTAATTCTTATGGGGCTTTGAACAAATAATAGACCTAATTTAGACTAACCTAATTTTTTATTTTCTTTTTTTTTCTTCAAATAAGTTAGTTTATACCTTTCTTTAGTAAAAGGGAGAATGGAGAGAGGAAAAAGACATTTCAGAAGAAATTGCAGTGTATTTGTCACTAGATTCTAGCTTTGTCCATAATTTTAGTTTAAGATCTTTTGTGAATCAATAAAATGTAGGAAAAAAATTTATTATGGAAGGGAGGAGGGGAAGAGGAAGGACAAAACAAGTAAAAGTATGCTTAATTGACAAAAAAAGAGAAGCTATTTGCTGATGATAATGTATACAGTAATATCTTTGTCTTGACTGTAATGCATGATATTTTTGCTGGAAAAAAAATGTACACTGTGGGGCCGGCAGGTGGCATGGTAGTTAAGAGTGCTGGACTCCCACATGGCCAATTGTGGTTCGAGTCCCAAACCTGGCAGCTTGCTTTCTCACTTTCCATCTCTCTCTCTCACTCTGTCCATCTCTGGTCAAATTAAAATAAATAAATAAATAAGTTAAATAAAACTCTTTAAAGTACATTGTAAACACATGTGATTAAATATAAGTACAAAATTTAAAAAGATTAAATTTTAAGGCAAATCACTACATGACTTCAAAATATATTACAAAGCAGTGATAATCGAAACAGCATGATACTAGCACATAGACTATGGAACAGAATAAAATATCCAAAAATAAACGCAAAATCATGCAGCCACCTGATTTTTGACGAAGTATACAAGACAATGCAATGAGAAAAGGCATCTTTTCAGTAAATGATGGTGGAGGAATGGAATATTCAACTGTAGAAAAATAAAATTGGATCCCTATCTCTCACTATTAATAAGAATTCACTCAAAATGGATCAAATATTTCAATGTAAAGCCTCAAACTATAAAATTACTACTAAATGGGCCAGAAGGTAGAGTAGTGGTTAAAGTGCTGGATTCCACATGACTGAATTCACAGTTCAAGTCCCAGACCCAGCCACTTAAAAATCACTCTGGGCACGTGTACATGTGTGTCCAAAATTCTGAGTAGAGACTGGAAGAAAAGGGATTGTGGCATGGCCATCTTCCCTGGGAGGTGATTTCTCACTTTCTCTCTCTCTCTCTCTCTCTCTCTCTCTCTCTCTCTCTCTCTCTCTGGTAAGCACACATGGCTTGTGGCAAAACACCTAAGAAAGAAAGAAAAAAATGAAACTACTAGTACATAAAGTATAGGAAACTCTTTAAGACATTGGAGTAGACAACGTTTTCTTAAATAATATCCTTAAATTTAGCGCAAGCAATAATCCCCAAAATAGATAAGTTAGATTACATGAAACTATTACAAAAACTTCCTCACAGCAAAGGAAACAATAATTATGTGAGAAGCCAGCCTTCAGAATGTGAAAAATATTTGGAAATTATTCCTCAGACAAGGGATTGATATCAAGAATACATATAGGGATGGGAACCAGCAGTTAGTGTAATGACTATGTCGCTGGACTCCCACATAGTCGACCACGGTTCGCGCACCAGACCCGGTGGCTTAAAACTCACGCCAGGCGCGTGTGCGTGTGTGCCCAAGATCCCGAGAGGAGAATGGAGGAGAAGGGATTGTGGCGTGACCATCCCTCCGGGGGGTGATTTCTCGCTTTCTATCTCTATGTCTCTCTCTGTCTGTCTGGCGAGCACGCGCGCCCTATAGTGAAAATCTCTCAAAAAAAAAAAAAGAATACATATAGGGAACTAGGACCAGCAGTTAGCGTGATGGCTGTGTCGCTGGATTCCCATTTAGCCAACCGCGGACCCGGTGGCTTAAACTCACGCCTGGCGCACGTGTGTGCATGCCCAGGATCCCTAGAGGAGAATGAAGGAGAAGGGATTGCAGTGATTTCTGTCTCTCTGTCTCTCTCTCTGTCTTTCTGGCCAGCACACACACACCCTTATAGCAGAAACCTCTAAAAAAAAAAAAAAAAAGAAAGAAAGAAAGAAAGAAAGAAAGAAAGAAAGAAAGAAAAAAGAATATATATAGGGAACTTAAGCCACTCATCCATAAAAAAATGAATAATTCACTTAAAAAATGGGCAAATGGGCCCAGCAGGTGGCATGGTGATTAAGGTGTTGGACTCCAACATGGTCAACCACAGTTTGAGTCCTGCACCAGGTGGGTTACTTTCTCATTTTCCCTCTCTCCCTTTGTCTCTGCCTAGTGAGTGCATGTCCCCTGTAGCAAATTGAGAAAATAATAATGGAACCTGCAGAAGGTGTAATGATTACTTTGCTGGACTCCCACTTGGCTGAGTATGGTTCAAGTCCTGGACCTGGCAGATTGAAACTCACACTGTATGCATATGCATACATGCCCCAAATCCTAAAAGAAGAATGGAGGAGAAGGGATTGTGGCATGGCCATCCCTTCTGAGGGGTATTTCTCACTTTTTGTCTCTATGTCTCTGGCAACTGCACATGTCCTATGGCAAAAATCTCTCTTAAATAATAATAATAATAATAATAATAATAATAAAATAAGTCTTAAAACAAAGATATTGAATAGACAATTCTCCAAGAAAAATTTACAAATGGTCAAAAGGCACATGAAAAAATGTCCAAAGTCTCTTGTCAAAAATGAAATGCAAGTTAAAACCACAATAAATACTATTTAATCTCAGTTAAGGTGGCTAGAACCAAAAACATATAGAATGACAAATGTTGGCAAGGCTGTGGTGAAAGGGAACCCTCTTAAACTGTTGGTGAGAATGTAAATTAGTACAACCTCTGTGGGAAACAATATTGTTGTTCCTTGAAAACCTACAAACAGAACTACTATATGACTTAGTAATCCCACTCCTTGGTATTTACCAAAAGTATAGAAAAATGGTAGTAAAGACATTTGTACATCCATGATTATTGCAGCATTATTCACAATTACTAAAAGGTAGAACCAGCCTAAATGTCCAGAAAATGATGACTGATTAAAATACTGTGGCACATTATACTATGAAATATTACTCAGATATAAGAAAGAACAAGACACTATTATTTAAATCAAAGTGGATGAATATAGAAGACTTAATGTTAAGGAAAGTTGAGTCAGGCTTTAAAATATACACACTGTATATCTCTGCTCAATTCGTACTGGATATCTGCACTCTGTGGTATAATTTGAAAGATCTGAAGATATAACATTAGAGAGGATAAGTACCAGAGACTGTAAGGGAGGGGAGTGAATTGTAGAGCGTGATTAGTAGAGTGAGTGTGAGGTGCAAAGGGAATAAAGACACATTCATGCTTGCACACGTGCACACTGACACACACACACACACACACACACACACAGATGTCTGAGGCCCTCTCTAGAATTTCTGATTGACTAGGTCTGGAATGAGCCCCAAAATTTGCAGTTCCAGCTAATGCCTAAGTGAATGCTAGTGCTGCTGGTCTGGGAAACACTTGCATAATGTATAATAATGACTTCTACCCATCAGGGAAGAGATCAGAAAAGGGTGTACTCTTAGCCCAAGGCAATAATAAAGGTAGTCAGATTCCATGTTTATTCTCAAAGCTGTTAAAGAGAGGAGCACATGGGAACAGATTGTGCATGACAACTTTTGAGTGGGAAATCCCATGACTACCTCAATCTTTTTTTTTTTTTTTTTTTTTTTTGAGAGAGGTTTTTCGCTATAGGGCGCGTGCGCTCGCCAGACAGACAGAGAGAGACAGAGAGACAGAAAGCGAGAAATCACCCCCCAGGGGGGATGGTCACGCCACAATCCCTTCTCCTCCATTCTCCTCTCGGGATCTTGGGCATGCACGCACATGCGCCCGGCGTGAGTTGTAAGCCACCGGGTCCGAGACGCGAACCGCGGTCGACTACGTGGGAGTCCAGCGACATAGCCATTACGCTAACTGCTGGTTCCCATTACCTCAATCTTTGATAAGAATGAACAGCTCTCTCTAATGTGACAAGAATTACCAAACCTTCTCCAACCAAACATTGTACAGACACCTCAGGGTTGGAACTTGTAGAATACTAGGAAATGTTTTTGTGATAGGAATACAGCTAGTAATTTTCTTGCAAAGAAGACTTCTTAGTGTCTGAGTTGAGGATCCAGGGACAGCGGCCCACAAGGATGTTAGGAAGTCCAACATGAATAATCTAGAGTTAGCTAAGAATGATCATTGAAGATCTAGCTCATGTGACTAGCTGCTGCCCAGTGTACAAAGACTCCTGCTGTCCTCCAGGTTCTCAACCCACCAACCACCACTCTTCTTTTCAAGAGTCCAAAGGGTTTCATTAGGATGCCTGTTCCTTACAATCCTTATACCTTGTGAGAAAGTGGTGGGTGGGTCTTTTCATATCATAAGTCATCTATTTGTTCTTCCCCATCTTAATCTTTTTTGGGGAAGCCATTTGTCATAATAACACATTGACTTTTCTTGTGTGGAAAGGGAATGGATGGCAGCAATAGAGAGGTTTATTGGTCTGAAACATAATTCATCTGAAAAATGGAAGGGTTTCTCTGTCTTCCCAGGGCCAGGAGACATTTTGAGGGGTCTTGATCACAGGCACCAATTGTTCTCACTATCCTGACCACAGAGGTGGTAGCAGGATAGGACAAGAACCCTGGCAATGTAAGTGGGAACACAGAGTAACAGAAGGAAGGATGAAACTCAGAGATGAGGGTCTTCTGAACAACCATCTTAGAGGCAGATCTATAGGCTAAAAAACTATCAGTTAGTAATAGTGGAGAAATGGTTTACACTATTTTCTATATTTCAAATGTGCTAGGGCTCACCATAAGTGAAATATTTCTAAAAATCTTATACTTATTTCTACTCTTACAAGACATTGTGAAATGTAATTGCAATGTTACATAGATAAAGTGACATGCATAGGACCTGGCACAAAAGAAAAGTAACAGAGGCTACCATTTGTTAAACACTAACTCCATGCCAGGCTCAGCACCAAATACTTCACCTGCATTATATTATTTAATGCTCTCAATCTTATAAGGTAGCAATCTTATGAGGTAGGCCTTAGCATTTCGCAAGTGACGAACAAAAGCTCTGAAAGATGAAGTGCTTACCAAGAATGAAACAACAAGAAAACTGGTAGTATTTGGTTGGGGAAAAAATGAAGAGCAAACTAAACCTAAACCAAAAAGATGGAAGGGATAATAAAAATTAGGATGGAAAAAAGTGAAATAGAGATTAGGAAAAAAAATATACAGGAAAGCAATGAAACAGAAAATTGGTTCTTTGAAAAAATCAACTACCTTCAACTACCTTTAAATACCTTTAACTAGACTGACCAAGAAACAAGGAAAAAAGACTCAAACTACTAAGATCAAGAATGAAAGCAGAGATATCACTATCCATCTTATAGATTTCAAAAGGTTATATGGCCCCCAAATCCCAAGAGGAGGATGGAGGAGAAGGGATTGCAGTATGGCCATCCCCCTGAGGGGTGATTTCTCACTCCCCCCATCTCTCTCTGCCAAGCACATGTACCCTATAACAAAAGCTAAAAAAGGGGGGGGGGAGTTATAAGAAATACTACAGACAACCATATGTCAACAAAAAAGATAGCAAAATGGACAAATTCCCAGAAAGATATTGCTATAGTCTGAATGTGTCCCCTAAAATCATGTGTTGTAAACTTAATCAGCAATGCAACAGTGTTGAAAGGTGGGACCTTTTAAAAGAGGTTTAGTCCATGAGGGTAGAATCTTCATGAATGTATTCCTGCTGCTATAAAGGGCTTGTGGAAATGGATTTGCTCTCTTCCACTCTTTTGTCATATCAGGACACAGTGTTCATCCCCTTTCATCTTTCTGCATTCTATTATATGAAAATGCAGCAAGGAGGTCCTCACCAGATGATGACACTTTTATCCTGGACTTCCCAGCCTTTAAAACTGTGAGAAATAAATTTCTGTTCTTTATAAGAAATCCAGTCTCAGGTATATTGTTACAAAGGCACAAAACAGACCAAGACAAATACAAGCTACTGAAATGGATCCAAGTAGTTGATCATCTGAACAGACCTTTAACAAGTAGAGAAAATCAATTAGTGGACTGGCTTCATGGCCTGGTGTTTAAAGCAACCAGATTTCACCATGGCTGACCATGCAGTTCAAGTCTCAAATCCAGCAGTTTGAGAGACATGCTGAGCATGTGTGCATGAATGACCAAAATCCAGAAAGGAGGGAGAGATGGAGGACAAGAGATTGTGGCATGACTATTCCTCATGAGGGAAGGGGACCCTTATCCTCTCCCTCTTTTTTTTTGTCTCTCTCTCTAGTGAGTGCATGGACCCTAGCAAAAAGGGGGGGAGAGCAAGTGAGAGAGAGGGAGCAAGAGATAATCGATTATCAATTTAAAAAATTAAACTGAACAAAAAGAAAAGCCTAGACTTAGATGGCTTCAATGGTGAATTCTACTAAGTGTTTATAAAGAATCTATCTTTTGCAAACTCTTCCAAAAAACAGGAGAGTAGAGAATACTTCTCAACTCTTCTATAAGGACAGTGTTACCCTGATAATAAAACCAAAAGCATCACAATAAAACTACAAACCAATATCTCTTATGAAGATGGTTACAAAAACCTCCAAAAAATACTAGTAAATCTAATTTGACAGCATTTAAAAATATTATCCAAAATTACCAAGTGAAACCTATGCCAGAAGTTCAAGATTGATTCAACATATGATAACCAGTCAGTTTAACCATATTAGTAGAATAAAGAAAAAATCCGCATTACCTTAGTAGAGATAATATCAATCGACAAAAAGCCAACACCCTTTAAATAATAAAAACATTTGACTACAAATATAAGAAAACTTCTTCAATCCAACAAAGACTATCTATTAAAAATCCACAGGTAACATATTTAACAGTGAAAAATTAAAAATTCTTCACTTAAGACTAGGACCAAAACAAAGATGTCCACTCTCACTACTTTTATTCAACACTGCACTGGAAATTGAAGCCAAAGAAATTAGGAGAGAAAATGAAATAAAAGGCATTTATATTGGAAAAAAGAAATACAGTAAAATTATCTCTATTTACATATGGCATGACCTTGTTTATAGGAAATTTCAAAGAATGTCTACACACACATAAAGAACAAACACTATTATAGTTAATAAGTAAGCTCAGCAAAGTTGCAGGATACAAGTTCAATATACAAAAATTCACTATGTTTCTATACACTTATGGTGAACAATTTGTAATGAATTTTAAAATTCCTATTTGCAATAGTATAAAAATACTTAACAAAATGAAATACAAAATCATACATTCATCTCAATGGATACAGAAAAGCATTTGAAAATGTTTTGGCCAGCTGGTGGTGTGGTAGTTAAGGTGGCTGGATCCTACTTGGCCAACTGCACAGTTTGAGACCCAACATAGCTTCAGAAACATGCCAGGTGTGTGTGTGTGTGTGTGTGTGTGTGTGTGTGTGCATGCCCAAAATCCCAAAATTAGAATGGAGAATGGAGGGGAACCTCCGTGAAGGGGTGAGTTTCTCTCTCTCTCTCTCTAGAAGGCAAAACAAAACAAGAACAAAAAAATGAAACAACAAAAAAAAAGAGAGAAGAAAAAATTCAACACCCTTTTGTGATAAAAAAGAAAACTTTCAACAGATTAGATATAAAGGAAATGTGCCTCTCCACTATAAAGACTATATATGATGAACCCATAGCTAACACCATTGGTGAAAAGTTGAGGGATAAATCAGGGACAAGACAAAGATACCCACTTTCACCACTGGAAAAAAGCTTTATACAAAATACTACATTCCTTCCTGATTAAGACTCTCAGCAAAATCAACATAAAGGGGTAATTTCTCAACACAGTAAAAGCCACTATCAGAAACCTATAGTTAACATTATACTGAATGGGGAAAACCTGAAAGCTTTTCCACTAAAAACTGGTACAAGAAAAGGCTGCCTACCTTCTACACTCCTTTTCAATATAGTGCTGGAAGTCCTAGCCTTTACAATCAGAAAAGAAGAATAAAATAAAGGATATCAAGTAGGGAATGAAAAGGTGAAATGATCTCTATTTGCAGATGACATAATTGTATACATAGAAGGCCCAAAGGTATCCATGGAAAATTTTCTGGAAGTAATAAATGAATACAGTAAAGAGGCAGGATGCAAAATCAATGTACAAAAATCTATAGAATTTCTATATTCAAACAACAAGTAGACTGAGGTAGAACTGAAGAAAGTAACCAAATTTACCATTGCCACAAAAAGAATACAATACTGACATATCTAGGAATAAATCTACCCAAAGAAGTCAAAGACCTCTACAATGAAAACCTTAAAAAAAGAAAGAGAAAATGACATAAAAAAGTGAAAGGACATCCCATGTTCCTGGATTGGAAGAATTAATATAATCAAAATGGCAATTCTACCTTAATTAAAGTTATTTAATGCAACCCCAATCAAAAATACCAGAGACATTCTTCACAGATTTAGAAAAGACAATCATAGAATTTGTCTGGAATCATAAAAGACCCAATAATGCTAAAGCAATCCTGCACACACACAAAAAAAAAGTGGAGTAGGAGGCATCTAACTCCCTGACCCCCCAAGTATATAATAAAGCTGTGATAATCAAAACAGTATGGTATTGGCACAAAAACAGACATGTGAACCAATGGAACAGAATAGAAACCTTGGAAGTAAATCCCAAACATACAGTCAACTGATTTTTGACAAAAGATACCAGTCAATCCAGTGGGAAAAAGAAAGCTTCTTTAGCAAATTCTGCTGGAAAAACTGGGTATCCACCTGCAGAAAAATGAAACTCGACCCTTATCTCTCACCATTAATAAAAATCAACTCAAGGAGGATCAAAGATCTAAACCTAAGACCTCAGACTACAAAACTACTGGTGGAAAGCACTAGGAAATTCTGGGAGATATTGGAGTAGGTGAAAACTTCTTCAATAAGACCCCCAAAGCACAGGTCAAAATCCCAAAAATAGACAAGTGGGATTACATCAGATTAAGAAGTCTCTGCACAGCAAAAGACACAGTACTTAGTGTGAATTGACAACCCTTGGAGTGGGAGAATATTTTTGTAAACTATGCCTCTGATAAGGAACTGATAACCAGAATATACAGGGAACTCAATGGCTTACCTGAAAACAAAAATGATCAACGCAATTAAAAGATGGGAAAATGGGACCAGTAGTTAGCATAATGGCTATATCGCTGGACTCCCACGTAGTCAACCACGGTTCGCATCCTGGACCCAGTGGCTTAAAACTCACTCCGGGCGCGTGTGCGTGCGTGCCCAAGATTTCGAGAGGAGAATGGAGGAGAAGGGATTGCGGCGTGACCATCCCCTCTGGGGGGTGATTTCTCGCTTTCTGTCTCTCTGTCTCTCTCTGTCTGTCTGGCGAGCGCATGTACCCTATAGCAAAAAAAAACAAACAAACAAACAAAAAAAAAACAATAAAAACAAACAAACAAACAAAAAAAAACCTCTCCAAAAAAAGAAAAAAAAAAAAAAAAACAGATGGGAAAATGTGGCGAACAAACAACTCTCTAAGGAAGACATATGAACAGCCAAAAAGCATATGAAAAAATGCTCAACATCCCTAAACTTAAGGCAGATGAAGATCAAAACCACAATAAGATACCACCAAACCCCAATCAGAATGGCAAAGATTTAAAACAAACAAACAAACAAAATAGTAAGTTCTGGCATGGCTTTGGTGGGAAGGGAACTCTCCTTCACTGTTGGTGGGAGTGTAAATTGGCCCAGCCACTATGGAGAACAATATGAAGGTTCCTCAATGATCTACAAATAAAACTACCATATTATCCAGCAATTCCACTTCTGGGTTTCTACACAAAGGATAAGAGAATGCTCAGTCAGAAAAGTGCTTGCACATCTATATTTATTCTGACATTATTCACAATTGCTAAGACATGGAACCAACCTAAATGTCCACTAATAGATGAATGGATTGAAAAAGTGTGGCACATGTACTCTATGGAATACTACTTAGCCATAAAAACAGAAAGATCCTTGCATTTGACAGAAAGTTGAGGAATATGGAAGATTTACTGTTGAGTGAAGCAAGCCAGACATTGAAAGATAAACATTGTATACCTCTACTTAACATATACCAACTGCCCACACTCTGGCAAAAACTGAAAGACTAGAAGATATAGCAATATGGAAAATGTTTAGGGATACTGAAGACAGTGTGGGAAGAGGGTGGGAGAAGGGGGAGAGTACAAAGAGGGAAATTAAGGAGAAAAATGGAGAGGCAGGACACTTGTAAGATGCAGAGATGGATTGTTTTCTGTTGATGGTATACTGGACTGGACTGGCGTGACATGTGTTCATGTTGGGTAAATTAACTTTACAAGCCAAGTGATGTATGCTGATTGTGTATAATTAATTCAATAAAAAATAATCCTGAGAGGGTCCAGCAAATTGTGTGGTGGTGAAGGTGCTGGATTTCCCACATAGTCAACCATGGTTCAAGTCCCAGACCTGGCAACTTGAAAATCATGTGTGCGTGTGTGTGCCCAGAATCCTGACAGGAAAATGGAAAAAAGATTGTGATGTGGAGAAAATGGAGGAGAGGGACCAGCAGTTAGTGTAATGGCTATGTCGCTGGATTCCCACATAGTCAACCGCGGTTCGAGTCCCGGACCCAGCAGCTTACACTCATGCCGGGTGCGTGTGCGTGCGTGCCCAAGATCCCGAGAGGAGAATGGAGGATAAGGGATTGCGGTGTGTCCATCCCCTCTGGGGGGTGATTTCTCGCTTTCTATATCTCTGTCTCTCTCTGTCTGTCTGGCGAACGCTCACGCCCTATAGCAAAATCCTCTCCAAAAAAAGAAAATGGAGATATTGTGATTTCTCACTTTCCCTCTCACTGTCTCTCTCTCTCTGGAGAGTACAAACACACAATGCAAAAAAAAAAAAAAAACCTTAATAAAATTGTGTATCAAAGTTTGTGTACATTGAACCATCAGAAAAAAAAAGATATTTTATCTTACTGATAAGGGTATTTGCAGGCCTTTTGGAATTTTCAAATGTAGCTTTACACCACAGAGCAGAGGATAAGCAAAAACAATACAGTGAATAATGTACACGAGGGACCAGCAATTAGCGTAATGGCTATGTCACTGGACTCCCACGTAGTCGACCACAGTTCGAGTCCCGGACCCAGTGGCTTAAACTCATGCTGAGCGCGTGTGCGTGTGTGTCCAAGATCCCGAGAGGAGAATGGAGGAGAAGGGATTGCGGCGTGGCCATCCCCCCTGGGGGGTGATTTCTCGCTTTCTATCTCTCTGTCTGTCTGACGAGTACACACGCCCTATAGCGAAAATCTCTCCAAAAAAAAAAAATGTACACGAGACTTGGCCCCATGAGGAATCCATTATTGTTGCATTGTACCTACACACATACCATTTTATTACCTTTTGTAGGTATACTTGCACATGGGAATTTGGGTGTGCAGAAAAGATAGGTACAGAGTTGAAAGGGGCTGAGGGTCTATTTTTCCTTGAGGATGTTGAATAAACTATTTGTTGTGTGTGTGCATTTTGACTGTGACCCTTCACATGAGATCAAGTATATATCTTTCTACTTGTGGAATCATGTTTGTGCTCAGAAAGTTTTGGATTATGGAGCCTCTCGGAGTTTGAATTTTTCAAATTAAAGCTGCTCAACCTGTATACAAAGAAACTAAAATCAATATATTGAAGAGACATTTCCATTCTTATGTTCACTGCAACATTATGCATAATTGCCAAAGTATGGAAACAACCCATGCGTCCATCAATGGGTGAATGGATAAAAACATTGGCATATATACACAATGAAATACTACTCAACCTTAATAAGGAGAGAAATACTGTCATTTGAGAAAACATGTATGAATCTAGAGGACATTATGCTAAATGAAATGAGCAAAGCACAGACAAAAACAAATACTGCATGATCTCACTTATATGTGAAATCAGATAAAGTTGAACTCACAAATGTAGAGAGTAGAATGATGATTTGCAGAGGCTGGGGGATAGAATGGATTGGGGAGCAAGGGAATGGGAAGTGGTTGATCAAATGGAACAAAGTTTCAGATAGATGAAAGGAGTAGGCTTTGATATCTATTGCAAAGCAGGATGATTATAGTCAAAATTAATGTATTATATATTTCAAATTAATTGAGTAAATTTCAAATGTCTCAACATAAAAATTATAAGTAAGCAAGAGTGATGGTTATGTTAATTAGCTTCATTCAATCATACCACATTGTATACACGTATCAAAACATCACATTGTACTCCATATATGTATACAGTTATTATTTATTAATAAAAATAATATGAATAATTTTTCAAGTTTATTTATATCTTCCATGAGTGAGAAAGACAGCGAGACAGCATCCATAATAACACTGATATCCATCCCCAGGTTCGGCCAACTCCAGATCATGGACACATGTGTGCCCAGTGTACTCAGGAGCTCTCCAGACATGAACCTGAAACCCTTCCAAGTGGATCAGCATCACAAAGCATTGTTTTTGATTGTTGTTGTTGTTGTTTTTGCTACCGGACATGTGTACTTGCTGGGGCAGAGGGAGAAAGGAGAGAGAGAGAAAGCACCCTTCATCAAGCATTGCCATGCCACAATCCTTCCTCCTTCATCTCTCCTTCCCTTCAGGATTTTGGACACACACGCACAAAAGTCCCTGGCATGTTTTTCAAGCTGCTAGGTCTGAAACTTAAGTCATGCAGTGTCACTTGGGATCCAGCTGCCTTAATCATCATGCCATGAGCTGGCTTCAGAGCATCGCGTTTCACCTCTGTACAACCATTCAGCCCTCATTAATAAGGGACTCATAACCAGAATACACAAGGAAGTCAAGCAGCTGTTCCGAAAAAAAGATAATCAACTCTATTAAAAGATGGGAGAATGAGTTGAAAAAAAACACTCTAAAGATGACATACAAATAGCCAAAAGGCATATGAAAAAACGCACAAGGTCCCTCATTATAAGGGAAATGCAGATCAAAACAACAATGAGATAGCACCTAACCCCAATCAGAATGCCTAAGATTAAAAACAAAACAAAAAAAATGATAAGTGCTGGCAGGGGTGTGGTGAAAGGGGAACTCTTTTTTTTTTTCCTTTTTTAAATTAAATTTATTTATTTACATTCATTCACTGTACATCATTACAGCATACAAAGTGAGATTTTCCATCCAGAGTACACTGTACATTGGCTCAATCAAGCACATCAACATACATGTTATTGTCAACAAATAATTTTCCATTTCTTGTTTCTTGTATGTTTTGCTTTTTTTTTCCCATCCTTGATTCCCTATCTCTTACCCTCGACTGTCTCCCACTCTCCTCCCACACTGTCTCTGGTATCTATGTTTGCTTTCTATACCCCTCCCCCCATTTTATTGAGTCACTAAAGATCTTAATTAATCTAAATATTTTCATAGCAAGCACAGCTGATATATACATTTTCATAAACACAAGTCCAACTTTAAACATTAGCCTCAGTGAGTAGAATGAACATCCTATAAAGTAGCACCTAGCTGGGGCTATATATCTTACTGCAGGCATCAAATAGGTATTTTTTATTAAAACAATTATTTTATTTTATTTTATTTATTCATTCATTATTTTTTTTTTAAATTTGACCAGAGGGAGACAGAGAGAGAGAGAGAGAGAGAGAGAGAGAGAGAGAGAGAGAAAGTGAGAAAGCAAGCCACCAGGTCCAGGACTTGAACTGTGATCAGCCATGTGGGAGTGTCCAGCACCTTAACCACCACACCACCTGCTGGTCTCCCCTCGAATAGATATTTTTAATGCATTTTTTTTTAATTTCAAGAAAAACAGTTTTAGTTATTTTTTTCTTTTTTTATTTTTTCACATTATTTATTATTATTATTATTATTTTTTGTATATACTTTCAATCATATTGTTTGGCTTACAATGAGACCATTTTGATATGTGAACATTTCTCCCCAGACCCATTGATCAAAATATCTTCAACATATAACACCACACCTCCCCATCCCGTCAATGCTCTACCTCTGTATCCCTTCTCCAAATGTCCTTCGTTAGGCCTCACTCCTCCACATACACCTCATCTGACATTCACACCCATCTCTTGTGTTTGTTCAACTGTTAGTCAATCAGTTTCAGTCATAGAAAACTGTGGCACATATACTCTATGGAATACTACTCAGCCATAAAAACCAACAGAACCCTGGCTTTTGACAGAAAGTGGAAGAATATGGAAGATGTACTGCTGAGTGAGGCAAGCCAGGCTATGAAGGAGAGACATTGTATGTCCCCACTTAAAATATACCGTTTGTCTGCATTCTATGACTGAAAGGGGAACTCTCTTACACTGCTGCTGGGAATGTAAATTTGTCCAGCCACTATGGAGAACAATTTGGAGATTCCTCAAAAATCTACAAATAGAACTACCACATGATCCAGCAATCCCACTCCTTGGTATCTACCCAAAGGACAGAAGAATTCTTCATTGGAAAAGTGTTTGCACATCGATGTTTATTGCAGCACTATTCATAATTGCTAAGAAATGGAACCAACCCAAATGCCCACAAACAGATGAATGGATTGAAAAACTGTGGCACATATACTCTATGGAATATTATTCAGCCATAAAAAAAACCCTTGCTTTTGACAGAAAGTGGAAGAATATGGAAGATTCACTGCTGAGTGAAGCAAGCCAGGCTATGAAGGAGAGACCTTGTATGTCCCCACTTAATATATACTGAGTGTCCACACTGTGACTGAAACTGATTGACTAAAGGATATAGAAACACAGTAAATGGATGTGAATACCAGATACAGTGTGTGTGAAAGAGCAGAATCTGAGGAAGGACATTTAGAAGAAAAATAGAGAAGCAAAGCATTAATGAGACAAAGAAATGTGGTATTATCTGTTGAAGATAATTTTATAGTTTTATCAACTGGACTGGGGAGAAATGTTCACATTTTGGAATATTCACATCGTAAGCTATATAATGTGATTGAATGTATAAAAGAAAATGAAATTAAAAATATTTAAAAAAGAAAAAAATTTAAAGTGCTTTTTAAAAAAATATACTCAGGAATAAATTTAACAAAAGAAGTGCAAGACTGTACAATGAAAAGTATAAAACTTTGCTGAAACAAATTAAAGAGGACTTAAATAAATGGAAACATAGCCCATGTTCAAGGATTGGAGATATGAATATTAAAATGTCACTATCCCAAATTAATCAACAGATTCCACTCAATTCTTTTTTTTTCTTTTTTTTTTTTTTTTGGAGAGGTTTTTGCTATAGGGCGCGTGCGCTCGCCAGACAGACAGAGAGAGACAGAGAGATAGAAAGTGAGAAATCACCCCCCAGGGGGGATGGCCACGCCGCAATCCCTTCTCCTCCATTCTCCTCCTGGGATCTTGGGCACGCACGCACACGCGCCCGGCGTGAGTTTAAGCCACCGGGTCCGGGACTTGAACCGCAGTCGACTACGTGGGAGTCCA
Source organism: Tupaia tana (assembly GCA_026018925.1). Classification (NCBI taxonomy): domain Eukaryota; kingdom Metazoa; phylum Chordata; class Mammalia; order Scandentia; family Tupaiidae; genus Tupaia; species Tupaia tana. The sequence goes on from JAKSZU010000009.1 coordinate 97,182,256, forward strand.
GAGACATAGCCATTACGCTAACTGCTGGTCCCCCACTCAATTCTTATTGAAATTCCAAATGGCTTTCTTTTTTTCAGAATTAGACAAGCTGGCCCTTAAAATAGTATGGAAATACATCAGACCCAGAATAGTCAAATCAACCTTGACAGAAAAGTAAAAAGTTGTAAGACTTGGGACCAGCCAATGGTGTAGCAGTTACATCACTAGACTCTCACTTGACTAACCATTATTCTAGTCCTGGTCCTGGTGGCTTGAAAATCACTCTGGGCATGTGTGCGTGCATGCCCAAGATCTTGAGAGGAGAATGGAGGAGAAAGGACTGTGGCATGGCCATCCCCTGTAGGGGATGATTTCCCACTTTCCCTCTCACTGTCTCTCCTCTCTTTCTCCAGTGAGTGCATGCACCATAAGGCAAAAACCTCTTTTAAAAAAAAAAAAGTTGGAGAACTCACACTTCCTAATTTTGAAACTTAACACAGGGGGCAGCAGGTGGCATAGAAGTTAAAGAGGCTGAATCTTACATGGCTGACTGCACAGTTTGAGTCCCAGACTTTGAGACTTAAAAATCACACAGGGTGCATACATGTGCATGCCCAAAATACATGAGAAGAGAATTAAGGAAAAGAGATTGCAGTGTGGCTATCCCACCCGGGAGAGTGATTTCTCACCTTCTCTATGTCTCTCTCTGGTGAGCCCATGAACCCTGTAGCAAAAACAAAACAAAACAAAAAAACACAAACAAACCAAACCAAAACACACTTTATCACAAAGCTACAATTATTATTGTAGTATGATACTGACCTAGGATAGACACTGAAGCACAGTTGTGGTGGTGCGCCTAGTAGGACACCACTGCATGATGCTGGAGCCACATGGGAGACTCAGGTTTAGACACCAGGCCAACCCGAGCACATCAGGCATGTTGAAGCACACTTGTGATCCTGGCTGACTGGGAGGCCAGAGCAGGAGTATCACAACATGACAAGACTATCAACAGTCTCTTTCTCTCTTATGTTGTATCAAAAAACAAATAAAACAAATTTTAAGTAAAAAAAAAAATAAGGCTAGACATTGAAATCTGTAGAATAGAATTGGGAATCCAGAAATAAACTGCTGCATTTATGGTCAACTGATTTTCAACTAGAGTGCCAACAGTGTTCAACTGAGGGAAAAGAATGGTGTGTTTAACGAATAATGCAGAAACAACTGTATATCCATATTGAAAGAATTAAGTTGGACCTCTACTTCACAATGTGCACACAAATGTACTCCAAATGATTAATAGACCCAAGTGTAAGAGTGAAAATTGTTAATATCAAAGTCTTAGAAGAGGACCTACTTAATCTCCATGATTCTGGGTTAGGCAAAGACTTATCTAGATATGACGAGTGACAAAAGGAAACAGTTAAGTTGGACTTCAAAATTAAAAGCTGTTTTGTTTCAAAGTACACTATAAGGAAAGTTAAAAAGACAATCCACAGAATGTGAGAAAATATTCATAAATCTGATAAGGGACTTTTTTCTTTTTGAGAGGTTTTTGCTATAGGGCGTGTGTGCTCGCCCGAAAGACAGAGAGACAAAAAGCGAGAAATCACCCCCCAGAGGGATGGCCACACTGCAATCCCTTCTCCTCCATTCTCCTCTTGAGATCTTGGGCACACATGCACACGCACCCAGCATGAGTTTAAGCCACCAGGTCCGGTACTCGAACCATGGTCAACTACATGGAAGTCCAGCAACATAGCCATTACACCAACTGCTGACCCCATGGGGGGGGACTTCTATCTAGGCTATCTAAAGAACTCTTTCAAGACAACAATAAAAAAATCCCAATTTTAAAATTATATGTCAATCGAAAACTATGACTTAAAAATTGATAAAGGACTTGAATAGGTGTTTTTACAAAGAAGATTTACAAACAGTGGATGAAAAGATGCTCATCATTATTGGCCATCATGGAAATACATATCAAACACAATGGGATACCACTTCACATCCACTGAGATGATAGTAAAAGATAGATAATTACAAGGTTAGCAAGGGTGTGAGGAAATTCAAATCCTCATTCAAATCTACATTATTGGTAGAAATATAAAATGTGCAGCCACTATGGGAAACAGTCTGGTGGTTCATAACAATTTAACCTAGAGTTAGTATATAACCCAGCAATTTCATTCCTAGATATATGTATAAGAGGAATGAAAATACCAGATGTCCACAAAAAACTTGTATATAAGTGTTCATACAGGATTATTTATAATAGTCAAAAATGAAAATAATTAAAATGTTCAGCAACTGATGGATACAGAAAATTGGAACACTCATTTAATGGGATACAATTTTGTAATAAGACAGAATGAATACATCCTACAGCATAGATGAATCTTGCTAAGTAAAAGAAGCCAGACACAAAGACTATATATTGTATGTCCATTTATGTGAAATTTACAGAAGAGGCAAGTCCACACAGACATAACACAGACTGGTGGTTGCAAGGGGCTGGGGAGTGAGAGGGCTTTGTGGTGAAGGTTATCTTCTTTGCCAAACTATAATTGGGTTCCTCTAAGCCTTTTTCTTGATTAGGCCTCATCCTTGGGCCTTGTCCTTAGGTCTACATTACCCAGTTTTAGCAAGAATCCTGCTAAGTCAGCTCATTGAGAATCCCACACCCTGATATCTGATCACTCACCATCTGATGACATTCTTTGCTCCCACTTTCTCCCAGGTGATATATTGGGTAGTCAGAAAAGTCATGATGCATTTTTGTATATATATGTAGAAAAATTATGACTTTTAAAGTACTCAATATAATAACCCTGGCCTGCCTTCAGCAAGTATCCTGCTAGGTTCATTTAGCAAGTATTCACTCACCCTATACTTACTGTCTCCTCTTAATAACTTCTCATCCACTGACCCTATCCCCAAACTTGCTCCTTGTCTATAAAACCCCACTAATCTTTGCTATATAAGGAAGTGAGTCAAGTACTTTACTGAGGTTCCTTTTCACCTATTGCAATAATTCTCAAATAAAATCTATTTTTACCTCTTTACTGTCTGACTCCAGTTTCTTTAACAGAGGTTAGGGTGGAAATGTGGAGTGACTGCTAATCAAAATGAAGTTTCATTTGAGGGTGACAAAAGTGTTCTAAAATGGATTGTGGTTATGGTTTTACAACTATGTACATACCAAAGAAACACTGAATTGTATAATTTAAACAAATGAAGTGTATGCGTTGTGAGTTATATCTCAATAAAGACATGAAAAAAATTTATAGTATCTGGACTTGAATTCAGAAATGGTTGACTCTAAAGCTCACATTATTCATTAGACTGCACCACACAACCTCCAACCCCAGGTCGTGTTTGATAAATGCACTGCTTTTGTTAGGCCTACTGTTATTATTATACAAAAGAAAGAAGCTTTTATGACTGAGAAGGCAATCTTTGGAAGTTCATGAACTTGAACCACCACATCCTAGAGCCATTGCAGACTTTCCCAGAAGCAGGCCTGTATTCCCAGATATCCTACTATTTGATTCTAACCATGAAGGAAAGCCAGAACTGTTGAGATGATGTCCATCAACCTGAGAATTCAGAGACTCCAGTGACTTCCGGCATCAGGACCTGGGACCTGGAAAATGTCACTGGCCTGGATTTACAAGCCTCTCTCAGTACCACATGCAGTCCAGCTCTTACGCTCACTGGAAGAGCCCAAGAGCAGCCAACCACGGTTCTAGAATTGACCAAAGGCTGAAAAATCTCAGGCATCGTCCCAGCACCACCACATATCTTTTGGCAAGACTGAAGCCAGTCCTCCATCTGTGTCACCATATTAGCCCAGTGGACTCCCGAGGTGTGCTCATTCTGACTTCTCAGGACATTAGATCAGATGCTTATATCAGAGACAGAAGGCCAAGGAAAAGAGAAAAAAGCTATGTCTGGGCAACCAGAAAGACCATTATAGTTATTTCCAGGCCTCAAGTCACCAAGAGGGACAGAAACCATAGGAAGAACCCTGATCCCTTCCCCTTAAAGTATTATGCTACATTTGCCACAGTTTCTACAAAAAATGGCTCTTCCTTTCCCCAACACTGGACCATCCCACCTTGACCTTGAGACACTTGTAACAATAACAGATATTATTTATTGGGTGTGTACTATGTGTCAGACACTGTGCTAAGCGCTACTATCTCATTTAATCCTCACAACATCTCCAAAGGTACGTGTCCCCATCTTTCAGACAGGGAATATGAGATGTAGGGAGGTTAAATAGCTTGCTCAAGTTTGCACAGCTAAGGTAGTGGTAGATCTGACCTTTGAATTCTGGCAGTCTGGCTGCTAAGCCCATGATCTCAGCTACTTCTCTGGAACCTGCATTTCCAGTCAGGTACCTATATTGTGGCTCTATTTGGAAAGAAGCTTAAAAAAGGGTGCAAATGTCTTTTTGTACTGCTCACCAAGCCCAAGTGTGAGACCAGTTGAAGGTGTAACAGGACAGTGGAGGCAGTATCAGAGATTCTACCACCCACAAGCAGGACCATTGACCCACTTACCTCTCCACAGCTTATGGACTCAGAACATATCATTCTATAGCACATATCTTCCATAATGATGTTCTTCTGCCTCATCACTAGACTAACCCACCTGGAAATATTTCTGTTTCTGGGTCAGAAACCAGCTGCAATGGGCCAGAATTCAGAGAAATACCATATACCAATCCTAGGGATATCCTATTTCAATCCTTTAGCCTAGAGCATCTCCTAGCACTGAGCATATACCAATATACTCATTGTAGTTTTCCTCAGCTCTGAGGTTCCCTGCAGCCCACTAGAGGGCGCTCTGATTATTTAACTGAGTTACCAAGTAGGGATGGGGAGGATTGAGGGAGTAGAGGCTGTCCTAGAAGTTTTAGCCCACCTCAAACTAGCCTCATCAGACAAACCTACGAACACTCTGCCTTTTTATCCTGGCTTTTCCCCCATACCCACAGGTGAGCACCTAAGAACACCAGGCCCAGAATTACTCTTCGGAAGAGCTGCTATACTGACAGAAATAGGCCAATATCCTATTTTACATTAAATCAACCCAAATTTGATTTTTAGTCTCAGCAACCCCTTCTTCCTCACTCCACCTCCCTGACTCTTAGGAAATTTAACCTCACTTATTACCAGATCTTCTTTCCTACCATAGGGTTAGAAAAATTCTGAAGTCATGTGTGAGACAAAAACTTTGGTGAGACCCTCCTCTACTCTCACCACTCTTTGGAACATACAGAGAGTTTACAGCTAGCCTTTGTTCTCATTGACTATTGCCTCATTCTGACTGGTTGGAGAGTATACCCTTCCAATTAAATATTGAAACACCATCCTTAGGCCATCAGAGGCAGGTGGAATCCCAGCTTCCTTAGTTTGGTCACAAGGTTCTCCTGGGTCTGCTTTTTGCCAGTCTGCCCAGTCTGATCTCTTGCCACATTTTGTCTTGCAGCAACACTGACCTACAGAATTGCCTGCTTACAGCCTGTTTCTCTCCCTTTCTCTCTCTCTTTTGAGAGATTTTTGCCTTAGGGCACATGAGCTCATTGGAGCAAGAGACAGACAGACAGACAGAAAGACAGACAGACACAGGGAGAGAGAAAGTGAGAAATTACCCCCCGGAGGGGTGGGGTGGGAATGGCCATGCAGCAATCCTTTCTTATCTATTCTCCTCCTGGGATCTTGGGCACTCACACACATGCATCTGGCATGATTTTCTTTCTTTTTTTTTTTTTTTAAATGTTAACTTCCAGAATTTTTTTTCTCTCATTATTTTTTTTATTTTATTTTTTTAATCCTTTTTTATTACATTGAATTACATATAACTTTACAGTGTATTACATTGCTTTTTCAAAAGGGAATGCCATGCATGTCAGTCAGTACAGAGACATTAATCTCCCGCTTCAACATTCAATATCTTTCCTATGTTTCCCTCAATCATTATTATAAATATTCTAATTATTTTTTATGATAAACATGATTTTTTTTTTCCAATTATCAGATCATAAAGTTCCCAACAATAGGGAACGTAGACTCCACTCAGGGCTGGACCAAGGGTGGGTCTCGTGCAGCCTCGCAAATGTAGGTGAATCTCCATGGAACACAGTTTCAGGAACGCAGCTCAGGAAAGCAGAGACGGCCATCAGCTGATGCGACACGCGGGGCAGACCCAGGCCACGGCCCACGGGGCAGAGCCCCGGCCACGGCACGCGGGGCAGACCCGGGCCACGGCACGTGGGACTGAACCCTGGCCACGGCACGCGGGGCAGACCCCGGCCACGGCACACGGGACAGGGACCCGGCCACGGCACGCGGGGCCGACCCCGGCCACAGCATACAGGGCAGACCCCCGGCCACGGCACGCGGGGCAGACCCCGGCCACGGCACGCGGGGCAGACCCTGGCCACGGCACGGGGGACAGAGCCCCGGCCATGGCACGCGGGGCAGACCCCGGCCACGGCACGCGGGGCAGACCCTGGCCACGGCACGGGGGACAGAGCCCCGGCCACGGCACGCGGGGCAGACCCCGGCCACGGCACGCGGGGCAGACCCCGGGCACGGCACGCGGGGCAGACCCCGGCCATGGCACGGGGGAACAGAGCCCCGGCCACGGCACGTGGGCAGACCCCGGCCACGGCACGCGGGGCAGACCCCGGGCATGGCACGCTGGACAGACCCCGGCCAAGGCACGCGGGGCAGACCCCGGCCACGGCACGTGGGACAGAGCCCCGGCCACGGTACGCGGGGTCAGAGTCCCGGCCACGGCACGCGGGGCAGACCCCCGGCCAAGGCACGCGGGGCAGACCCCGGCCACGGCACGCGGGGCAGACCCCGGCCACGGCATGCGGGGCAGACCCCGGCCACGGCACGCGGGTCAGAGACCCGGCCACGGTACGCGGGGCAGACCCCGGCCACGGCACGCGGGGCAGACCCCGGCCACGGCATGCGGGGCAGAACCCGGCCACGCCACGCGGGGTCAGAGCCCCGGCCACGGCACGTGGGGCAGAGCCCCGGTCGGGCCGGACTTCCAGATAGGGCACGCGGAGCAGAGACCCGGCCACGGCACGCGGGGCAGACCCCGGCCAAGGCACGCGGGGCAGACCCCGGCCAAGGCACGTGGGGCAGACCCCGGCCAAGGCATGCGGGGCAGACCCTGGCCACGGCACGTGGGACAGAGCCCCGGCCACGGCACGCGGGGTCAGAGCCCCGGCCACGGCACGCGGGGCAGACCCCGACCACGGCAAGCGGGGTCAGAGCCCCGGCCACGGCACACGGGGCAGAGGCCCAATCGCGCCAGATCTCCAGATAGGGCACGAGGAGCAGAGCCCCGGCCACGGCACGCGGGGCAGACCCCGGCCACGGCACGCGGGGCAGACCCCGGCCAAGGCACGCGGGGCATACCCCGGCCACAGCACATGGGGCAGAGCCCCGGCCTCGGCACGCGGGGCAGACCCTGGCCACGGCACGCGGGGCAGACCCCGGCCACGGCACGCAGGACAGAGTCCCGGCCACGGCACGCGGGGCTGACCCCGGCCACAGCACACGGGACAGAGCCCCGGCCACGGCACGCAGGGCATAGCCCCAGTTGGGCCGGACATCCAGACAGGGCACGTGGAGTGGAGCCCCCGTGCCCTGACCCCGCGCCCCAGCACGTGGAGTGGAGCCCCCGCGCCCGCCTCCAAACCCCTGCGCGCTGGCACGTGGAGCAGAGCCCCTGCCTGCCGCCCCTGGACGTTTAATTGTATCTAGTACTTCTTGCATATTATTCTCAAAGTTTTCGGCCATTTTCTCAATCTTTATGGTGGACCTTTCTAGGCCAGCCATTTTCTCTTCTACATTAGAGATTCCATTTTCTGAATGATCTAGTCTGCTTTTAATACTTTCAAGGGAGATTTTGACTTCTTGTATTATAGCCTTCATCTCTAACAGCTCCATCTGATTATTTTGTAAAGTGTGAAACTCCTCTTTTAGATCTTGCATGAATTTCCTCACCACCTAGAACTCTTCAACTCCTTTCTACTTCGCCTTCAGCAGTTCCTTGTCTCTCTTCTATTCGTTCTCTGTTAGCTTTGCCATTATGAATGATCTGAATTGTTTATCAGACGTTTCCATGAATTCCCTTGAACTGTGTGTGGATGAAGAGGAGCTATCCGTTTCAATTGGAGGAGAGGCATTTTCCTGCTTCTCCATATTTCTTGTGGTCCTGCAGCAACTTCTAGTCATCTGGTGGATGGTCGGTTTCTTCCCAAACTTTTGAAGTTAAATATGAGGGTTGGGAAGTGGGCAGAAAAGGAAGCAGAGAGAGGGAAACAATACCAACAACAACGAAAAAAAAAAAACAGACAAGAAACAGAGAAAAAGAAGATAAAAGCTTTGGAATAAATCTAAAAAAGAAAAATTAATATTAAAAAAATTTCAATAAAAATCAAAAATTAGAAAAACGCACGGCGCTAGATCTCAGGAGCCATGGAGCAGATTGTCTCTTGAAGAAGGGCTGTTCTGGAAGGAGGAGAGGGGATTATTAACAAAACAAAGGCCTAGGAGGGAGGGGCCAAAGGGCCCTGTAAGACGCCTCACCTTAAAAAATTCTAAACAGCAAAAATTAAAAAACAGACAGACAGAGACAGAGAGAGAGAGACAGAGTGAGAGGTAGAGAGAGACAAAGATTGATTCAGAGACAGGGGATATGAAAGGGGTTTTCCTACCACGTGGGTTTTGTATGCTGGAGGCCCAGTTAGGAGTGGGACATCTTACTTTCTCCCAGCATGTCTAGATCTCAGGAGCCATGGAGTAGACTGTCTCTTGAAGAAGGGCTGTTCACGTGGGTTTTGTATGCTGGAGGCCCAGTTAGGAGTGGGACATCTTCCTTTCTTCCAGCATGTCTAGATCTCAGGAGCCATGGAGTAGACTGTCTCTTGAAGAAGGGCTGTTCACGTGGGTTTTGTATGCTGGAGGCCCAGTTAGGAGTGGGACATCTTCCTTTCTCCCAGCATGTCTAGATCTCAGGAGCCATGGAGTAGACTGCCTCTTGAAAAAGGGCTGTTCACGTGGGTTTTGAATGCTGGAGGCCCAGTTAGGAGTGGGACATCATCCTTTCTCCCAGCATGTCTAGATTTCAGGAGCCATGGAGTAGACTGTCTCTTGAAGAAGGGCTGTTCTGGGAGGAGCAGAGGGGATTATTAACAAAACAAAGGTCTAGGAGGGAGGGGCCAAAAGGCCATGTAAGACGCCTCACCTTAAAAAATTCTAAACAGCAAAAATTAAAAAAAAGACAGACAGAGACAGAGAGAGAGAGAGAGAGAGAGTGAGAGGTAGAGAGAGACAAAGATTGATTCAGAGACAGGAGATATGAAAGGGGTTTTCCTACCATGTGGGTTTTGTATGCTGGAGGCCCAGTTAGGAGTGGGACATCTTCCTTTCTCCCAGCATGTCTAGATCTCAGGAGCCATGGAGTAGCCTGTCTCTTGAAGAAGGGCTGTTCACGTGGGTTTTGTATGCTGGAGGCCCAGTTAGGAGTGGGACATCTTCCTTTCTCCCAGCATGTCTAGATTTCAGGAGCCATGGAGTAGACTGTCTCTTGAAGAAGTGCTGTTCTGGGTAGAGCAGGGGGGATTATTAACAAAACAAAAGCCTAGGAGGGAGGGGCCAAAGGGCCCTGTTAGATGCATCACCTTAAAAAATTCTAAACAGCAAAAATTAAAAAAAAGACAGACAGAGACAGAGAGAGAGAGAGAGAGAGAGAGAGAGATTTAGAGGTAGAGAGAGACAAAGATTGATTCAGAGACAGGAGATATGAAAGGGGTTTTCCTACCACGTGGATTTTGTATGCTGGAGGCCCAGTTAGGAGTGGGACATCTTCCTTTCTCGCAGCATGTCTGGATCTCAGGAGCCATGGAGTAGACTGTCTCTTGAAGAAGGGCTATTCACGTGGGTTTTGTATGCTGGAGGCCCAGTTAAGAGTAGGACATCTTCCTTTCTCCCAGCATGTCTAGATCTCAGGAGCCATGGAGTAGGCTGTCTCTTGAAGAAGGGCTGTTCACGTGGGTTTTGTATGCTGGAGGCCCAGTTAGGAGTGGTACATCTTCCTTTCTCCCGGCATGTCTAGATTTCAGGAGCCATGGAGTAGACTGTCTCTTGAAGAAGGGCTGTTCTGGAAGGAGCAGAGTGGATTATTAACAAAACAAAGGCCTAGGAGGGAGGGGCCAAAGGGCCCTGTAAGACGCCTCACCTTAAATAATTCTAAACAGCAAAAATTAAAAAAAAGAAAGACAGAGACAGAGAGAGAGAGAGAGAGAGTGAGAGGTAGATAGAGACAAAGATTGATTCAGAGACAGGAGATATGAAAGGGGTTTTCCTACCACGTGGGTTTTGTATGCTGGAGGCCCAGTTAGGAGTGGGACATCTTCCTTTCTCCCAGCATGTCTAGATCTCAGGAGCCATGGAGTAGACTGTCTCTTGAAGAAGGGCTGTTCACGTGGGTTTTGTATGCTGGAGGCCCAGTTAGGAGTGGGACATCTTCCTTTCTCCCAGAATGTCTAGATTTCAGGAGCCATGGAGTAGACTGTCTCTTGAAGAAGGGCTGTTCAGGGAAGAGCAGAGGGGATTATTAACAAAACAAAGGCCTAGGAGGGAGGGGCCAAAGGGCCCTGTAAGACGCCTCACCTTAAAAAATTCTAAACGGCAAAAATTTAAAAAAAAGACTGACAGAGACAGAGAGAGAGAGAGAGAGAGTGAGAGGTAGAGAGAGACAAAGATTGATTGAGACACAGGAGATATGAAAGGGGTTTTCCTACCTCGTGGGTTTTGTATGCTGGAGGCCCAGTTAGGAGTGGGACATCTTCCTTTCTCCCAGCATGTCTAGATCTCAGGAGCCATGGAGTAGCCTGTCTCTTGAAGAAGGGCTGTTCACGTGGGTTTTGTATGATGGAGGCCCAGGTAGGAGTGGGACATCTTCCTTTCTCCCAGCATGTCTAGATTTCAGAAGCCATGGAGTAGACTGTCTCTTGAAGAAGGGCTGTTCTGGGAGGAGCAGAGGGGATTATTAACAAAACAAAGGCCTAAGAGGGAGGGGCCAAAGGGCCCTGTAAGATGCCTCACCTTAAAAAATTCTAAACAGCAAAAATTAAAAAAAGACAGACAGAGACAGAGAGAGAGAGAGAGCGAGTGAGAGGTAGAGAGAGACAAAGATTGATTCAGAGACCGGAGATATGAAAGGGGTACTCCTAACACGTGGGTTTTGTATGCTGGAGGCCCAGTTAGGAGTGGGACATCTTCCTTTCTCCCAGCATGTCTAGATCTCAGGAGCCATGGAGAAGACTGTCTCTTGAAGAAGGGCTGTTCACGTGGGTTTTGTATGCTGGAGGCCCAGTTAGGAGTGGGACATCTTCCTTTCTCCCGGCATGTCTAGATCTCAGGAGCCATGGAGTAGACTGTCTCTTGAAAAAGGGCTGTTCACATGGGTTTTGTATGCTGGAGGCCCAGTTAGGAGTGGGACATCTTCCTTTCTCCCGGCATGTCTAGATTTCAGGAGCCATGGAGTAGACTGTCTCTTGAAGAAGGGCTGTTCTGGGAGGAGCAGAGGCGATTATTAACAAAACAAAGGCCTAGGAGGGAGGGGCCAAAGGGCCCTGTAAGACGCCTCACCTTAAATAATTCTAAACAGCAAAAATTTAATAAAAGACAGACACAAACAGAGAGAGAGAGAGAGAGAGTGAGAGGTAGAGAGAGACAGAGATTGATTCAGAGACAGGAGATATGAAAGGGGTTCTCGTACCACGTGTGTTTTGTATGCTGGAGGCCCAGTTAGGAGTGGGACATCTTCCTTTCTCCCAGGATGTCTAGATCTCAGGAGCCATGGAGTAGACTGTCTCTTGAAGAAGGGCTGTTCACGTGGGTTTTGTATGCTGGAGGTCCAGTTAGGAGTGGGACATCTTCCATTATCCCAGCATGTCTAGATATCAGGAGCCATGGAGTAGACGGTCTCTTGAAGAAGGGCTATTCACGTGGGTTTTGTATGCTGGAGGCCCAGTTAGGAGTGGGACATCTTCCTTTCTCCCAGCATGTCTAGATATCAGGAGCCATGGAGTAGACTGTCTCTTGAAGAAGGGCTGTTCACGTGGGTTTTGTGTGCTGGAGGCCCAGTTAGGAGTGGGACAACTTCCTTTCTCCCAGCATGTCTAGATTTCAGGAGCCATGGAGTAGACTGTCTCTTGAAGAAGGGCTGTTCTGGGAGGAGCAGAGGGGATTATTAACAAAACAAAAGCCTAGGAGGGAGGGGCCAAGGGCCCTGAAAGATGCCTCACCTAAAAAAATTCTAAACAGCAAAAATTAAAAAAAAGACAGACAGAGAAAGAGAGAGAGAGAGAGAGAGAGAGAGTGAGAGGTAGAGAGAGACAAAGATTGATTCAGAGACAGGAGATATGAAAGGGGTTTTCCTACCACGTGGGTTTTGTATGCTGGAGGCCCAGTTAGGAGTGGGACATCTTCCTTTCTCCCAGCATGTCTAGATTTCAGGAGCCATGGAGTAGACTGTTTCTTGAAGAAGGGCTGTTCTGGGAGGAGCAGAGGGGATTATTAACAAAACAAAGGCCTAGAAGGGAGGGGCCAAAGGGCCCTGTAAGACGCCTCACCTTAAAAAATTCTAAACAGCAAAAATTAAAAAAAAGACAGACAGAGACAGAGAGAAAGAGAGAGAGAGTGAGAGTTAGAGAGAGACAAAGATTGATTCAGAGACAGGAGATATGAAAGGGGTTTTCCTACCATGTGGGTTTTGTATGCTGGAGGCCCAGTTAGGAGTGGGACATCTTCCTTTCTCCCAGCATGTCTAGATCTCAGTAGCCATGGAGTAGACTGTCTCTTGAAGAAGGGCTGTTCACGTGGGTTTTTTATGCTGGAGGCCCAGTTAGGAGTGGGATATCTTCCTTTCTCCCAGCATGTCTAGATTTCAGGAGCCATGGAGTAGACTGTCTCTTGAAGAAGGGCTGTTCTGGGAGGAGTAGAGGGGATTATTAACAAAACAGAGGCCTAGGAGGGAGGGGCCAAAGGGCCCTGTAAGAGGCCTCACCTTAAAACATTCTAAAAAGCAAAAATTAAAAAAAAAGACAGACAGAGACAGAGAGAGAGAGAGTGAGGTAGAGAGAGACAAAGATTGATTCAGAGACAAGAGATATGAAAGGGGTTTTCCCACCACGTGGGTTTTGTATGCTGGAGGCCCAGTTAGGAGTGGGACATCTTCCATTCTCCAGCATGTCTAGATCTCAGGAGCCATGGAGTAGACTGTCTCTTGAAGAAGGACTGTTCACGTGGGTTTTTTTATGCTGGATGCCCAGTTAGGAGTGGGATATCTTCCTTTCGCCCAGCATGACTAAATATCAGGAGCCATGGAGTAGACTGTCTCTTGAAGAAGGGCTGTTCTGGGAGGAGCAGAGGGGATTATTAACAAAACAAAGGGCTAGGAGGGAGGGGACAAAGGGCCCTGTAAGACGCCTCACCTTAAAAAATTCTAAACAGCAAAATTAAAAAAAAGACAGACAGAGACAGAGAGAGAGAGAGAGAGAGACAGTGAGAAGTAGAGAGAGACAAAGATTGATTCAGAGACAGGAGATAAGAAAGATGTTTTCCTACCACGTGGGTTTTGTATACTGGAGGCCCAGTTAGGAGTGGGACATCTTCCTTTCTCCCAGAATGTCTAGATCTCAGGAGCCGTGGAGTAGACTGTCTCTTGAAGAAGGGCTGTTCACGTGGGTTTTGTATGCTGGAGGCCCAGTTCGGAGTGGGACATCTTCCTTTCTCCCAGCATGTCTAGATCTCCGGAGCCATGGCATAGACTGTCTCTTGAAGAAGGGCTGTTCACGTGGGATTTGTGTGCTGGAGGCCCAGTTAGGAGTGGGACATCTTCCTTTCTCCCAGCATGTCTAGATTTCAGATGCCATGGAGTAGACTGTCTCTTGAAGAAGGGCTGTTCGGGGAGGAGCAGAGGGGATTATTAACAAAACAAAGGCCTAGGAGGGAGGGGCCAAAGGGCCCTGTAAGACGCCTCACCTTAAAAAATTCTAAACAGCAAAAATTAAAAAAAAGACAGACAGAGACAGAGAGAGAGAGAGAGACAGTGAGAGGTAGAGAGAGACAAAGATTGATTCAGAGACAGGAGATATGAAAGGGGTTTTCCTACCACGTGGGTTTTCTATGCTGGGGGCCCAGTTAGGAGTGGGACATCTTCCTTTCTCCCAGGATGTCTAGATCTCAGGAGCCATGGAGTAGACTGTCTCTTGAAGAAGGGCTGTTCACGTGGGTTTTGTATGCTGGAGGCCCAGTTAGGAGTGGGACATCTTCCATTCTCCCAGCATGTCTAGATCTCAGGAGCCATGGAGTAGACTGTCTCTTGAAGAAGGGCTGTTCATGTGGGTTTTGTATGCTGGAGGCCCAGTTAGGAGTGGGACATCTTCCTTTCTCCCAGCATGTCTAGATCTCAGGAGCCATGGAGTAGACTCTCTCTTGAAGAAGGGCTGTTCACGTGGGTTTTGTGTGCTGGAGGCCCAGTTAGGTGTGGGACATCTTCCTTTCTCCCAGCATGTCTAGATCTCAGGAGCCATGGAGTAGACTGTCTCTTGAAGAAGGGCTGTTCACGTGGGTTTTGTATGCTGGAGGCCCAGTTAGGAGTGGGACATCTTCCTTTCTCCCAGCATGTCTAGATCTCAGGAGCCATGGAGTAGACTGTCTCTTGAAGAAGGGCTGTTCACGTGGGTTTTGTATGCTGGAGGCCCAGTTAGGAGTGGGACATCTTCCTTTCTCCCAGCCTTTCTAGATATCAGGAGCCATGGAGTAGACTGTCTCTTGAAGAAGGGCTGTTCTGGGAGGAGCATAGGGGATTATTAACAAAAAAAAGGCCTAGGAGGGAGGGGCCAAAGGGCCCTGTAAGACGCCTCACCTTAAAAAATTCTAAACAGCAAAAATTAAAAAAAAGACAGACAGAGACAGAGAGAGAGAGAGAGAGAAAAAGAGTGAAAGGTAGAGAGAGACAAAGATTGATTCAGAGACAGGAGATATGAAAGAGTTTTTCCTACCACGTTGGTTTTGTATGCTGGAGGCCCAGTTAGGAGTGGGACATCTTCCTTTCTCCCAGCATGTCTAGATCTCAGGAGCCATGGAGTAGACTGTCTCTTGAAGAAGGGCTGTTCACGTGGATTTTGTATGCTGGAGGCCCAGTTAGGAGTGGGACATCTTCCTTTCTCCCAGCATGTCTAGATCTCAGGAGCCATGGAGTAGACTGTCTCTTGAAGAAGGGCTGTTCACGTGGGATTTGTATGCTGGAGGCCCAGTTAGGAGTGGGACATCTTCCTTTCTCCCAGCATGTCTAGATTTCAGGAGCCATGGAGTAGACTGTCTCTTGAAGAAGGGCTGTTCTGGGAGGAGCAGAGGGGATTGTTAACAAAACAAAAGCCTAGGAGGGAGGGGCCAAAGGGCCCTGTAAGATGCCACACCTTTAAAAATTCTAAACAGCAAAAATTAAAAAAAGACAGACAGAGACAGAGAGAGAGAGAGAGAGAGAGTTACAGGTAGAGAGAGACAAAGATTGATTCAGAGACAGGAGATATGAAAGGGGTTTTCCTACCACGTGGGTTTTGTATGCTGGAGGCCCAGTTAGGAGTGGGACATCTTCCTTTCTCCCAGCATGTCTAGATCTCAGGAGCCATGGAGTAGACTGTCTCTTGAAGAAGGGCTGTTCACGTGGGTTTTGTATGCTGGAGGCCCAGTTAGGAGTGGGACATCTTCCTTTCTCCCAGAATGTCTAGATTTCAGGAGCCATGGAGTAGACTGTCTCTTGAAGAAGGGCTGTTCAGGGAAGAGCAGAGGGGATTATTAACAAAACAAAGGCCTAGGAGGGAGGGGCCAAAGGGCCCTGTAAGACGCCTCACCTTAAAAAATTCTAAATGGCAAAAATTAAAAAAAAAGACTGACAGAGACAGAGAGAGAGAGAGAGAGAGTGAGAGGTAGAGAGAGACAAAGATTGATTGAGACACAGGAGATATGAAAGGGGTTTTCCTACCTCGTGGGTTTTGTATGCTGGAGGCCCAGTTAGGAGTGGGACATCTTCCTTTCTCCCAGCATGTCTAGATCTCAGGAGCCATGGAGTAGCCTGTCTCTTGAAGAAGGGCTGTTCACGTGGGTTTTGTATGATGGAGGCCCAGGTAGGAGTGGGACATCTTCCTTTCTCCCGGCATGTCTAGATTTCAGGAGCCATGGAGTAGACTGTCTCTTGAAGAAGGGCTGTTCTGGGAGGAGCAGAGGCGATTATTAACAAAACAAAGGCCTAGGAGGGAGGGGCCAAAGGGCCCTGTAATACGCCTCACCTTAAATAATTCTAAACAGCAAAAATTTAAAAAAAGACAGACACAGACAGAGAGAGAGAGAGAGAGAGTGAGAGGTAGAGAGAGACAGAGATTGATTCAGAGACAGGAGATATGAAAGGGGTTCTCGTACCACGTGGGTTTTGTATGCTGGAGGCCCAGTTAGGAGTGGGACATCTTCCTTTCTCCCAGGATGTCTAGATCTCAGGAGCCATGGAGTAGACTGTCTCTTGAAGAAGGGCTGTTCACGTGGGTTTTGTATGCTGGAGGCCCAGTTAGGAGTGGGACATCTTCCATTCTCCCAGCATGTCTAGATCTCAGGAGCCATGGAGTAGACGGTCTCTTGAAGAAGGGCTATTCACGTGGGTTTTGTATGCTGGAGGCCCAGTTAGGAGTGGGACATCTTCCTTTCTCCCAGCATGTCTAGATCTCAGGAGCCATGGAGTAGACTGTCTCTTGAAGAAGGGCTGTACACGTGGGTTTTGTGTGCTGGAGGCCCAGTTAGGAGTGGGACAACTTCCTTTCTCCCAGCATGTCTAGATTTCAGGAGCCATGGAGTAGACTGTCTCTTGAAGAAGGGCTGTTCTGGGAGGAGCAGAGGGGATTAGTAACAAAACAAAAGCCTAGGAGGGAGGGGCCAAGGGCCCTGAAAGATGCCTCACCTTAAAAAATTCTAAACAGCAAAAATTAAAAAAAAGACAGAAAGAGACAGAGAGAGAGAGAGAGAGAGTGAGAGGTAGAGAGAGACAAAGATTGATTCAGAGACAGGAGATATGAAAGGGGTTTTCCTACCACGTGGGTTTTGTATGCTGGAGGCCCAGTTAGGAGTGGGACATCTTCCTTTCTCCCAGCATGTCTAGATTTCAGGAGCCATGGAGTAGACTGTCTCTTGAAGAAGGGCTGTTCTTGGAGGAGCAGAGGGGATTATTAACAAAACAAAGGCCTAGAAGGGAGGGGCCAAAGGGCCCTGTAAGACGCCTCACCTTAAAAAATTCTAAACAGCAAAAATTAAAAAAAAGACAGACAGAGACAGAGAGAGAGAGAGAGAGAGAGAGTGAGAGTTAGAGACAAAGATTGATTCAGAGACAGGAGATATGAAAGGGGTTTTCCTACCATGTGGGTTTTGTATGCTGGAGGCCCAGTTAGGAGTGGGACATCTTCCTTTCTCCCAGCATGTCTAGATCTCAGGAGTCATGGAGTAGACTGTCTCTTGAAGAAGGGCTTCACGTGCGTTTTGTATGCTGGAGGCCCAGTTAGGAGTGGGACATCTTCCTTTCTCCCAGCATGTCTAGATCTCAGGAGCCATGGAGTAGACTGTCTCTTGAAGAAGGGCTGTTCACGTGGGTTTTGTATGCTGGAGGCCCAGTTAGGAGTGGGATATCTTCCTTTCTCCCAGCATGTCTAGATTTCAGGAGCCATGGAGTAGACTGTCTCTTGAAGAAGGGCTGTTCTGGGAGGAGTAGAGGGGATTATTCACAAAACAGAGGCCTAGGAGGGAGGGGCCAAAGGGCCCTGTAAGAGGCCTCACCTTAAAACATTCTAAAAAGCAAAAATTAAAAAAAAAGACAGACAGAGACAGAGAGAGAGAGAGTGAGAGGTAGAGAGAGACAAAGATTGATTCAGAGACAAGAGATATGAAAGGGGTTTTCCTACCACGTGGGTTTTTGTATGCTGGAGGCCCAGTTAGGAGTGGGACATCTTCCATTCTCCAGCATGTCTAGATCTCAGGAGCCATGGAGTAGACTGTCTCTTGAAGAAGGACTGTTCACGTGGGTTTTTTATGCTGGATGCCCAGTTAGGAGTGGGATATCTTCCTTTCTCCCAGCATGACTAAATATCAGGAGCCATGGAGTAGACTGTCTCTTGAAGAAGGGCTGTTCTGGGAGGAGCAGAGGGGATTATTAACAAAACAAAGGGCTAGGAGGGAGGGGACAAAGGGCCCTGTAAGACGCCTCACATTAAAAAATTCTAAACAGCAAAATTTAAAAAAAGACAGACAGAGACAGAGAGAGAGAGAGAGAGAGACAGTGAGAAGTAGAGAGAGACAAAGATTGATTCAGAGACAGGAGATAAGAAAGAGATTTTCCTACCACGTGGGTTTTGTATACTGGAGGCCCAGTTAGGAGTGGGACATCTTCCTTTCTCCCAGCATGTCTACATCTCAGGAGCCATGGAGTAGACTGTCTCTTGAAGAAGGGCTGTTCACGTGGGTTTTGTATGCTGGAGGCCCAGTTAGGTGTGGGACATCTTCCTTTCTCCCAGCATGTCTAGATCTCAGGAGCCATGGAGTAGACTGTCTCTTGAAGAAGGGCTGTTCACGTGGGTTTTGTATGCTGGAGGCCCAGTTAGGAGTGGGACATCTTCCTTTCTCCCAGCATGTCTAGATCTCAGGGGTCATGGAGTAGACTGTCTCTTGAGGAAGGGCTGTTCACGTAGGTTTTGTATGCTGGAGGCCCCGTTAGGAGTGGGACATCTTCCTTTCTCCCAGCATGTCTAGATCTCAGGAGCCATGGAGTAGACTGTCTCTTGAAGAAGGGCTGTTCACGTGGGTTTTGTATGCTGGAGGCCCAGTTAGGAGTGGGACATCTTCCTTTCTCCTGGCATGTCTAGATTTCAGGAGCCATGGAGTAGACTGTCTCTTGAAGAAGGGCTGTTCTGGGAGGACCAAAGGGGATTATTAACAAAACAAAGGCCTAGGAGGGAGAGGCCAAAGGGACCTGTAAGATGCCTCACCTTAAAAAATTCTAAATAGCAAAAATTTAAAAAAAGACAGACAGAGACAGAGAGAGAGAGAGAGAGAGAGAGTGAGAGGTAGAGAGAGACAAAGATTGATTCAGAGACAGGAGATATGAAAGGGGTTCTCCTACCTCGTGGGTTTTGTATGCTGGAGGCCCAGTTAGGAGTGGGACATCTTCCTTTCTCCCAGCATGTCTAGATCTCAGGAGCCATGGAGTAGCCTGTCTCTTGAAGAAGGGCTGTTCACGTGGGTTTTGTATGATGGAGGCCCAGGTAGGAGTGGGACATCTTCCTTTCTCCCAGCATGTCTAGATTTCAGAAGCCATGGAGTAGACTGTCTCTTGAAGAAGGGCTGTTCTGGGAGGAGCAGAGGGGATTATTAACAAAACAAAGGCCTAAGAGGGAGGGGCCAAAGGGCCCTGTAAGATGCCTCACCTTAAAAAATTCTAAACAGCAAAAATTAAAAAAAAGACAGACAGAGACAGAGAGAGAGAGAGAGCGAGTGAGAGGTAGAGAGAGACAAAGATTGATTCAGAGACCGGAGATATGAAAGGGGTACTCCTAACACGTGGGTTTTGTATGCTGGAGGCCCAGTTAGGAGTGGGACATCTTCCTTTCTCCCAGCATGTCTAGATCTCAGGAGCCATGGAGAAGACTGTCTCTTGAAGAAGGGCTGTTCACGTGGGTTTTTTATGCTGGAGGCCCAGTTAGGAGTGGGACATCTTCCTTTCTCCCGGCATGTCTAGATCTCAGGAGCCATGGAGTAGACTGTCTCTTGAAAAAGGGCTGTTCACATGGGTTTTGTATGCTGGAGGCCCAGTTAGGAGGGGGGACATCTTCCTTTCTCCCGGCATGTCTAGATTTCAGGAGCCATGGAGTAGACTGTCTCTTGAAGAAGGGCTGTTCTGGGAGGAGCAGAGGCGATTATTAACAAAACAAAGGCCTAGGAGGGAGGGGCCAAAGGGCCCTGTAAGACGCCTCACCTTAAATAATTCTAAACAGCAAAAATTTAATAAAAGACAGACACAAACAGAGAGAGAGAGAGAGTGAGAGGTAGAGAGAGACAGAGATTGATTCAGAGACAGGAGATATGAAAGGGGTTCTCGTACCACGTGTGTTTTGTATGCTGGAGGCCCAGTTAGGAGTGGGACATCTTCCTTTCTCCCAGGATGTCTAGATCTCAGGAGCCATGGAGTAGACTGTCTCTTGAAGAAGGGCTGTTCACGTGGGTTTTGTATGCTGGAGGTCCAGTTAGGAGTGGGACATCTTCCATTATCCCAGCATGTCTAGATATCAGGAGCCATGGAGTAGACGGTCTCTTGAAGAAGGGCTATTCACGTGGGTTTTGTATGCTGGAGGCCCAGTTAGGAGTGGGACATCTTCCTTTCTCCCAGCATGTCTAGATCTCAGGAGCCATGGAGTAGACTGTCTCTTGAAGAAGGGCTGTTCACGTGGGTTTTGTGTGCTGGAGGCCCAGTTAGGAGTGGGACAACTTCCTTTCTCCCAGCATGTCTAGATTTCAGGAGCCATGGAGTAGACTGTCTCTTGAAGAAGGGCTGTTCTGGGAGGAGCAGAGGGGATTATTAACAAAACAAAAGCCTAGGAGGGAGGGACCAAGGGCCCTGAAAGATGCCTCACCTAAAAAAATTCTAAACAGCAAAAATTAAAAAAAAGACAGACAGAGACAGAGAGAGAGAGAGAGAGAGAGAGAGTG
Organism: Tupaia tana; assembly: GCA_026018925.1. Taxonomy (NCBI): domain Eukaryota; kingdom Metazoa; phylum Chordata; class Mammalia; order Scandentia; family Tupaiidae; genus Tupaia; species Tupaia tana. Next base: position 97,203,084 of record JAKSZU010000009.1, read on the forward strand.
AGAGGTAGAGAGAGACAAAGATTGATTCAGAGACAGGAGATATGAAAGGGGTTTTCCTACCACGTGGGTTTTGTATGCTGGAGGCCCAGTTAGGAGTGGGACATCTTCCTTTCTCCCTGCATGTCTAGATTTCAGGAGCCATGGAGTAGACTGTTTCTTGAAGAAGGGCTGTTCTGGGAGGAGCAGAGGGGATTATTAACAAAACAAAGGCCTAGAAGGGAGGGGCCAAAGGGCCCTGTAAGACGCCTCACCTTAAAAAATTCTAAACAGCAAAAATTAAAAAAAAGACAGACAGAGACAGAGAGAAAGAGAGAGAGAGTGAGAGTTAGAGAGAGACAAAGATTGATTCAGAGACAGGAGATATGAAAGGGGTTTTCCTACCATGTGGGTTTTGTATGCTGGAGGCCCAGTTAGGAGTGGGACATCTTCCTTTCTCCCAGCATGTCTAGATCTCAGTAGCCATGGAGTAGACTGTCTCTTGAAGAAGGGCTGTTCACGTGGGTTTTTTATGCTGGAGGCCCAGTTAGGAGTGGGATATCTTCCTTTCTCCCAGCATGTCTAGATTTCAGGAGCCATGGAGTAGACTGTCTCTTGAAGAAGGGCTGTTCTGGGAGGAGTAGAGGGGATTATTAACAAAACAGAGGCCTAGGAGAGAGGGGTCAAAGGGCCCTGTAAGAGGCCTCACCTTAAAACATTCTAAAAATCAAAAATTAAAAAAAAAGGCAGACAGAGACAGAGAGAGAGAGAGTGAGAGGTAGAGAGAGACAAAGATTGATTCAGAGACAAGAGATATGAAAGGGGTTTTCCTACCACGTGGGTTTTGTATGCTGGAGGCCCAGTTAGGAGTGGGACATCTTCCATTCTCCAGCATGTCTAGATCTCAGGAGCCATGGAGTAGACTGTCTCTTGAAGAAGGACTGTTCACGTGGGTTTTTTATGCTGGATGCCCAGTTAGGAGTGGGATATCTTCCTTTCTCCCAGCATGACTAAATATCAGGAGCCATGGAGTAGACTGTCTCTTGAAGAAGGGCTGTTCTGGGAGGAGCAGAGGGGATTATTAACAAAACAAAGGGCTAGGAGGGAGGGGACAAAGGGCCCTGTAAGACGCCTCACCTTAAAAAATTCTAAACAGCAAAATTAAAAAAAAGACAGACAGAGACAGAGAGAGAGAGAGAGAGACAGTGAGAAGTAGAGAGAGACAAAGATTGATTCAGAGACAGGAGATAAGAAAGATGTTTTCCTACCACGTGGGTTTTGTATACTGGAGGCCCAGTTAGGAGTGGGACATCTTCCTTTCTCCCAGAATGTCTAGATCTCAGGAGCCGTGGAGTAGACTGTCTCTTGAAGAAGGGCTGTTCACGTGGGTTTTTGTATGCTGGAGGCCCAGTTCGGAGTGGGACATCTTCCTTTCTCCCAGCATGTCTAGATCTCCGGAGCCATGGAGTAGACTGTCTCTTGAAGAAGGGCTGTTCACGTGGGATTTGTGTGCTGGAGGCCCAGTTAGGAGTGGGACATCTTCCTTTCTCCCAGCATGTCTAGATTTCAGATGCCATGGAGTAGACTGTCTCTTGAAGAAGGGCTGTTCGGGGAGGAGCAGAGGGGATTATTAACAAAACAAAGGCCTAGGAGGGAGGGGCCAAAGGGCCCTGTAAGACGCCTCACCTTAAAAAATTCTAAACAGCAAAAATTAAAAAAAAGACAGACAGAGACAGAGAGAGAGAGAGAGACAGTGAGAGGTAGAGAGAGACAAAGATTGATTCAGAGACAGGAGATATGAAAGGGGTTTTCCTACCACGTGGGTTTTCTATGCTGGGGGCCCAGTTAGGAGTGGGACATCTTCCTTTCTCCCAGGATGTCTAGATCTCAGGAGCCATGGAGTAGACTGTCTCTTGAAGAAGGGCTGTTCACGTGGGTTTTGTATGCTGGAGGCCCAGTTAGGAGTGGGACATCTTCCATTCTCCCAGCATGTCTAGATCTCAGGAGCCATGGAGTAGACTGTCTCTTGAAGAAGGGCTGTTCATGTGGGTTTTGTATGCTGGAGGCCCAGTTAGGAGTGGGACATCTTCCTTTCTCCCAGCATGTCTAGATCTCAGGAGCCATGGAGTAGACTCTCTCTTGAAGAAGGGCTGTTCACGTGGGTTTTGTGTGCTGGAGGCCCAGTTAGGTGTGGGACATCTTCCTTTCTCCCAGCATGTCTAGATCTCAGGAGCCATGGAGTAGACTGTCTCTTGAAGAAGGGCTGTTCACGTGGGTTTTGTATGCTGGAGGCCCAGTTAGGAGTGGGACATCTTCCTTTCTCCCAGCATGTCTAGATCTCAGGAGCCATGGAGTAGACTGTCTCTTGAAGAAGGGCTGTTCACGTGGGTTTTGTATGCTGGAGGCCCAGTTAGGAGTGGGACATCTTCCTTTCTCCCAGCCTTTCTAGATATCAGGAGCCATGGAGTAGACTGTCTCTTGAAGAAGGGCTGTTCTGGGAGGAGCATAGGGGATTATTAACAAAAAAAAGGCCTAGGAGGGAGGGGCCAAAGGGCCCTGTAAGACGCCTCACCTTAAAAAATTCTAAACAGCAAAAATTAAAAAAAAGACAGACAGAGACAGAGAGAGAGAGAGAGAGAAAAAGAGTGAAAGGTAGAGAGAGACAAAGATTGATTCAGAGACAGGAGATATGAAAGAGTTTTTCCTACCACGTTGGTTTTGTATGCTGGAGGCCCAGTTAGGAGTGGGACATCTTCCTTTCTCCCAGCATGTCTAGATCTCAGGAGCCATGGAGTAGACTGTCTCTTGAAGAAGGGCTGTTCACGTGGGTTTTGTATGCTGGAGGCCCAGTTAGGAGTGGGACATCTTCCTTTCTCCCAGCATGTCTAGATCTCAGGAGCCATGGAGTAGACTGTCTCTTGAAGAAGGGCTGTTCACGTGGGATTTGTATGCTGGAGGCCCAGTTAGGAGTGGGACATCTTCCTTTCTCCCAGCATGTCTAGATTTCAGGAGCCATGGAGTAGACTGTCTCTTGAAGAAGGGCTGTTCTGGGAGGAGCAGAGGGGATTGTTAACAAAACAAAAGCCTAGGAGGGAGGGGCCAAAGGGCCCTGTAAGATGCCACACCTTTAAAAATTCTAAACAGCAAAAATTAAAAAAAGACAGACAGAGACAGAGAGAGAGAGAGAGAGAGAGTTACAGGTAGAGAGAGACAAAGATTGATTCAGAGACAGGAGATATGAAAGGGGTTTTCCTACCACGTGGGTTTTGTATGCTGGAGGCCCAGTTAGGAGTGGGACATCTTCCTTTCTCCCAGCATGTCTAGATCTCAGGAGCCATGGAGTAGACTGTCTCTTGAAGAAGGGCTGTTCACGTGGGTTTTGTATGCTGGAGGCCCAGTTAGGAGTGGGACATCTTCCTTTCTCCCAGAATGCCTAGATTTCAGGAGCCATGGAGTAGACTGTCTCTTGAAGAAGGGCTGTTCAGGGAAGAGCAGAGGGGATTATTAACAAAACAAAGGCCTAGGAGGGAGGGGCCAAAGGGCCCTGTAAGACGCCTCACCTTAAAAAATTCTAAATGGCAAAAATTAAAAAAAAAGACTGACAGAGACAGAGAGAGAGAGAGAGAGAGTGAGAGGTAGAGAGAGACAAAGATTGATTGAGACACAGGAGATATGAAAGGGGTTTTCCTACCTCGTGGGTTTTGTATGCTGGAGGCCCAGTTAGGAGTGGGACATCTTCCTTTCTCCCAGCATGTCTAGATCTCAGGAGCCATGGAGTAGCCTGTCTCTTGAAGAAGGGCTGTTCACGTGGGTTTTGTATGATGGAGGCCCAGGTAGGAGTGGGACATCTTCCTTTCTCCCGGCATGTCTAGATTTCAGGAGCCATGGAGTAGACTGTCTCTTGAAGAAGGGCTGTTCTGGGAGGAGCAGAGGCGATTATTAACAAAACAAAGGCCTAGGAGGGAGGGGCCAAAGGGCCCTGTAAGACGCCTCACCTTAAATAATTCTAAACAGCAAAAATTTAAAAAAAGACAGACACAGACAGAGAGAGAGAGAGAGAGAGTGAGAGGTAGAGAGAGACAGAGATTGATTCAGAGACAGGAGATATGAAAGGGGTTCTCGTACCACGTGGGTTTTGTATGCTGGAGGCCCAGTTAGGAGTGGGACATCTTCCTTTCTCCCAGGATGTCTAGATCTCAGGAGCCATGGAATAGACTGTCTCTTGAAGAAGGGCTGTTCACGTGGGTTTTGTATGCTGGAGGCCCAGTTAGGAGTGGGACATCTTCCATTCTCCCAGCATGTCTAGATCTCAGGAGCCATGGAGTAGACGGTCTCTTGAAGAAGGGCTATTCACGTGGGTTTTGTATGCTGGAGGCCCAGTTAGGAGTGGGACATCTTCCTTTCTCCCAGCATGTCTAGATCTCAGAAGCCATGGAGTAGACTGTCTCTTGAAGAAGGGCTGTACACGTGGGTTTTGTGTGCTGGAGGCCCAGTTAGGAGTGGGACAACTTCCTTTCTCCCAGCATGTCTAGATTTCAGGAGCCATGGAGTAGACTGTCTCTTGAAGAAGGGCTGTTCTGGGAGGAGCAGAGGGGATTAGTAACAAAACAAAAGCCTAGGAGGGAGGGGCCAAGGGCCCTGAAAGATGCCTCACCTTAAAAAATTCTAAACAGCAAAAATTAAAAAAAAGACAGAAAGAGACAGAGAGAGAGAGAGAGAGAGTGAGAGGTAGAGAGAGACAAAGATTGATTCAGAGACAGGAGATATGAAAGGGGTTTTCCTACCACGTGGGTTTTGTATGCTGGAGGCCCAGTTAGGAGTGGGACATCTTCCTTTCTCCCAGCATGTCTAGATTTCAGGAGCCATGGAGTAGACTGTCTCTTGAAGAAGGGCTGTTCTTGGAGGAGCAGAGGGGATTATTAACAAAACAAAGGCCTAGAAGGGAGGGGCCAAAGGGCCCTGTAAGACGCCTCACCTTAAAAAATTCTAAACAGCAAAAATTAAAAAAAAGACAGACAGAGACAGAGAGAGAGAGAGAGAGAGAGAGTGAGAGTTAGAGAGAGACAAAGATTGATTCAGAGACAGGAGATATGAAAGGGGTTTTCCTACCATGTGGGTTTTGTATGCTGGAGGCCCAGTTAGGAGTGGGACATCTTCCTTTCTCCCAGCATGTCTAGATCTCAGGAGTCATGGAGTAGACTGTCTCTTGAAGAAGGGCTTCACGTGCGTTTTGTATGCTGGAGGCCCAGTTAGGAGTGGGACATCTTCCTTTCTCCCAGCATGTCTAGATCTCAGGAGCCATGGAGTAGACTGTCTCTTGAAGAAGGGCTGTTCACGTGGGTTTTGTATGCTGGAGGCCCAGTTAGGAGTGGGATATCTTCCTTTCTCCCAGCATGTCTAGATTTCAGGAGCCATGGAGTAGACTGTCTCTTGAAGAAGGGCTGTTCTGGGAGGAGTAGAGGGGATTATTCACAAAACAGAGGCCTAGGAGGGAGGGGCCAAAGGGCCCTGTAAGAGGCCTCACCTTAAAACATTCTAAAAAGCAAAAATTAAAAAAAAAGACAGACAGAGACAGAGAGAGAGAGAGTGAGAGGTAGAGAGAGACAAAGATTGATTCAGAGACAAGAGATATGAAAGGGGTTTTCCTACCACGTGGGTTTTGTATGCTGGAGGCCCAGTTAGGAGTGGGACATCTTCCATTCTCCAGCATGTCTAGATCTCAGGAGCCATGGAGTAGACTGTCTCTTGAAGAAGGACTGTTCACGTGGGTTTTTTATGCTGGATGCCCAGTTAGGAGTGGGATATCTTCCTTTCTCCCAGCATGACTAAATATCAGGAGCCATGGAGTAGACTGTCTCTTGAAGAAGGGCTGTTCTGGGAGGAGCAGAGGGGATTATTAACAAAACAAAGGGCTAGGAGGGAGGGGACAAAGGGCCCTGTAAGACGCCTCACATTAAAAAATTCTAAACAGCAAAATTTAAAAAAAGACAGACAGAGACAGAGAGAGAGAGAGAGAGAGAGACAGTGAGAAGTAGAGAGAGACAAAGATTGATTCAGAGACAGGAGATAAGAAAGAGGTTTTCCTACCACGTGGGTTTTGTATACTGGAGGCCCAGTTAGGAGTGGGACATCTTCCTTTCTCCCAGAATGTCTAGATCTCAGGAGCCGTGGAGTAGACTGTCTCTTGAAGAAGGGCTGTTCACGTGGGTTTTGTATGCTGGAGGCCCAGTTAGGAGTGGGACATCTTCCTTTCTCCCAGCATGTCTAGATCTCAGGAGACATGGAGTAGACTGTCTCTTGAAGAAGGGCTGTTCGCGTGGGATTTGTGTGCTGGAGGCCCAGTTAGGAGTGGGACATCTTCCTTTCTCCCAGCATGTCTAGATTTCAGATGCCATGGAGTAGACTGTCTCTTGAAGAAGGGCTGTTCGGGGAGGAGCAGAGGGGATTATTAACAAAACAAAGGCCTAGGAGTGAGGGGCCAAAGGGCCCTGTAAGACGCCTCACCTTAAAAAATTCTAAACAGCAAAAATTAAAAAAAAGACAGACAGAGACAGAGAGAGAGAGAGAGACAGTGAGAGGTAGAGAGAGACAAAGATTGATTCAGAGACAGGAGATATGAAAGGGGTTTTCCTACCACGTGGGTTTTCTATGCTGGGGGCCCAGTTAGGAGTGGGACATCTTCCTTTCTCCCAGCATGTCTACATCTCAGGAGCCATGGAGTAGACTGTCTCTTGAAGAAGGGCTGTTCACGTGGGTTTTGTATGCTGGAGGCCCAGTTAGGTGTGGGACATCTTCCTTTCTCCCAGCATGTCTAGATCTCAGGAGCCATGGAGTAGACTGTCTCTTGAAGAAGGGCTGTTCACGTGGGTTTTGTATGCTGGAGGCCCAGTTAGGAGTGGGACATCTTCCTTTCTCCCAGCATGTCTAGATCTCAGGGGTCATGGAGTAGACTGTCTCTTGAGGAAGGGCTGTTCACGTAGGTTTTGTATGCTGGAGGCCCCGTTAGGAGTGGGACATCTTCCTTTCTCCCAGCATGTCTAGATCTCAGGAGCCATGGAGTAGACTGTCTCTTGAAGAAGGGCTGTTCACGTGGGTTTTGTATGCTGGAGGCCCAGTTAGGAGTGGGACATCTTCCTTTCTCCTGGCATGTCTAGATTTCAGGAGCCATGGAGTAGACTGTCTCTTGAAGAAGGGCTGTTCTGGGAGGACCAAAGGGGATTATTAACAAAACAAAGGCCTAGGAGGGAGAGGCCAAAGGGACCTGTAAGATGCCTCACCTTAAAAAATTCTAAATAGCAAAAATTTAAAAAAAGACAGACAGAGACAGAGAGAGAGAGAGAGAGAGAGAGTGAGAGGTAGAGAGAGACAAAGATTGATTCAGAGACAGGAGATATGAAAGGGGTTCTCCTACCACGTGGGTTTTGTATGCTGGAGGCCCAGTTAGGAGTGGGACATCTTCCTTTCTCCCAGCATGTCTAGATATCAGGAGCCAGGGAGTAGACTGTCTCTTGAAGAAGGGCTATTCATGTGGGTTTTGTATGCTGGAGGCACAGTTAGGAGTGGGACATCTTCCTTTCTCCCAGCATGTCTAGATTTCAGGAGCCATGGAGTAGACTGTCTCTTGAAGAAGGGCTGTTCTGGGAGGAGCAGAGGGGATTATTAACAAAACAAAAGACTAGGAGGGAGGGGCCAAAGGCCCTGAAAGATGGCCCACCTTAAAAAATTCTAAACAGCAAAAATTAAAAAAAAGACAGACAGAGACAGAGAGAGAGAGAGAGAGAGAGAGAGTTAGAGGTAGAGAGAGACAAAGATTGATTCAGAGACAGGAGATATGAAAGGGGTTTTCCTACCACGTGGGTTTTGTATGCTAGAGGCCCAGTTAGGAGTGGGACATCTTCCTTTCTCCCAGCATGTCTAGATCTCAGGAGCCATGGAGTAGACTGTCTCTTGCAGAAGGGCTATTCACGTGGGTTTTGTATGCTGGAGGCCCAGTTAGGAGTGGGACATCTTACTTTCTCCCAGCATGTCTAGATCTCAGGAGTCATGGAGTAGGCTGTCTCTTGAAGAAGGGCTGTTCACGTGGGTTTTGTATGATGGAGGCCCAGTTAGGAGTGGGACATCTTCCTTTCTCCCAGCATGTCTAGATCTCAGGAGTCATGGAGTAGACTGTCTCTTGAGGAAGCGCTGTTCACGTTGGTTTTCTATGCTGGAGTCCCCGTTTGGAGTGGGACATCTTCCTTTCTCCAAGCATGTCTAGATCTCAGGAGCCATGGAGTAGACTGTCTCTTGAAGAAGGGCTGTTCACTTGGGTTTTGTATGCTGGAGGCCCAGTTAGGAGTGGGACATCTTCCTTTCTCCCGGCATGTCTAGATTTCAGGAGCCATGGAGTAGACTGTCTCTTGAAGAAGGGCTGTTCTGGGAGGAGCAAAGGGGATTATTAACAAAACAAAGGCCTAGGAGGGAGGGGCCAAAGGGACCTCTAAGACGCCTCACCTTAAAAAATTCTAAACAACAAAAATTAAAAAAAAGACGGACAGAGACAGAGAGAGAGAGAGAGAGAGAGGGAGTGAGAGGTAGAGAGAGACAAAGATTGATTCAGAGACAGGAGATATGAAAGGGGTTTTCCTACCACGTGGGTTTTGTAAGCTGGAGGCCCAGTTATTAGAGGGACATCTTCCTTTCTCCCAGCATGTCTAGATCTCAGGAGCCATGGAGTAGACTGTCTCTTGAAGAAGGGCTGTTCACGTGGGTTTTGTATGCTGGAGGCCCAGTTAGGAGTGGGACATCTTCCTTTCTCCCAGAATGTCTAGATTTCAGGAGACATGGAGTAGACTGTCTCTTGAAGAAGGGCTGTTCAGGTAAGAGCAAGGGGGATTATTAACAAAACAAAAAGCCTAGGGGGGAGGGGCCAAAGGGCCCTGTAAGACGCCTCACCTTAAAAAATTCTAAACAGCAAAAATTAAAAAAAAGACTGACAGAGACAGAGAGAGAGAGAGAGAGAGAGTGAGAGGTAGAGAGAGACAAAGATTGATTCAGACACAGGAGATATGAAAGGGGTTTTCCTACCTCGTGGGTTTTGTATGCTGGAGGCCCAGTTAGGAGTGGGACATCTTCCTTTCTCCCAGCATGTCTAGATCTCAGGAGCCATGGAGAAGACTGTCTCTTGACGAAGGGCTGTTCACGTGGGTTTTGTATGATGGAGGCCCAGTTAGGAGTGGGACATCATCCTTTCTCCCAGCATGTCTAGATTTCAGGAGCCATGGAGTAGACTGTCTCTTGAAGAAGGGCTGTTCTGGGAGGAGCAGAGGGGATTATTAACAAAACAAAGGCGTAGGAGGGAGGGGCCAAAGGGACCTGTAAGACGCCTCACCTTAAAAAATTCTAAACAGCAAAAATTAAAAAAAAGACAGACAGAGACAGAGCGAGAGAGAGAGAGAGAGAGTGAGAGGTAGAGAGAGTCAAAGATTGTTTCAGAGACAGGAGATATGAAAGGGGTTCTCCTACCACGTGGGTTTTGTATGCTGGAGGCCCAGTTAGGAGTGGGACATCTTCCTTTCTCCCAGGATGTCTAGATCTCAGGAGCCATGGAGTAGACTGTCTCTTGAAGAAGGGCTGTTCACGTGGGTTTTGTATGCTGGAGGCCCATTTAGGAGTGGGACATCTTCCTTTCTCCCAGCATGTCTAGATTTCAGGAGCCATGGAGTAGACTGTCTCTTGAAGAAGGGCTGTTCTGGGAGGAGCAGAGGGGATTATTAACAAAACAAAAGCCTAGGAGGGAGGGGCCAAGGGCCCTGAAAGATGCCTCACCTAAAAAAATTCTAAACAGCAAAAATTAAAAAAAAGACAGACAGAGACAGAGAGAGAGAGAGAGAGAGAGAGAGTGAGAGGTAGAGAGTGACAAAGATTGATTCAGAGACAGGAGATATGAAAGGGGTTTTCCTACCACGTGGGTTTTGTATGCTGGAGGCCCAGTTAGGAGTGGGACATCTTCCTTTCTCCCAGCATGTCTAGATTTCAGGAGCCATGGAGTAGACTGTCTCTTCAAGAAGGGCTGTTCTGGGAGGAGCAGAGGGGATTATTAACAAAAAAAGGACCTAGGAGGGAGGGGCCAAAGGGCCCTGTAAGACGCCTCACCTTAAAAAATTCTAAACAGCAAAAATTAAAGAAAAGACAGACAGAGACAGAGAGAGAGATAGAGAGAGAGAGAGAGAGAGTTAGAGAGAGACAAAGATTGATTCAGAGACAGGAGATATGAAAGGGGTTTTCCTACCATGTGGGTTTTGTATGCTGGAGGCCCAGTTAGGAGTGGGACATCTTCCTTTCTCCCAGCATGTCTAGATCTCAGGAGCCATGGAGTAGACTGTCTCTTGAAGAAGGGCTGTTCACGTGGGTTTTGTATGCTGGAGGCCCAGTTAGGAGTGGGATATCTTCCTTTCTCCCAGCATGTCTAGATTTCAGGAGCCATGGAGTAGACTGTCTCTTGAAGAAGGGCTGTTCTGGGAGGAGTAGAGGGGATTATTAACAAAACAGATGCCTAGGAGGGAGGGGCCAAAGGGCCCTGTAAGAGGCCTCACCTTAAAACATTCTAAAAAGCAAAAATTAAAAAAAAAGACAGACAGAGACAGAGAGAGAGAGAGTGAGAGGTAGAGAGAGACAAACATTGATTCAGAGACAAGAGATATGAAAGGGGTTTTCCTACCACGTGGGTTTTGTATGCTGGAGGCCCAGTTAGGAGTGGGACATCTTCCATTCTCCAGCATGTCTAGATCCCAGGAGCCATGGAGTAGACTGTCTCTTGAAGAAGGGCTGTTCACGTGGGTTTTTTATGCTGGGTGCCCAGTTAGGAGTGGGATATCTTCCTTTCTCACAGCATGTCTAAATATCAGGAGCCATGGAGTAGACTGTCTCTTGAAGAAGGGCTGTTCTGGGAGGAGCAGATGGGATTATTAACAAAACAAACGGCTAGGAGGGAGGGGACAAAGGGCCCTGTAAGATGCCTCACCTTAAAAAATTCTAAACAGCAAAATTAAAAAAAAGACAGACAGAGACAGAGAGAGAGAGAGAGAGACAGTGAGAAGTAGAGAGAGACAAAGATTGATTCAGAGACAGGAGATATGAAAGGGGTTTTCCTACCACGTGGGTTTTGTATGCTGGAGGCCCAGTTAGGAGTGGGACATCTTCCTTTCTCCCAGCATGTCTAGATTTCAGGAGCCATGAAGTAGACTGTCTCTTGAAGAAGGGCTGTTCACGTCGGTTTTGTATGCTGGAGTCCCAGTTAGGAGTGGGACATCTTCCTTTCTCCAAGCATGTCTAGATCTCAGGAGCCATGGAGTAGACTGTCTCTTGAAGAAGGGCTGTTCACGTGGGATTTGTATGGTGGAGTCCCAGTTAGGAGTGGGACATCTTCCTTTCGCCCAGCATGTCTAGATTTCAGGAGCCATGGAGTACACTGTCTCTTGAAGAAGGGCTGTTCTGGGAGGAGCAGAGTGGATTATTAACAAAACAAAGGCCTAGGTGGGAGGGGCCAAAGGTCTCTATAAGACGCCTCACCTTAAATAATTCTAATCAGCAAAAATTAAAAAAAAGACAGACAGAGACAGAGAGAGAGAGAGAGAGAGTGAGAGGTAGAGAGAGACAAAGATTGATTCAGAGACAGGAGATAAGAAAGAGGTTTTCCTACCACGTGGGTTTTGTATGCTGGAGGCCCAGTTAGGAGTGGGACATCTTCCTTTCTCCCAGCATGTCTAGATCTCAGGAGCCATGGAGTAGACTGTCTCTTGAAGAAGGGCTGTTCACGTGGGATTTGTATGCTGGAGGCCCAGTTAGGAGTAGGACATCTTCCTTTCTCCCAGCATGTCTAGATTTCAGATTCCAAGGAGTAGACTGTCTCTTGAAGAAGGGCTGTTCGGGGAGGAGCAGAGGGGATTATTAACAAAACATAGGCCTAGGAGGGAGGGGCCAAAAGGCCCTGTAAGACGCCTCACCTTAAATAATTCTAAACAGCAAAAATTAAAAAAAAGACAGGCAGAGACAGAGAGAGAGAGAGAGACAGTGAGAGGTAGAGAGAAACAAAGATTGATTCAGAGACAGGAGATATGAAAGGGGTTTTCCTACCACGTGGGTTTTGTATGCTGGAGGCCCAGTTAGGAGTGGGACATCTTCCATTCTCCAGCATGTCTAGATCTCAGGAGCCATGGAGTAGACTGTCTCTTGAAGAAGGGCTGTTCACGTGGGTTTTGTATGCTGGAGGCCCAGTTAGGAGTAGGACATCTTCCTTTCTCCCAGCATGTCTAAATTTCAGGAGCCATGGAGTAGACTGTCTCTTGAAGAAGGGCTGTTCTGGGAGGAGCAGAGGGGATTATAAACAAAACAAAGGCCTAGAGGGGAGGGGCCAAAGGGCCCTGTAAGAGGCCTCACCTTAAAAAATTCTAAACAGCAAAAATTAAAAAAAGACAGACAGAGACAGAGAGAGAGAGAGAGAGAGTGAGAGGTACAGAGAGACAAAGATTGATTCAGAGACAGGAGATATGAAAGGGGTTTTCCTACCACGAGGGTTTTGTATGCTGGAGGCCCAGTTAGGTGTGGGACATCTTCCTTTCTCCCAGCATGTCTAGATCTCAGGAGCCATGGAGTAGACTGTCTCTTGAAGAAGGGCTGTTCACGTGGGTTTTGTATGCTGGAGGCCCAGTTAGGAGTGGGACATCTTCCTTTCTCCCAGCCTGTCTAGATTTCAGGATCCATGGAGTAGACTGTCTCTTGAAGAAGGGCTGTTCACGTGGGTTTTGTATGCTGGAGGCCCAGTTAGGAGTGGGACATCTTCCTTTCTCCCAGCATGTCTAGATCTCAGGAGCCATGGAGTAGACTGTCTCTTGAAGAAGGCCAGTGCACGTGGGTTTTGTATACTGGAGGCCCAGTTAGGAGTGGGACATCTTCCTTTCTCCCAGCATGTCTAGATTTCAGGAGCCATGGAGTAGACTGTCTCTTGAAGAAGGGCTGTTCTGGGAGGAGCAGAGGGTATTATTAACAAAACAAAGGCCTAGGAGGGAGGGGCCATAGGGCCCTGTAAGACGCCTCACCTTAAATAATTCTAAAGAGCAAAAATTAAAAAAAGAGAGACAGAGACAGAGAGAGAGAGAGAGAGAGTGAGAGGTAGAGAGAGACAAAGATTGATTCAGAGACAGAAGATATGAAAGGGGTTTTCCTACCACGCGGGTTTTGTATGCTGGAGGCCCAGTTAGGAGTGGGACATCTTCGTTTCTCCCAGCATGTCTAGATCTCAGGAGCCATGGAGTAGACTGTCTCTTGAAGAAGGGCTGTTCACGTGGGTTTTGTATGCTGGAGGCCCAGTTAGGAGTGGGACATCTTCCTTTCTCCCAGCATGTCTAGATCTCAGGAGCCATGGAGTAGACTGTCTCTTGAAGAAGGGCTGTTCACGTGGGTTTTGTGTGCTGGAGGACCAGTTAGGAGTGGGACATCTTCCTTTCTCCCAGCATGTCTAGATTTCAGGAGCCATGGAGTAGACTGTCTCTTGAAGAAGGGCTGTTCACGTGGGTTTTGTATGCTGGAGGCCCAGTTAGGAGTGGGACATCTTCCTTTCGCCCAGCATGTCTAGATTTCAGGAGCCATGGAGTAGACTGTCTCTTGAAGAAGGGCTGTTCTGGGAGGAGCAGAGGGGATTATTAACAAAACAAAGGCCTAGGAGGGAGGGGCCAAAGGGCCCTGTAAGACGCCTCACCTTAAAAAATTCTAAGAAGCAAAAATTAAAAAAAAGGCAGACAGAGACAGAGAGAGAGAGAGAGAGAGTGAGAGGTAGAGAGAGACAAAGGTTGATTCAGAGACAGGAGATATGACAGGGGTTTTCCTACCACGTGGGTTTTGTATGCTGGAGGCCCAGTTAGGAGTGGGACATCTTCCTTTCTCCCAGCATGTCTAGATCTCGGGAGCCATGGAGTAGTCTATCTCTTGAAAAAGGGCCGTTCACGTGGGTTTTGTGTGCTGGAGGCCCAGTTAGGAGTGGGACATCTTCCTTTCTCCCAGCACTTCTAGATTTCAGGAGCCATGGAGTAGACTGTCTCTTGAAGAAGGGATGTTCTGGGAGGAGCAGAGGGGATTATTAACAAAACAAAGGCCTAGGAGGGAGGGGCCAAAGGGCCCTGTAAGACGCCTCACCTTAAATAATTCTAAACAGCAAAAATTAAAAAAAAGACAGGCAGAGACAGAGAGAGAGAGAGAGACAGTGAGAGGTAGAGAGAGACAAAGATTGATTCAGAGACAGGAGATATGAAAGGGGTTTTCCTACCACGTGGGTTTTGTATGCTGGAGGCCCAGTTAGGAGTGGGACATCTTCCATTCTCCAGCATGTCTAGATCTCAGGAGCCATGGAGTAGACTGTCTCTTGAAGAAGGGCTGTTCACGTGGGTTTTGTATGCTGGAGGCCCAGTTAGGAGTAGGACATCTTCCTTTCTCCCAGCATGTCTAAATTTCAGGAGCCATGGAGTAGACTGTCTCTTGAAGAAGGGCTGTTCTGGGAGGAGCAGAGGGGATTATTAACAAAACAAAGGCCTAGAAGGGAGGGGCCAAAGGGCCTTGTAAGACGCCTCACCTTAAAAAATTCTAAACAGCAAAAATTAAAAAAAAGACAGACAGAGACAGAGAGAGAGAGAGAGAGAGAGTGAGAGGTACAGAGAGACAAAGATTGATTCAGAGACAGGAGATATGAAAGGGGTTTTCCTACCACGAGGGTTTTGTATGCTGGAGGCCCAGTTAGGTGTGGGACATCTTCCTTTCTCCCAGCATGTCTAGATCTCAGGAGCCATGGAGTAGACTGTCTCTTGAAGAAGGGCTGTTCACGTGGGTTTTGTATGCTGGAGGCCCAGTTAGGAGTGGGACATCTTCCTTTCTCCCAGCATGTCTAGATTTCAGGAGCCATGGAGTAGTCTGTCTCTTGAAGAAGGGCTGTTCACGTGGGTTTTGTGTGCTGGAGGACCAGTTAGGAGTGGGACATCTTCCTTTCTCCCAGCATGTCTAGATTTCAGGAGCCATGGAGTAGACTGTCTCTTGAAGAAGGGCTGTTCACGTGGGTTTTGTATGCTGGAGGCCCAGTTAGGAGTGGGATATCTTCCTTTCGCCCAGCATGTCTAGATTTCAGGAGCCATGGAGTAGACTGTCTCTTGAAGAAGGGCTGCTCTGGGAGGAGCAGAGGGGATTATTAACAAAACAAAGGCCTAGGAGGGAGGGGCCAAAGGGCCCTGTAAGAAGCCTCACCTTAAAAAATTCTAAGAAGCAAAAATTTAAAAAAAGACAGACAGAGAGAGAGAGAGAGAGAGAGAGAGAGAGAGAGAGAGAGAGAGTGAAAGGTAGAGAGAGACAAAGATTGATTCAGAGACAGGAGATATGAAAGGGGATTTCCTACCACGTGGGTTTTGTATGCTGGAGGCCCAGTTAGGAGTGGGACATCTTCCTTCCTCCCAGCATGTCTAGATCTCAGGAGCCATGGAGTAGACTGTCTCTTGAAGAAGGGCTCTTCACGTGGGTTTTTTTCTGCTGGAGGCCCAGTTAGGAGGGGGACATCTTCCTTTCTCCCAGCATGTCTAGATTTCAGGAGCCATGGAGTAGACTGTCTCTTGAAGAAGGGCTGTTCTGTCAGGAGCAGAGTGGATGATTAACAAAACAAAAGCTTAGGAGGTAGGGGCCAAAAGGCCTGTAAGACGCCTCACATTAAAAAATTATAAACAGCAAAAATTAAAAAAAAAACAGACAGAGACAGAGAGAGAGAGAGAGAGAGTGAGAGGTAGAGAGAGACAAAGGTTGATTCAGAGACAGGAGGTATGACAGGGGTTTTCCTACCACGTGGGTTTTGTATGCTGGAGGCCCAGTTAGGAGTGGGACATCTTCCTTTCTCCGAGCATGTCTACATCTCAGGAGCCATGTAGTAGACTGTCTCTTGAAGAAGGGATGTTCACGTGGGTTTTGTATGCTGGAGGCCCAGTTAGGAGTGGGACATCTTCCTTTCTCCCAGCATGTCTAGATCTCAGGAGCCATGGAGTAGACTGTCTTTGAAGAAGGGCTGTTCACGTGGGTTTTGTATGCTGGAGGCCCAGTTAGGAGTGGGACATCTTCCTTTCTCCCAGCATGTCTACATCTCAGGAGCCATGGAGTAGACTGTCTCTTGAAGAAGGGGTGTTCACGTCGGTTTTGTATGCTGGAGGCCCAGTTAGGAGTGGGATATCTTCCTTTCCCCAGCATGTCTAGATTTCAGGAACCATGGAGTAGACTGTCTCTTGAAGAAGGGCTGTTCTGGGAGGAGCAGAGGGGATTATTAACAAAACAAAGGCCTAGGATGGAGGGGCCAAAGGGCCCTGTAAGACGCCTCACCTTAAAAAATTCTAAACAGCAAAAATTAATAAAAAGACAGACAGAGACAGAGAGTGAGAGAGAGACAGTGAGAGGTAGAGAGAGACAAAGATTGATTCAGAGACAGGAGATATGAAAGGGTATTTCCTACCACGAGGGTTTTGTATGCTGGAGGCCCAGTTAGGAGTGGGACATCTTCCTTTCTCCCAGCATGTCTAGATCTCATTAGCCATGGAGTAGACTGTCTCTTGAAGAAGGGCTGTTCACGTGGGTTTTGTATGCTCGAGGCCCAATTAGGAGTAGGACATCTTCCTTTCTCCCAGCATGTCTAGATCTCAGGAGCCATGGAGTAGACTGTCTCTTGAAGAAGGGCTGTTAACGTGGGTTTTGTATGCTGGAGGCCCAGTTAGGAGTGGGACATCTTCCTTTCTCCCAGCATGTCTAGATCTCAGGAGCCATGGAGTAGACTGTCTCTTTAAGAAGGGCTGTTCACGTGGGTTTTTTATGCTGGAGGCCCAGTTAGGAGTGGGACATCTTCCTTTCTCCCAGCATGTCTAGATCTCAGGAGCCATGGAGTAGACTGTCTCTTGAAGAAGGGCTGTTCACGTGGGTTTTGTATGCTGGAGGCCCAGTTAGGAGTGGGACATCTTCCTTTCTGCCAGCATGTCTAGATCTCAGGAGCCATGGAGTAGACTGTCTCTTGAAGAAGGGCTGTTCTGGGAGGAGCAGAGGGGATTATTAACAAAACAAAGGCCTAGGAGGGAGGGGCCAAAGGGCCCTGTAAGACGCCTCACCTTAAAAAATTCTAAACAGCAAAAATTAAAAAAAAGACAGACAGAGACAGAGAGTGAGAGAGAGACAGTGAGAGGTAGAGAGAGACAAAGATTGATT
Organism: Tupaia tana; assembly: GCA_026018925.1. NCBI lineage: Eukaryota > Metazoa > Chordata > Mammalia > Scandentia > Tupaiidae > Tupaia > Tupaia tana. The sequence continues at coordinate 97,220,304 of JAKSZU010000009.1, forward strand.
CAGAGACAGGAGATATGAAAGGGGTTTTCCTACCACGTGGGTTTTGTATGCTGGAGGCCCAGTTAGGAGTGGGACATCTTCCTTTCTCCCAACATGTCTAGATCTCAGGAGCCATGGAGTAGACTGTCTCTTGCAGAAGGGCTGTTCACGTGGGTTTTGTATGCTGGAGGCCCAGTTAGGAGTGGGACATCTTCCTTTCTCCCAGCATGTCTAGATCTCAGGAGCCATGGAGTAGACTGTCTCTTTAAGAAGGGCTGTTCACCTGTGTTTTGTATGCTGGAGGCCCAGTTAGGAGTGGGACATCTTCCTTTCTCCCAGCATGTCTAGAATTCAGGAGCCATGGAGTAGAATGTCTCTTGAAGAAGGGCTGTTCTGGGAGGAGCAGAGGGGATTATTAACAAAACAAAGGCCTAGGAGCGAGGGGCCAAAGGACCCTGTAAGACGCCTCACTTTAAATAATTCTAAACAGCAAAAATTTAAAAAAAAGACAGACAGAGACAGAGAGAGAAAGAGAGAGAGAGTGAGAGGTAGAGAGAGACAAAGATTGATTCAGAGATAGAAGATATGAAAGGGGTTTTCCTACCTCGTGGGTTTTTTATGCTGGAGGTCCAGTTAGGAGTGTGACATCTTCCTTTCTCCCAGCATGTCTATATCTCAGGAGCCATGGAGTAGCCTGTCTCTTGAAGAAGGGCTGTTCACGTGGGTTTTGTATGCCGGAGGCCCAGTTAGGAGTGGGACATCTTCCTTTCTCCCGGCATGTCTAGATTTCAGGAGCCATGGAGTAGACTGTCTCTTGAAGAAGGGCTGTTCTGGGAGGAGCAGAGGGGATTATTAACAAGACAAAGGCCTAGGAGGCAGGGGCCAAAGGGCCCTGTAAGACGCCTCACCTTAAAAAATTCTAAACAGCAAAAATTAAAAAAAAGACAGACAGAGACAGAGAGAGAGAGAGAGAGAGTGAGAGGTAGAGAGAGACAAAGATTGATTCAGAGACAGGAGATATGAAAGGGGTTTTCCTACCACGTGGGTTGTGTATGCTGGAGGCCCAGTTAGGAGTGGGACATCTTCCTTTCTCCCAGCATGTCTAGATCTCAGGAGCCATGGACTAGACTGTCTCTTGAAGAAGGGCTGTTCACGTGGGTTTTGTAAGCTGGAGGCCCAGTTAGGAGTGGGACATCTTCCTTTCTCCCAGCATGTCTAGATCTCAGGAGCCATGGAGTAGACTGTCTCTTGAAGAAGGGCTGTTCACGTGGGTTTTGTATGCTGGAGGCCCAGTTAGGAGTGGGACATCTTCCTTTCTCCCAGCATGTCTAGATCTCAGGAGCCATGGAGTAAACTGTCTCTTGAAGAAGGGCTGTTCACATGGGTTTTGTATGCTGGAGGCCCAGTTAGGAGTGGGACATCATCCTTTCTCCCAGCATGTCTAGATTTCAGGAGCCATGGAGTAGACTGTCTCTTGAAGAAGGGCTGTTCTGGGAGGAGCAGAGGGGATTATTAACAAAACAAAGGCCTAGGAGGGAGGGGCCAAAGGGCCCTGTAAGACGCCTCACCTTAAAAAATTCTAAACAGCAAAAATTAAAAAAAAGACAGACAGAGACAGAGAGAGAAAGAGAGAGAGAGAGAGAGAGAGAGAGTGAGAGGTAGAGAGAGACAAAGATTGATTCAGACACAGGAGATATGAAAGGGGTTCTCCTACCACGTGGGTTTTGTATGCTGGAGGCCCAGTTAGGTGTGGGACATCTTCCTTTCTCCCAGAATGTCTAGATCTCAGGAGCCATGGAGAAGACTGTCTCTTGAAGAAGGGCTGTTCATGTGGGTTTTGTATGCTGGAGGCCCAGTTAGGAGTCGGACATCTTCCCTTCTCCCAGCATGTCAGCATCTCAGGAGCCATGGAGTAGACTGTCTCTTGAAGAAGGGCTGTTCACGTGGGTTTTGTATGCAGGAGGCCCAGTTAGGAGTGGGACATCTTCCTTTCTCCCAGCATGTCTAGATTTCAGGAGCCATGGAGTAGACTGTCTCTTGAAGAAGGGCTGTTCTGGGAGGAGCAGAGGGGATTATTAACAAAACAAAGGCCTAGGAGGGAGGGGCCAAAGGGCCCTGTAAGATGCCTCACCTTAAAAAATTCTAAAAAGCAAAAATTAAAAAAAAGACAGACAGACAGAGAGAGAGAGAGAGAGAGAGAGAGAGAGAATGAGAAGTAGAGAGACAACGATTGATTCAGAGACAGGAGATATGAAAGGGATTTTCCTACCACGTGGGTTTTGTATGCTGGAGGCACAGTTAGGAGTGGGACATCTTCCTTTCTCCCAGCATGTCTAGATCTCAGGAGCCATGGAGTAGACTGTCTCTTGAAGAAGGGCTGTTCACGTGGGTTTTGTATGCTGGAAGCCCAGTTAGGATTGGGACATCTTCTTTCTCCAAGCATGTCTAGATTTCAGGAGCCATGGAGTAGACTGTCTCTTGAAGAAGGGCTGTTCTGGGAGGAGCAGAGGGGATTATTAACAAAATAAAGGCCTACGAGGGAGGGGCCAAAGGGCCCTGTAAGACGCCTCACCTTAAAAAATTCTAAACAGCAAAAATTAAAAAAAAGACAGACATTGACAGAGAGAGAGAGAGAGATAGAGTGAGAGGTAGAGAGAGACAAAGATTGATTCAGAGACAGGAGATATGACAGGGGTTTTCCTACCACGTGGGTTTTGTATGCTGGAGGCCCAGTTAGGAGTAGGACATCTTCCTTTCTCCCAGCATGTCTAGATCTCAGGAGCCATGGAGTAGACTGTCTCTTGAAGAAGGGCTGTTAACGTGGGTTTTGTATGCTGGAGGCCCAGTTAGGAGTGGGACATCTTCCTTTCTCCCAGCATGTCTAGATCTCAGGAGCCATGGAGTAGACTGTCTCTTGAAGAAGGGCTGTTCACGTGGGTTTTTTATGCTGGAGGCCCAGTTAGGAGTGGGACATCTTCCTTTCTCCCAGCATGTCTAGATCTCAGGAGCCATGGAGTAGACTGTCTCTTGAAGAAGGGCTGTTCACGTGGGTTTTGTATGCTGGAGGCCCAGTTAGGAGTGGGACATCTTCCTTTCTGCCAGCATGTCTAGATCTCAGGAGCCATGGAGTAGACTGTCTCTTGAAGAAGGGCTGTTCTGGGAGGAGCACAGGGGATTATTAACAAAACAAAGGCCTAGGAGGGAGGGGCCAAAGGGCCCTGTAAGACGCCTCACCTTAAAAAATTCTAAACAGCAAAAATTAAAAAAAAGACAGACAGAGACAGAGAGTGAGAGAGAGACAGTGAGAGGTAGAGAGAGACAAAGATTGATTCAGAGAGAGGAGATATGAAAGGGGATTTCCTACCACGTGGGTTTTGTATGCTGGAGGCCCAGTTAGAAGTGGGACATCTTCCTTTCTCCCACCATGTCTAGATCTCAGGAGCCATGGAGTAGACTGTCTTTTGAAGAAGGGCTGTTCACGTGGGTTTTGTATGCTGGAGGCCCAGTTAGGAGTTGGACATCTTCCTTTCTCCCAGCATGTCTAGATCTCAGGAGCCATGGAGTAGACTGTGTCTTGAAGAAGGGTTGTTCACGTGGGTTTTGTATGCTGGAGGCCCCGTTAGGAGTGGGACATCTTCCTTTCTCCCAGCATGTCTAGATCTCAGGAGCCATGGAGTAGACTCTCTCTTGAAGAAGGGCTCTTCACGTGGGTGTTTTTATGCTGGAGGCCCAGTTAGGAGTGGGACATCTTCCTTTCTCCCAGCATGTCTAGATATCAGGAGCCATGGAGTAGACTGTCTCTTGAAGAAGGGCTGTTCTGGGAGGAGCAGAGGGGATTATTAACAAAACAAAGGCTTAGGAGGGAGGGGCCAAAAGGCTGTAAGACGCCTCACCTTAAAAAATTGTAAACAGCAAAAATTTTAAAAAAAGACAGACAGAGACAGACAGAGAGAGAGAGAGAGTGAGAGGTAGAGAGAGACAAAGGTTGATTCAGAGACAGGAGAAATGAAAGGGGTTTCCTACCACGATTGTTTTTTATGCTGGAGGCCCAGTTAGGAGTGGGACATCGTCCTTTCTCCCAGCATGTCTAGATCTCGGGAGCCATGGAGTAGTCTGTCTCTTGAAGAAGGGCCGTTCACGTGGGTTTTGTATGCTGGAGGCCCAGTTAGGAGTGGGACATCTTCCTTTCTCCCAGCACTTCTAGATTTCAGGAGCCATGGTGTAGACTGTCTCTTGAAGAAGGGCTGTTCTGGGAGGAGCAGAGGGCATTATTAACAAAACAAAGGCCTAGGAGGGAGGGGCCAAAGGGCCCTGTGAGAGGTGTCACCTGAAAAAATTCTAAACAGCCAAAATTTAAAAAAAGACAGACAGAGACAGAGAGAGAGAGAGAGAGAGAGAGAGAGAGAGTGAGAGGTAGAGAGAGACAAAGATTGTTTCAGAGACAGGTGATATGAAAGGGGTTTTCCTACCACGTGGGTTTTGTATGCTGGAGGCACACTTAGGAGTGGGACATCTTCCTTTCTCCCAGCATGTCTAGATCTCAGGAGCCATGGAGTAGACTGTCTCTTGAAGAAGGGCTGTTCACGTGGGTTTTGTATGCTGGAGGCCCATTTAGGAGTGGGACATCTTCCTTTCTCCCAGCATGTCTAGATCTCAGGAGCCATGGAGTAGACTGTCTCTTGAAGAAGGGCTGTTCACGTGGGTTTTGTATGCAGGAGGCCCAGTTAGGAGTGGGACATCTTCCTTTCTCCCAGCATGTCTAGATTTCAGGAGCCATGGAGTAGACTGTCTCTTGAAGAAGGGCTGTTCTGGCAGGAGCAGAGGGGATTATTAATAAAACAAAGGCCTAGGAGGGAGGGGCCAAAGGGCCCTGTAAGACGCCTCACCTTAAAAAATTCTAAAGAGCAAAAATTAAAAAAAAGACAGACAGAGAGAGAGAGAGAGAGAGAGAGTGAGAGGTAGAGAGAGACAAAGATTGATTCAGAGACAGTAGATATGAAAGGGGTTTTCCTACCACGTGGGTTTTGTATGCTGGAGGCCCAGTTAGGAGTGGGACATCTTCGTTTCTAACAGCATGTCTAGATCTCAGGAGCCATGGAGTAGACTGTCTCTTGAAGAAGGGCTGTTCACGTGGGTTTTGTATGCTGGAGGCCCAGTTAGGAGTGGGACATCTTCCTTTCTCCCAGCATGTCTAGATCTCAGGAGCCATGGAGTAGACTGTCTCTTGAAGAAGGGCTGTTCACGTGGGTTTTGTATGCTGGAGGCCCAGTTAGGAGTGGGACATCTTCCTTTCTCCCAGCATGTCTAGATTTCAGGAGCCATGGAGTAGACTGTCTCTTGAAGAAGGGCTGTTCTGGGAGGAGCAGAGGGGATTATTAACAAAACAAAGGCCTAGGAGGGAGGGGCCAAAGGGCCTTGTAAGACGCCTCACCTTAAATAATTCTAAACAGCAAAAATTTAAAAAAAGACAGACAGAGACAGAGAGAGAGAGAGAGAGAGTGAGAGGTAGAGAGAGACAAAGATTGATTCAGAGATAGAAGATATGAAAGGGGTTTTCCTACCACGTGGGTTTTGTATGCTGGAGGCCCAGTTAGGAGTGGGACATCTTCCTTTCTCCCAGCATGTCTAGATCTCAGGAGCCATGGAGTAGACTGTCTCTTGAAGAAGGGCTGTTCACGTGGGTTTTGTATGCTGGAGGCCCAGTTTGGAGTGGGACATCTTCCTTTCTCCCAGCATGTCTAGATTTCAGGAGCCATGGAGTAGACTGTCTCTTGAAGAAGGGCTGTTCTGGGAGGAGCAGAGGGGATTATTAACAAAACAAAGGCCTAGGAGGGAGGGGCCAAAGGGCACTGTAAGATGCTTCACCTTTAAAAATTCTAAACAGCAAAAATTAAAAAAAAGACAGACAGAGACAGAGAGAGAGAGAGAGAGAGTGAGAGTTAGAGAGAGACAAAGATTGATTCAGAGACAGGAGATATGAAAGGGGTTTTCCTACCACGTGGGTTGTGTATGCCGGAGGCCCAGTTAGGAGTGGGACATCTTCCGTTCTCCCAGCATCTCTAGATCTCAGGAGCCATGGAGTAGACTGTCTCTTGAAGAAGGGCTGTTCACGTGGGTTTTGTATGCTGGAGGCCCAGTTAGGAGTGGGACAACTTCCTTTCTCCCAGCATCTCTAGATCTCAGGAGCCATTGAGTAGACCGTCTCTTTTAGAAGGGCTGTTCACGTGGGTTTTGTATGCTGGAGGCCCAGTTAGGAGTGGGACATCTTCCTTTCTCCCAGCATGTCTAGATTTCAGGAGCCATGGAGTACACTGTCTCTTGAAAAAGGGCTGTTCACGTGGGATTTGTATGCTGGAGGCCCCCTTAGGAGTGGGACAACTTCGTTTCTCCCAGCATGTCTAGATTTCAGGAGCCATGGAGGACACTGTCTCTTGAAGAAGGGCTCTTCTGGGAGGAGCAGAGGGGATTATTAACAAATAAAAGGCCTAGGAGGGAGGGGCCTAAGGGCCCTGTAAGACGCCTCTACTTAAAAAATTCTAAACAGCAAAAATTAAAAAAAAGACAGACAGAGACAGAGAGAGAGAGAGAGAGAGAGAGAGAGAGAGTGAGAGGTAGAGAGAGACAAAGATTGATTCAGAGATAGGAGATATGAAAGGTGTTTTCCTAGCACATGGGTTTTGTATGCTGGAGGCAAAGTTAGGAGTGGGACATCTTCCTTTCTCCCAGCATGTCTAGATCTCAGGAGCCATGGAGTAGACTGTCTCTTGAATAAGGGCTGTTCACGTGGGTTTTCTATGCTAGAGGCCCATTTAGGAGTGGGACATCTTCCTTTCTCCCAGCATGTCTAGATCTCAGGAGCCATGGAGTAGACTGTCTCTTGAAGAAGGGCTGTTCTCGTGGGTTTTGTATGATGGAGGCCGAGTTAGGAGTGGGACATCTTCCTTTCTCCCAGCATGTCTAGATCTCAGGAGCCATGGAGTAGACTGTCTTTTGAAGAAGGGCTGTTCACGTGGGTTTTGTATGCTGGAGGCCCAGTTAGGAGTTGGACATCTTCCTTTCTCCCAGCATGTCTAGATCTCAGAAGCCATGGAGTAGACTGTCTCTTGAAGAAGGGCTGTTCACGTGGATTTTGTATGCTGGAGGCCCAGTTAGGAGTGGGACATCTTCCTTTCTCCCAGCATGTCTAGATCTCAGGAGCCATGGAGTAGACTGTCTCTTGAAGAAGGGCTGTTCACGTGGGTTTTGTATGCTGGAGGCCCAGTTAGGAGTGGGACATCTTCCTTTCTGCCAGCATGTCTAGATCTCAGGAGCCATGGAGTAGACTGTCTCTTGAAGAAGGGCTGTTCTGGGAGGAGCAGAGGGGATTATTAACAAAACAAAGGCCTAGGAGGGAGGGGCCAAAGGGCCCTGTAAGACGCCTCACCTTAAAAAATTCTAAACAGCAAAAATTAAAAAAAAGACAGACAGAGACAGAGAGTGAGAGAGAGACAGTGAGAGGTAGAGAGAGACAAAGATTGATTCAGAGAGAGGAGATATGAAAGGGGATTTCCTACCACGTGGGTTTTGTATGCTGGAGGCCCAGTTAGAAGTGGGACATCTTCCTTTCTCCCACCATGTCTAGATCTCAGGAGCCATGGAGTAGACTGTCTTTTGAAGAAGGGCTGTTCACGTGGGTTTTGTATGCTGGAGGCCCAGTTAGGAGTTGGACATCTTCCTTTCTCCCAGCATGTCTAGATCTCAGGAGCCATGGAGTAGACTGTGTCTTGAAGAAGGGTTGTTCACGTGGGTTTTGTATGCTGGAGGCCCCGTTAGGAGTGGGACATCTTCCTTTCTCCCAGCATGTCTAGATCTCAGGAGCCATGGAGTAGACTCTCTCTTGAAGAAGGACTCTTCACGTGGGTGTTTTTATGCTGGAGGCCCAGTTAGGAGTGGGACATCTTCCTTTCTCCCAGCATGTCTAGATATCAGGAGCCATGGAGTAGACTGTCTCTTGAAGAAGGGCTGTTCTGGGAGGAGCAGAGGGGATTATTAACAAAACAAAGGCTTAGGAGGGAGGGGCCAAAAGGCTGTAAGACGCCTCACCTTAAAAAATTGTAAACAGCAAAAATTTAAAAAAAAGACAGACAGAGACAGACAGAGAGAGAGAGAGAGTGAGAGGTAGAGAGAGACAAAGGTTGATTCAGAGACAGGAGAAATGAAAGGGGTTTCCTACCACGATTGTTTTTTATGCTGGAGGCCCAGTTAGGAGTGGGACATCGTCCTTTCTCCCAGCATGTCTAGATCTCGGGAGCCATGGAGTAGTCTGTCTCTTGAAGAAGGGCCGTTCACGTGGGTTTTGTATGCTGGAGGCCCAGTTAGGAGTGGGACATCTTCCTTTCTCCCAGCACTTCTAGATTTCAGGAGCCATGGTGTAGACTGTCTCTTGAAGAAGGGCTGTTCTGGGAGGAGCAGAGGGGATTATTAACAAAACAAAGGCCTAGGAGGGAGGGGCCAAAGGGCCCTGTGAGACCTGTCACCTGAAAAAATTCTAAACAGCCAAAATTTAAAAAAAGACAGACAGAGACAGAGAGAGAGAGAGAGAGAGAGAGAGAGAGAGTGAGAGGTAGAGAGAGACAAAGATTGTTTCAGAGACAGGTGATATGAAAGGGGTTTTCCTACCACGTGGGTTTTGTATGCTGGAGGCACACTTAGGAGTGGGACATCTTCCTTTCTCCCAGCATGTCTAGATCTCAGGAGCCATGGAGTAGACTGTCTCTTGAAGAAGGGCTGTTCACGTGGGTTTTGTATGCTGGAGGCCCAGTTAGGAGTGGGACATCTTCCTTTCTCCCAGCATGTCTAGATCTCAGGAGCCATGGAGTAGACTGTCTCTTGAAGAAGGGCTGTTCACGTGGGTTTTGTATGCAGGAGGCCCAGTTAGGAGTGGGACATCTTCCTTTCTCCCAGCATGTCTAGATTTCAGGAGCCATGAAGTAGACTGTCTCTTGAAGAAGGGCTGTTCTGGCAGGAGCAGAGGGGATTATTAATAAAACAAAGGCCTAGGAGGGAGGGGCCAAAGGGCCCTGTAAGACGCCTCACCTTAAAAAATTCTAAAGAGCAAAAATTAAAAAAAAGACAGACAGAGAGAGAGAGAGAGAGAGAGAGTGAGAGGTAGAGAGAGACAAAGATTGATTCAGAGACAGTAGATATGAAAGGGGTTTTCCTACCACGTGGGTTTTGTATGCTGGAGGCCCAGTTAGGAGTGGGACATCTTCGTTTCTAACAGCATGTCTAGATCTCAGGAGCCATGGAGTAGACTGTCTCTTGAAGAAGGGCTGTTCACGTGGGTTTTGTATGCTGGAGGCCCAGTTAGGAGTGGGACATCTTCCTTTCTCCCAGCATGTCTAGATCTCAGGAGCCATGGAGTAGACTGTCTCTTGAAGAAGGGCTGTTCACGTGGGTTTTGTATGCTGGAGGCCCAGTTAGGAGTGGGACATCTTCCTTTCTCCCAGCATGTCTAGATTTCAGGAGCCATGGAGTAGACTGTCTCTTGAAGAAGGGCTGTTCTGGGAGGAGCAGAGGGGATTATTAACAAAACAAAGGCCTAGGAGGGAGGGGCCAAAGGGCCTTGTAAGACGCCTCACCTTAAATAATTCTAAACAGCAAAAATTTAAAAAAAGACAGACAGAGACAGAGAGAGAGAGAGAGAGAGTGAGAGGTAGAGAGAGACAAAGATTGATTCAGAGATAGAAGATATGAAAGGGGTTTTCCTACCACGTGGGTTTTGTATGCTGGAGGCCCAGTTAGGAGTGGGACATCTTCCTTTCTCCCAGCATGTCTAGATCTCAGGAGCCATGGAGTAGACTGTCTCTTGAAGAAGGGCTGTTCACGTGGGTTTTGTATGCTGGAGGCCCAGTTTGGAGTGGGACATCTTCCTTTCTCCCAGCATGTCTAGATTTCAGGAGCCATGGAGTAGACTGTCTCTTGAAGAAGGGCTGTTCTGGGAGGAGCAGGGGGGATTATTAACAAAACAAAGGCCTAGGAGGGAGGGGCCAAAGGGCACTGTAAGATGCCTCACCTTTAAAAATTCTAAACAGCAAAAATTAAAAAAAAGACAGACAGAGACAGAGAGAGAGAGAGAGAGAGTGAGAGTTAGAGAGAGACAAAGATTGATTCAGAGACAGGAGATATGAAAGGGGTTTTCCTACCACGTGGGTTGTGTATGCCGGAGGCCCAGTTAGGAGTGGGACATCTTCCGTTCTCCCAGCATCTCTAGATCTCAGGAGCCATGGAGTAGACTGTCTCTTGAAGAAGGGCTGTTCACGTGGGTTTTGTATGCTGGAGGCCCAGTTAGGAGTGGGACAACTTCCTTTCTCCCAGCATCTCTAGATCTCAGGAGCCATTGAGTAGACCGTCTCTTTTAGAAGGGCTGTTCACGTGGGTTTTGTATGCTGGAGGCCCAGTTAGGAGTGGGACATCTTCCTTTCTCCCAGCATGTCTAGATTTCAGGAGCCATGGAGTACACTGTCTCTTGAAAAAGGGCTGTTCACGTGGGATTTGTATGCTGGAGGCCCCCTTAGGAGTGGGACAACTTCGTTTCTCCCAGCATGTCTAGATTTCAGGAGCCATGGAGGACACTGTCTCTTGAAGAAGGGCTCTTCTGGGAGGAGCAGAGGGGATTATTAACAAATAAAAGGCCTAGGAGGGAGGGGCCTAAGGGCCCTGTAAGACGCCTCTACTTAAAAAATTCTAAACAGCAAAAATTAAAAAAAAGACAGACAGAGACAGAGAGAGAGAGAGAGAGAGAGAGAGAGAGTGAGAGGTAGAGAGAGACAAAGATTGATTCAGAGATAGGAGATATGAAAGGTGTTTTCCTAGCACATGGGTTTTGTATGCTGGAGGCAAAGTTAGGAGTGGGACATCTTCCTTTCTCCCAGCATGTCTAGATCTCAGGAGCCATGGAGTAGACTGTCTCTTGAATAAGGGCTGTTCACGTGGGTTTTCTATGCTAGAGGCCCATTTAGGAGTGGGACATCTTCCTTTCTCCCAGCATGTCTAGATCTCAGGAGCCATGGAGTAGACTGTCTCTTGAAGAAGGGCTGTTCTCGTGGGTTTTGTATGATGGAGGCCGAGTTAGGAGTGGGACATCTTCCTTTCTCCCAGCATGTCTAGATCTCAGGAGCCATGGAGTAGACTGTCTTTTGAAGAAGGGCTGTTCACGTGGGTTTTGTATGCTGGAGGCCCAGTTAGGAGTTGGACATCTTCCTTTCTCCCAGCATGTCTAGATCTCAGAAGCCATGGAGTAGACTGTCTCTTGAAGAAGGGCTGTTCACGTGGATTTTGTATGCTGGAGGCCCAGTTAGGAGTGGGACATCTTCCTTTCTCCCAGCATGTCTAGATCTCAGGAGCCATGGAGTAGACTGTCTCTTGAAGAAGGGCTCTTCACGTGGGTGTTTTTATGCTGGAGGCCCAGTTAGGAGTGGGACATCTTCCTTTCTCCCAGCATGTCTAGATTTCAGGAGCCATGGAGTAGACTGTCTCTTGAAGAAGGGCTGTTCTGGGAGGAGCAGAGGGGACTATTAACAAAACAAAGGCTTAGGAGGGAGGGGCCAAAAGGCTGTAAGACGCCTCACCTTAAAAAATTGTAAACAGCAAAAATTAAAAAAAAAGACAGACAGAGACAGACAGAGAGAGAGAGAGAGTGAGAGGTAGAGAGAGACAAAGGTTGATTCACAGACAGGAGAAATGAAAGAGGTTTCCTACCACGAGGGTTTTTTATGCTGGAGGCCCAGTTAGGAGTGGGACATCTACCTTTCTCCCAGCATGTCTAGAACTCGGGAGCCATGGAGTATTCTGTCTCTTGAAGAAGGGCCGTTCACGTGGGTTTTGTATGCTGGAGGCCCAGTTAGGAGTGGGACATCTTCCTTTCTCCCAGCACTTCTAGATTTTAGGAGCCATGGAGTAGATTGTCTCTTGAAGAAGGGCTGTTCTGGGAGGAGCAGAGGGGATTATTAACAAAACAAAGGCCTAGGAGGGAGGGGCCAAAGGGCCCTGTAAGACGCCTCACCTTAAAAAATTCTAAACAGCAAAAATTAAAAAAAAGACAGACAGAGACAGAGAGTGAGAGAGAGACAGTGAGAGGTAGAGAGAGACAAAGATTGATTCAGAGACAGTAGATATGAAAGGGGTTTTCCTACCACGTGGGTATTGTATGCTGGAGGCCCAGTTAGGAGTGGGACATCTTCGTTTCTCCCAGCATGTCTAGATCTCAGGAGCCATGGAGTAGACTGTCTCTTGAAGAAGGGCTGTTCACGTGGGTTTTGTATGCTGGAGGCCCAGTTAGGAGTGGGACATCTTCCTTTCTCCCAGCATGTCTAGATCTCAGGAGCCATGGAGTAGACTGTCTCTTGAAGAAGGGCTGTTCACGTGCGTTTTGTATGCTGGAGGCCCAGTTAGGAGTGTGACATCTTCCTTTCTCCCAGCATGTCTAGATTTCAGGAGCCATGGAGTAGACTGTCTCTTGAAGAAGGGCTGTTCTGGGAAGAGCAGAGGGGATTATTAACAAAACAAAGGCCTAGGAGGGAGGGGCCAAAGGGCCTTGTAAGAAGCCTCACCTTAAATAATTCTAAACAGCAAAAATTTAAAAAAAGACAGGCAGAGACAGAGAGAGACAGAGAGAGAGTGAGAGGTAGAGAGAGACAAAGATTGATTCAGAGATAGAAGATATGAAAGGGGTTTTCCTACCACGTGGGTTTTGTATGCTGGAGGCCCAGTTAGGAGTGGGACATCTTCCTTTCTCCCAGCATGTCTAGATCTCAGGAGCCATGGAGTAGACTGTCTCTTGAAGAAGGGCTGTTCACGTGGGTTTTGTATGCTGGAGGCCCAGTTTGGAGTGGGACATCTTCCTTTCTCCCAGCATGTCTAGATTTCAGGAGCCATGGAGTAGACTGTCTCTTGAAGAAGGGCTGCTCTGGGAGGAGAAGAGGGGATTATTAACAAAACAAGGCCTAGGAGGGAGGGGCCAAAGGGCCCTGTAAGACGCCTCACCTTAAAAAATTCTAAAGAGCAAAAATTAAAAAAAAGACAGACAGAAACAGAGAGAGAGAGAGAGATTGAGAGGTAGAGAGAGACAAAGATTGATTCAGAGACAGTAGATATGAAAGGGGTTTTCCTACCACGTGGGTTTTGTATGCTGGAGGCCTAGTTAGTAGTAGGACATCTTCCTTTCTCCCAGCATGTCTAGATCTCAGGAGCCATGGAGTAGACTGTCTCTTGAAGAAGGGCTGTTCACGTGGGTTTTGTATGCTGGAGGCCCAGTTAGGAGTGGGACATCTTCCTTTCTCCCAGCATGTCTAGATCTCAGGAGCCATGGAGAAGACTGTTTCTTTAAGAAGGGCTGTTCACGTGGGTTTTTTATGCTGGAGGCCAAGTTAGGAGTGGGACATCTTCCTTTCTCCCAGCATGTCTAGATGTCAGGAGCCATGGAGTAGACTGTCTCTTGAAGAAGGGCTGTTCACGTGGGTTTTGTATGCTGGAGGCCCAGTTAGGAGTGGGACATCTTCCTTTCTCCCAGCATGTCTAGATTTCAGGAGCCATGGAGTAGACTGTCTCTTGAAGAAGGGCTGTTCTGGGAGGAGCAGAGGGGATTATTAACAAAACAAAGGCCTAGGAGGGAGGGGCCAAAGGGCACTGTAAGATGCCTCACCTTTAAAAATTCTAAACAGCAAAAATTAAAAAAAAGACAGACAGAGACAGAGAGAGAGAGAGAGAGAGTGAGAGTTAGAGAGAGACAAAGATTGATTCAGAGACAGGAGATATGAAAGGGGTTTTCCTACCACGTGGGTTGTGTATGCCGGAGGCCCAGTTAGGAGTGGGACATCTTCCGTTCTCCCAGCATCGCTAGATCTCAGGAGCCATGGAGTAGACTGTCTCTTGAAGAAGGGCTGTTCACGTGGGTTTTGTATGCTGGAGGCCCAGTTAGGAGTGGGACAACTTCCTTTCTCCCAGCATCTCTAGATCTCAGGAGCCATGGAGTAGACCGTCTCTTTAAGAAGGGCTGTTCACGTGGGTTTTGTATGCTGGAGGCCCAGTTAGGAGTGGGACATCTTCCTTTCTCCCAGCATGTCTAGATTTCAGGAGCCATGGAGTACACTGTCTCTTGAAAAAGGGCTGTTCACGTGGGATTTGTATGCTGGAGGCCCCCTTAGGAGTGGGACAACTTCCTTTCTCCCAGCATGTCTAGATTTCAGGAGCCATGGAGGACACTGTCTCTTGAAGAAGGGCTCTTCTGGGAGGAGCAGAGGGGATTATTAACAAATAAAAGGCCTAGGAGGGAGGGGCCTAAGGGCCCTGTAAGACGCCTCAACTTAAAAAATTCTAAACAGCAAAAATTAAAAAAAAGACAGACAGAGACAGAGAGAGAGAGAGAGAGAGAGAGAGAGAGAGAGTGAGAGGTAGAGAGAGACAAAGATTGATTCAGAGATAGGAGATATGAAAGGTGTTTTCCTAGCACATGGGTTTTGTATGCTGGAGGCAAAGTTAGGAGTGGGACATCTTCCTTTCTCCCAGCATGTCTAGATCTAAGGAGCCATGGAGTAGACTGTCTCTTGAATAAGGGCTGTTCACGTGGGTTTTCTATGCTAGAGGCCCATTTAGGAGTGGGACATCTTCCTTTCTCCCAGCATGTCTAGATCTCAGGAGCCATGGAGTAGACTGTCTCTTGAAGAAGGGCTGTTCTCGTGGGTTTTGTATGATGGAGGCCGAGTTAGGAGTGGGACATCTTCCTTTCTCCCAGCATGTCTAGATCTCAGGAGCCATGGAGTAGACTGTCTTTTGAAGAAGGGCTGTTCACGTGGGTTTTGTATGCTGGAGGCCCAGTTAGGAGTTGGACATCTTCCTTTCTCCCAGCATGTCTAGATCTCAGAAGCCATGGAGTAGACTGTCTCTTGAAGAAGGGCTGTTCACGTGGATTTTGTATGCTGGAGGCCCAGTTAGGAGTGGGACATCTTCCTTTCTCCCAGCATGTCTAGATCTCAGGAGCCATGGAGTAGACTGTCTCTTGAAGAAGGGCTGTTCTGGGAGGAGCAGAGGGGACTATTAACAAAACAAAGGCTTAGGAGGGAGGGGCCAAAAGGCTGTAAGACGCCTCACCTTAAAAAATTGTAAACAGCAAAAATTAAAAAAAAAGACAGACAGAGACAGACAGAGAGAGAGAGAGAGTGAGAGGTAGAGAGAGACAAAGGTTGATTCACAGACAGGAGAAATGAAAGAGGTTTCCTACCACGAGGGTTTTTTATGCTGGAGGCCCAGTTAGGAGTGGGACATCTACCTTTCTCCCAGCATGTCTAGATCTCGGGAGCCATGGAGTATTCTGTCTCTTGAAGAAGGGCCGTTCACGTGGGTTTTGTATGCTGGAGGCCCAGTTAGGAGTGGGACATCTTCCTTTCTCCCAGCACTTCTAGATTTCAGGAGCCATGGAGTAGACTGTCTCTTGAAGAAGGGCTGTTCTGGGAGGAGCAGAGGGGATTATTAACAAAACAAAGGCCTAGGAGGGAGGGGCCAAAGGGCCCTGTAAGACGCCTCACCTTAAAAAATTCTAAACAGCAAAAATTAAAAAAAAGACAGACAGAGACAGAGAGTGAGAGAGAGACAGTGAGAGGTAGAGAGAGACAAAGATTGATTCAGAGACAGTAGATATGAAAGGGGTTTTCCTACCACGTGGGTTTTGTATGCTGGAGGCCCAGTTAGGAGTGGGACATCTTCGTTTCTCCCAGCATGTCTAGATCTCAGGAGCCATGGAGTAGACTGTCTCTTGAAGAAGGGCTGTTCACGTGGGTTTTGTATGCTGGAGGCCCAGTTAGGAGTGGGACATCTTAATTTCTCCCAGCATGTCTAGATCTCAGGAGCCATGGAGTAGACTGTCTCTTGAAGAAGGGCTGTTCACGTGGGTTTTGTATGCTGGAGGCCCAGTTAGGAGTGTGACATCTTCCTTTCTCCCAGCATGTCTAGATTTCAGGAGCCATGGAGTAGACTGTCTCTTGAAGAAGGGCTGTTCTGGGAAGAGCAGAGGGGATTATTAACAAAACAAAGGCCTAGGAGGGAGGGGCCAAAGGGCCTTGTAAGAAGCCTCACCTTAAATAATTCTAAACAGCAAAAATTTAAAAAAAGACAGACAGAGACAGAGAGAGACAGAGAGAGAGTGAGAGGTAGAGAGAGACAAAGATTGATTCAGAGATAGAAGATATGAAAGGGGTTTTCCTACCACGTGGGTTTTGTATGCTGGAGGCCCAGTTAGGAGTGGGACATCTTCCTTTCTCCCAGCATGTCTAGATCTCAGGAGCCATGGAGTAGACTGTCTCTTGAAGAAGGGCTGTTCACGTGGGTTTTGTATGCTGGAGGCCCAGTTTGGAGTGGGACATCTTCCTTTCTCCCAGCATGTCTAGATTTCAGGAGCCATGGAGTAGACTGTCTCTTGAAGAAGGGCTGTTCTGGGAGGAGAAGAGGGGATTATTAACAAAACAAGGCCTAGGAGGGAGGGGCCAAAGGGCCCTGTAAGACGCCTCACCTAAAAAAATTCTAAAGAGCAAAAATTAAAAAAAAGACAGACAGAAACAGAGAGAGAGAGAGAGATTGAGATGTAGAGAGAGACAAAGATTGATTCAGAGACAGTAGACATGAAAGGGGTTTTCCTACCACGTGGGTTTGGTATGCTGGAGGCCCAGTTAGTAGTAGGACATCTTCCTTTCTCCCAGCATGTCTAGATCTCAGGAGCCATGGAGTAGACTGTCTCTTGAAGAAGGGCTGTTCACGTGCGTTTTGTATGCTGGAGGCCCAGTTAGGAGTGGGACATCTTCCTTTCTCCCAGCATGTCTAGATCTCAGGAGCCATGGAGAAGACTGTCTCTTTAAGAAGGGCTGTTCACGTGGGTTTTTTATGCTGGAGGCCCAGTTAGGAGTGGGACATCTTCCTTTCTCCCAGCATGTCTAGATCTCAGGAGCCATGGAGTAGACTGTCTCTTGAAGAAGGGCTGTTCACGTGGGTTTTGTATGCTGGAGGCCCAGTTAGGAGTGGGACATCTTCCTTTCTCCCAGCATGTCTAGATTTCAGGAGCCATGGAGTAGATTGTCTCTTGAAGAAGGGCTGTTCTGGGAGGAGCAGAGGGGATTATTAACAAAACAAAGGCCTAGGAGGGAGGGGCCAAAAGGCACTGTAAGATGCCTCACCTTTAAAAATTCTAAACAGCAAAAATTAAAAAAAAGACAGACAGAGACAGAGAGAGAGAGAGAGAGAGTGAGAGTTAGAGAGAGACAAAGATTGATTCAGAGACAGGAGATATGAAAGGGGTTTTCCTACCACGTGGGTTGTGTATGCCGGAGGCCCAGTTAGGAGTGGGACATCTTCCATTCTCCCAGCATCTCTAGATCTCAGGAGCCATGGAGTAGACTGTCTCTTGAAGAAGGGCTGTTCACGTGGGTTTTGTATGCTGGAGGCCCAGTTAGGAGTGGGACAACTTCCTTTCTCCCAGCATCTCTAGATCTCAGGAGCCATGGAGTAGACCGTCTCTTTAAGAAGGGCTGTTCACGTGGGTTTTGTATGCTGGAGGCCCAGTTAGGAGTGGGACATCTTCCTTTCTCCCAGCATGTCTAGATTTCAGGAGCTATGGAGTACACTGTCTCTTGAAGAAGGGCTGTTCACGTGGGATTTGTATGCTGGAGGCCCCCTTAGGAGTGGGACAACTTCCTTTCTCCCAGCATGTCTAGATTTCAGGAGCCATGGAGTACACTGTCTCTTGAAGAAGGGCTCTTCTGGGAGGAGCAGAGGGGATTATTAACAAATAAAAGGCCTAGGAGGGAGGGGCCTAAGGGCCCTGTAAGACGCCTCAACTTAAAAAATTCTAAACAGCAAAAATTAAAAAAAAAGACAGACAGAGACAGAGAGAGAGAGAGAGAGAGAGTGAGAGGTAGAGAGAGACAAAGATTGATTCAGAGATAGGAGATATGAAAGGGGTTTTCCTAGCACATGGGTTTTGTATGCTGGAGGCAAAGTTAGGAGTGGGACATCTTCCTTTCTCCCAGCATGTCTAGATCTCAGGAGCCATGGAGTAGACTGTCTCTTGAATAAGGGCTGTTCACGTGGGTTTTCTATGCTAGAGGCCCATTTAGGAGTGGGACATCTTCCTTTCTCCCAGCATGTGTAGATCTCAGGAGCCATGGAGTAGACTGTCTCTTGAAGAAGGGCTGTTCTCGTGGGTTTTGTATGATGGAGGCCCAGTTAGGAGTGGGACATCTTCCTTTCTCCCTGCATGTCTAGATCTCAGGAGCCATGGAGTAGACTGTCTCTTGAAGAAGGGCTGTTCACCTGGGTTTTGTATGCTGGAGGCCCAGTTAGGAATGGGACATCTTCCTTTCGCCCAGCATGTCTAGATTTCAGGAGCCATGGAGTAGACTGTCTCTTGAAGAAGGGCTGCTCTGGGAGGAGCAGAATGGATTATTAACAAAACAAAGCACTAGGAGGGAGGGGCCAAAGGGCCCTGTAAGACGCCTCACCTTAAAAAATTCTAAACAGCAAAAATTAAAAAAAGACAGACAGAGACAGAGAGAGAGAGAGTGAGAGGTAGAGAGAGACAAAGATTGATTCAGAGACAGGAGATATGAAAGGGTTTTCCTACCACGTGGGTTTTGTATGCTGGAGGCCCAGTTAAGAGTGGGACATCTTCCTTTCTCCCAGCATGTCTAGATCTCAGGAGCCATGGAGTAGACTGTCTCTTGAAGAAGGGCTGTTCACGTGGGTTTTGTATGCTGGAGGCCCAGTTAGGAGTGGGACATCTTCCTTTCTCCCAGCATGTCTAGATCTCAGGAGCAATGGAGTAGACTGTCTCTTGAAGAAGGGCTGTTCACCTGGGTTTTGTATGCTGGAGGCCCAGTTAGGAGTGGGACATCTTCCTTTCGCCCAGCATGTCTAGATTTCAGGAGCCATGGAGTAGACTGTCTCTTGAAGAAGGGCTGTTCTGGGAGGAGCAGAGGGGATTATTAACAAAACAAAGGCCTAGGAGGGAGGGGCCAAAGGGCCATGTAAGACGCCTCACCTTAAAAAATTCTAAACAGCAAAAATTAAAAAAAAGACAGACAGAGACAGAGAGTGAGAGAGAGACAGTGAGAGGTAGAGAGAGACAAAGATTGATTCAGAGAGAGGAGATATGAAAGGGGATTTCCTACCACGTGGGTTTTGTATGCTGGAGGCCCAGTTAGAAGTGGGACATCTTCCTTTCTCCCAGCATGTCTAGATCTCAGGAGCCATGGAGTAGACTGTCTTTTGAAGAAGGGCTGTTCACGTGGGTTTTGTATGCTGGAGGCCCAGTTAGGAGTTGGACATCTTCCTTTCTCCCAGCATGTCTAGATCTCAGAAGCCACGGAGTAGACTGTCTCTTGAAGAAGGGCTGTTCACGTGGGTATTGTATGCTGGAGGCCCATTTAGGAGTGGGACATCTTCCTTTCTCCCAGCATGTCTAGATCTCAGGAGCCATGGAGTAGACTGTCTCTTGAAGAAGGGCTGTTCTCGTGGGTTTTGTATGATGGAGGCCCAGTTAGGAGTGGGACATCTTCCTTTCTCCCTGCATGTCTAGATCTCAGGAGCCATGGAGTAGACTGTCTCTTGAAGAAGGGCTGTTCACCTGGGTTTTGTATGCTGGAGGCCCAGTTAGGAGTGGGACATCTTCCTTTCTCCCAGCACTTCTAGATTTCAGGAGCCATGGAGTAGACTGTCTCTTGAAGAAGGGCTGTTCTGGGAGGAGCAGAGGGGATTATAAACAAAACAAAGGCCTAGGAGGGAGGGGCCAAAGGGCCCTGTAAGACGCGTCACCTGAAAAAATTCTAAACAGCCAAAATTTAAAAAAAGACAGACAGAGACAGAGAGAGAGAGAGAGAGAGACAGTGAGAGGTAGAGAGAGACAAAGATTGTTTCAGAGACAGGTGATATGAAAGGGGTTTTCCTACCACGTGGGTTTTGTATGCTGGAGGCACACTTAGGAGTGGGACATCTTCCTTTCTCCCAGCATGTCTAGATCTCAGGAGCCATGGAGTAGACTGTCTCTTGAAGAAGGGCTGTTCACGTGGGTTTTGTATGCTGGAGGCCCAGTAAGGGGTGGGACATCATCCTTTCTCCCAGCATGTCTAGATCTCAGGAGCCATGGAGTAGACTGTCTCTTGAAGAAGGGCTGTTCACGTGGGTTTTGTATGCTGGAGGCCCAGTTAGGAGTGGGACATCTTCCTTTCTCCCAGCATGTCTAGATTTCAGGAGCCATGGAGTAGACTGTCTCTTGAAGAAGGGCTGTTCTGGCAGGAGCAGAGGGGATTATTAACAAAACAAAGGCCTAGGAGGGAGGGGCCAAAGGGCCCTGTAAGACGCCTCACCTTAAAAAATTCTAAAGAGCAAAAATTAAAAAAAAGACAGACAGAGACAGAGAGAGAGAGAGAGAGAGTGAGAGGTAGAGAGAGACAAAGATTGATTCAGAGACAGTAGATATGAAAGGGGTTTTCCTACCACGTGGGTTTTGTATGCTGGAGGCCCAGTTAGGAGTGGGACATCTTCGTTTCTCCCAGCATGTCTAGATCTCAGGAGCCATGGAGTAGATTGTCTCTTGAAGAAGGGCTGTTCTCGTGGGTTTTGTATGCTGGAGGCCCAGTTAGGAGTGGGACATCTTCCTTTCTCCCAGCATGTCTAGATCTCAGGAGCCATGGAGTAGACTGTCCCTTGAAGAAGGGCTGTTCACGTGGGTTTTGTATGCTGGAGGCCCAGTTAGGAGTGGGACATCTTCCTTTCTCCCAGCATGTCTAGATTTCAGGAGCCATGGAGTAGACTGTCTCTTGAAGAAGGGCTGTTCTGGGAGGAGCAGAGGGGATTATTAACAAAACAAAGGCCTAGGAGGGAGGGGCCAAAGGGCCTTGTAAGATGCCTCACCTTAAATAATTCTAAACAGCAAAAATTTAAAAAAAGACAGACAGAGACAGAGAGAGAGAGAGAGAGAGAGTGAGAGGTAGAGAGAGACAAAGATTGATTCAGATATAGAAGATATGAAAGGGGTTTTCCTACCACGTGGGTTTTGTATGATGGAGGCCCAGTTAGGAGTGGGATATCTTCCTTTCTCCCAGCATGTCTAGATCTCAGGAGCCATGGAGTAGACTGTCTCTTGAAGAAGGGCTGTTCACGTGGGTTTTGTATGCTGGAGGCCCAGTTTGGAGTGGGACATCTTCCTTTCTCCCAGCATGTCTAGATTTCAGGAGCCATGGAGTAGACTGTCTCTTGAAGAAGGGCTGTTCTGGGAGGAGCAGAGGGGATTATTAACAAAACAAAGCCTAGGAGGGAGGGGCCAAAGGGCCCTGTAAGACGCCTCACCTTAAAAAATTCTAAAGAGCAAAAATTAAAAAAAAGACAGACAGAGACAGAGAGAGAGAGAGAGATTGAGAGGTAGAGAGAGACAAAGATTGATTCAGAGACAGTAGATATGAAAGGGGTTTTCCTACCACGTGGGTTTTGTATGCTGGAGGCCCAGTTAGTAGTAGGACATCTCCTTTCTCCCAGGATGTCTAGATCTCAGGAGCCATGGAGTAGACTGTCTCTTGAAGAAGGGCTCTTCACGTGGGTGTTTTTATGCTGGAGGCCCAGTTAGGAGTGGGACAACTTCCTTTCTCCCAGCATGTCTAGATTTCAGGAGCCATGGAGTAGACTGTCTCTTGAAGAAGGGCTGTTCTGGGAGGAGCAGAGGGGACTATTAACAAAACAAAGGCTTAGGAGGGAGGGGCCAAAAGGCTGTAAGACGCCTCACCTTAAAAAATTGTAAACAGCAAAAATTAAAAAAAAAGACAGACAGAGACAGACAGAGAGAGAGAGAGAGTGAGAGGTAGAGAGAGACAAAGGTTGATTCACAGACAGGAGAAATGAAAGGGGTTTCCTACCACGAGGGTTTTTTATGCTGGAGGCCCAGTTAGGAGTGGGACATCAACCTTTCTCCCAGCATGTCTAGATCTCGGGAGCCATGGAGTATTCTGTCTCTTGAAGAAGGGCCGTTCACGTGGGTTTTTTATGCTGGAGGCCCAGTTAGGAGTGGGACATCTTCCTTTCTCCCAGCACTTCTAGATTTCAGGAGCCATGGAGTAGACTGTCTCTTGAAGAAGGGATGTTCTGGGAGGAGCAGAGGGGATTATTAACAAAACAAAGGCCTAGGAGGGAGGGGCCAAAGGGCCCTGTAAGACGCCTCACCTTAAAAAATTCTAAACAGCAAAAATTAAAAAAAAGACAGACAGAGACAGAGAGTGAGAGAGAGACAGTGAGAGGTAGAGAGAGACAAAGATTGATTCAGAGAGAGGAGATATGAAAGGGGATTTCCTACCACGTGGGTTTTGTATGCTGGAGGCCCAGTTAGAAGTGGGACATCTTCCTTTCTCCCAGCATGTCTAGATCTCAGGAGCCATGGAGTAGACTGTCTCTTGAAGAAGGGCCGTTCACATGGGTTTTGTATGCTGGAGGCCCAGTTAGGAGTGGGACATCTTCCTTTCTCCCAGCACTTCTAGATTTCAGGAGCCATGGAGTAGACTGTCTCTTGAAGAAGGGCTGTTCTGGGAGGAGCAGAGGGGATTATTAACAAAACAAAGGCCTAGGAGGGAGTGGCCAAAGGGCCCTGTAAGATGCGTCACCTGAAAAAATTCTAAACAGCCAAAATTTAAAAAAAGACAGACAGAGACAGAGAGAGAGAGAGAGAGAGAGAGAGTGAGAGGTAGAGAGAGACAAAGATTGTTTCAGAGACAGGTGATATGAAAGGGGTTTTCCTACCACGTGGGTTTTGTATGCTGGAGGCACACTTAGGAGTGGGACATCTTCCTTTCTCCCAGCATGTCTAGATCTCAGGAGCCATGGAGTAGACTGTCTCTTGAAGAAGGGCTGTTCACGTGGGTTTTGTATGCTGGAGGCCCAGTTAGGAGTGGGACATCTTCCTTTCTCCCAGCATGTCTAGATTTCAGGAGCCATGGAGTAGACTGTCTCTTGAAGAAGGGCTGTTCTGGCAGGAGCAGAGGGGATTATTAACTAAACAAAGGCCTAGGAGGGAGGGGCCAAAGGGCCCTGTAAGACTCCTCACCTTAAAAAATTCTAAAGAGCAAAAATTAAAAAAAAGACAGACAGAGACAGAGAGAGAGAGAGAGAGTGAGAGGTAGAGAGAGACAAAGATTGATTCAGAGACAGTAGATATGAAAGGGGTTTTCCTACCACGTGGGTTTTGTATGCTGGAGGCCCAGTTAGGAGTGGGACATCTTCGTTTCTCCCAGCATGTCTAGATCTCAGGAGCCATGGAGTAGACTGTCTCTTGAAGAAGGGCTGTTCACGTGGGTTTTGTATGCTGGAGGCCCAGTTAGGAGTGGGACATCTTCCTTTCTCCCAGCATGTCTAGATTTCAGGAGCCATGGAGTAGACTGTCTCTTGAAGAAGGGCTGTTCTGGGAGGAGCAGAGGGGATTATTAACAAAACAATGGCCTAGGAGGGAGGGGCCAAAGGGCCTTGTAAGATGCCTCACCTTAAATAATTCTAAACAGCAAAAATTTAAAAAAAGACAGACAGAGACAGAGAGAGAGAGAGAGAGAGTGAGAGGTAGAGAGAGACAAAGATTGATTCAGATATAGAAGATATGAAAGGGGTTTTCCTACCACGTGGGTTTTGTATGCTGGAGGCCCAGTTAGGAGTGGGACATCTTCCTTTCTCCCAGCATGTCTAGATCTCAGGAGCCATGGAGTAGACTGTCTCTTGAAGAAGGGCTGTTCACGTGGGTTTTGTATGCTGGAGGCCCAGTTTGGAGTGGGACATCTTCCTTTCTCCCAGCATGTCTAGATTTCAGGAGCCATGGAGTAGACTGTCTCTTGAAGAAGGGCTGTTCTGGGAGGCGCAGAGGGGATTATTAACAAAACAAGGCCTAGGAGGGAGGGGCCAAAGGGCCCTGTAAGACGCCTCACCTTAAAAAATTCTAAAGAGCAAAAATTAAAAAAAAGACAGACAGAGACAGAGAGAGAGAGAGATTGAGAGGTAGAGAGAGACAAAGATTGATTCAGAGACAGTAGATATGAAAGGGGTTTTCCTACCACTTGGGTTTTGTATGCTGGAGGCCCAGTTAGTAGTAGGACATCTTCCTTTCTCCCAGCATGTCTAGATCTCAGGAGCCATGGAGTAGACTGTCTCTTGAAGAAGGGCTGTTCACGTGGGTTTTGTATGCTGGAGGCCAAGTTAGGAGTGGGACATCTTCCTTTCTCCCAGCATGTCTAGATCTCAGGAGCCATGGAGAAGACTGTCTCTTTAAGAAGGGCTGTTCACGTGGGTTTTTTATGCTGGAGGCCCAGTTAGGAGTGGGACATCTTCTTTCTCCCAGCATGTCTAGATCTCAGGAGCCATGGAGTAGACTGTCTCTTGAAGAAGGGCTCTTCACGTGGGTGTTTTTATGCTGGAGGCCCAGTTAGGAGTGGGACATCTTCCTTTCTCCCAGCATGTCTAGATTTCAGGAGCCATGGAGTAGACTGTCTCTTGAAGAAGGGCTGTTCAGGGAGGAGCAGAGGGGATTATTAAGAAAACAAAGGCTTAGGAGGGAGGGGCCAAAAGGCTGTAAGACGCCTCACCTTAAAAATTGTAAACAGCAAAAATTAAAAAAAAAGACAGACAGAGACAGACAGAGAGAGAGAGAGAGTGAGAGGTAGAGAGAGACAAAGGTTGACTCAGAGACAGGAGAAATGAAAGGGGTTTCCTACCACGAGGGTTTGTTATGCTGGAGGCCCAGTTAGGAGTGGGACATCTTCCTTTCTCCCAGCATGTCTAGATCTCGGGAGCCATGGAGTAGTCTGTCTCTTGAAGAAGGGCCGTTCACGTGGGTTTTGAATGCTGGAGGCCCAGTTAGGAGTGGGACATCTTCCTTTCTCCCAGCACTTCTAGATTTCAGGAGCCATGGAGTAGACTGTCTCTTGAAGAAGGGCTGTTCTGGGAGGAGCAGAGGGGATTATTAACAAAACAAAGGCCTAGGAGGGAGGGGCCAAAGGGCCCTGTAAGGCATGTCACATGAAAAAATTCTAAACAGCCTAAATTTAAAAAAAAGACAGACAGAGACAGAGAGAGAGAGAGAGAGAGAGAGTGAGAGGTAGAGAGAGACAAAGATTGTTTCAGAGACAGGTGATATGAAAGGGGTTTTCCTACCACGTGGGTTTTGTATGCTGGAGGCACACTTAGGAGTGGGACATCTTCCTTTCTCCCAGCATGTCTAGATCTCAGGAGCCATGGAGTAGACTGTCTCTTGAAGAAGGGCTGTTCACGTGGGTTTTGTATGCTGGAGGCCCAGTTAGGAGTGGGACATCTTCCTTTCTCCCAGCATGTCTAGATCTCAGGAGCCATGGAGTAGACTGTCTCTTGAAGAAGGGCTGTTCACGTGGGTTTTGTATGCTGGAGGCCCAGTTAGGAGTGGGACATCTTCCTTTCTCCCAGCATGTCTAGATTTCAGGAGCCATGGAGTAGACTGTCTCTTGAAGAAGGGCTGTTCTGGCAGGAGCAGAGGGGATTATTAACAAAACAAAGGCCTAGGAGGGAGGGGCCAAATGGCCCTGTAAGATGCCTCACCTTAAAAAATTCTAAAGAGCAAAAATTAAAAAAAAGACAGACAGAGACAGAGAGAGAGAGAGAGAGTGAGAGGTAGAGAGAGACAAAGATTGATTCAGAGACAGTAGATATGAAAGGGGTTTTCCTACCACGTGGGTTTTGTATGCTGGAGGCCCAGTTAGGAGTGGGACATCTTCCTTTCTCCCAGCATGTCTAGATCTCAGGAGCCATGGAGTAGACTGTCTCTTGACGAAGGGCTGTTCACGTGGGTTTTGTATGATGGAGGCCCAGTTAGGAGTGGGACATCTTCCTTTCTCTCAGCATGTCTAGATTTCAGGAGCCATGGAGTAGACTGTCTCTTGAAGAAGGGCTGTTCTGGGAGGAGCAGAGGGGATTATTAACAAAACAATGTCGTAGGAGGGAGGGGCCAAAGGGACCTGTAAGACGCCTCACCTTAAAAAATTCTAAACTGCAAAAATTAAAAAAAAGACAGACAGAGACAGAGAGAGAGAGAGAGAGATTGAGAGGTAGAGAGAGACAAAGATTGATTCAGATATAGAAGATATGAAAGGGGTTATCCTACCACGTGGGTTTTGTATGCTGGAGGCCCAGTTAGGAGTGGGACATCTTCCTTTCTCCCAGCATGTCTAGATCTCAGGAGCCATGGAGTAGACTGTCTCTTGAAGAAGGGCTGTTCACGAGGGTTTTGTATGCTAGAGGCCCAGTTAGGAGTGGGACATCTTCCTTTCTCCCAGCATGTCTAGATCTCAGGAGCCATGGAGTAGACTGTCTCTTGAAGAAGGGCTGTTCACGTGGGTTTTTTATGCTGGAGGCCCAGTTAGGAGTGGGACATCTTCCTTTCTCCCAGCATGTCTAGATCTCAGGAGCCATGGAGTAGACTGTCTCTTGAAGAAGGGCTGTTCACGTGGGTTTTGTATGCTGGAGGCCCAGTTAGGAGTGGGACATCTTCCTTTCTCCCAGCATGTCTAGATTTCAGGAGCCATGGAGTAGACTGTCTCTTGAAGAAGGGCTGTTCTGTGAGGAGCAGAGGGGATTATTAACAAAACAAAGGCCTAGGAGGGAGGGGCCAAAGGGCCCTGTAAGATGCCTCACCTTTAAAAATTCTAAACAGCAAAAATTAAAAAAAAGACAGACAGAGACAGAGAGAGAGAGAGAGAGAGTGAGAGTTAGAGAGAGACAAAGATTGATTCAGAGACAGGAGATATGAAAGGGGTTTTCCTACCACGTGGGTTGTGTATGCCGGAGGCCCAGTTAGGAGTGGGACATCTTCCTTTCTCCCAGCATCTCTAGATCTCAGGAGCCATGGAGTAGACTGTCTCTTGAAGAAGGGTTGTTCACGTGGGTTTTGTATGCTGGAGGCCCAGTTAGGAGTGGGACAACTTCCTTTCTCCCAGCATCTCTAGATCTCAGGAGCCATGGAGTAGACCGTCTCTTTAAGAAGGGCTGTTCACGTGGGTTTGGTATGCTGGAGGCCCAGTTAGGAGTGGGACATCTTCCTTTCTCCCAGCATGTCTAGATTTCAGGAGCCATGGAGTACACTGTCTCTTGAAGAAGGGCTGTTCACGTGGGTTTTGTATGCTGGAGGCCCCCTTAGGAGTGGGACAACTTCATTTCTCCCAGCATGTCTAGATTTCAGGAGCCATGGAGTAGACTGTCTCTTGAAGAAGGGCTGTTCTGGGAGGAGCAGAGGGGATTATTAACAAAACAAAGGCCTAGGAGGGAGGGGCAAAAGGGCCATGTAAGATGCCTCACCTTAAAAAATTCTAAACAGCAAAAATTAAAAAAAAGACAGACAGAGACAGAGAGTGAGAGAGAGACAGTGAGAGGTAGAGAGAGACAAAGATTGATTCAGAGATAGGAGATATGAAAGGGGATTTCCTACCACGTGGGTTTTGTATGCTGGGGCCCAGTTAGAAGTGGGACATCTTCCTTTCTCCCAGCATGTCTAGATCTCAAGAGCCAAGGAGTAGACTGTCTTTTGAAGAAGGGCTGTTCACGTGGGTTTTGTATGCTGGAGGCCCAGTTAGGAGTTGGACATCTTCCTTTCTCCCAGCATGTCTAGATCTCAGAAGCCATGGAGTAGACTGTCTCTTGAAGAAGGGCTGTTCACGTGGGTTTTGTATGCTGGAGGCCCAGTTAGGAGTGGGACATCTTCCTTTCTCCCAGCATGTCTAGATCTCAGGAGCCATGGAGTAGACTGTCTCTTGAAGAAGGGCTCTTCACGTGGGTTTTTTTATGCTGGAGGCCCAGTTAGGAGTGGGACATCTTCCTTTCTCCCAGCATGTCTAGATTTCAGGAGCCATGGAGTAGACTGTCTCTTGAAGAAGGGCTGTCCTGGGAGGAGCAGAGGGGATTATTAACAAAACAAAGGCTTAGGAGGGAGGGGCCAAAAGGCTGTAAGACGCCTCACATTAAAAAATTATAAACAGCAAAAATTTAAAAAAAGACAGACAGAGACAGAGAGAGAGAGAGAGTGAGAGGTAGAGAGAGACAAAGGTTGATTCAGAGACAGGAGAAATGAAAGGGGTTTTCCTACCACGAGGGTTTTGTATGCTGGAGGCCCAGTTAGGAGTGGGACATCTTCCTTTCTCCCAGCATGTCTAGCTCTCGGGAGCCATGGAGTAGTCTGTCTCTTGAAGAAGGGCCGTTCACGTGGGTTTTGTATGCTGGAGGCCCAGTTAGGAGTGGGACATCTTCCTTTCTCCCAGCACTTCTAGATTTCAGGAGCCATGGAGTAGACTGTCTCTTGAAGAAGGGCTGTTCTGGGAGGAGCAGAGGGGATTATTAACAAAACAAAGGCCTAGGAGGGAGGGGCCAAAGGGCCCTGTAAGACGCTTCACCTGAAAAAATTCTAAACAGCCAAAATTTAAGAAAAGACAGACAGAGACAGAGAGAGAGAGAGAGAGAGAGAGAGTGAGAGGTAGAGAGAGACAAAGATTGTTTCAGAGACAGGAGATATGAAAGGGGTTTTCCTACCACGTGGGTTTTGTATGCTGGAGACCCACTTAGGAGTGGGACATCTTCCTTTCTCCCAGCATGTCTAGATCTCAGGAGCCATGGAGTAGACTGTCTCTTGAAGAAGGACTGTTCACGTGGGTTTTGTATGCTGGAGGCCCAGTTAGGAGTGGGACATCTTCCTTTCTCCCAGCATGTCTAGATCTCAGGAGCCATGGAGTAGACTGTCTCTTGAAGAAGGGCTGTTCATGTGGGTTTTGTATGCTGGAGGCCCAGTTAGGAGTGGGACATCTTCCTTTCTCCCAGCATGTCTAGATTTCAGGAGCCATGGAGTAGACAGTCTCTTGAAGAAGGGCTGTTCTGGGAGGAGCAGAGGGGATTATTAACAAAACAAAGGCCTAGGAGGGAGGGGCCAAAGGACCCGGTAAGACGCCTCACCTTAAAAAACTTCTAAAGAGCAAAAATTAAAAAAAAGACAGACAGAGACAGAGAGAGAGAGAGAGAGTGATAGGTAGAGAGAGACAAATATTGATTCAGAGACAGTAGATATGAAAGGGCTTTTCCTACCACGTGGGTTTTGTATGCTGGAGGCCCAGTTAGGAGTAGGACATCTTCCTTTCTCCCAGCATGTCTAGATCTCAGGAGCCATGGAGTAGACTGTCTCTTGAAGAAGGGCTGTTCACGTGGGTTTTGTATGCTGGAGGCCCAGTTAGGAGTGGGACATCTTCCTTTCTCCCAGCATGTCTAGATCTCAGGAGCCATGGAGTAGACTGTCTCTTTAAGAAGGGCTGTTCACGTGGGTTTTTTATGCTGGAGGCCCAGTTAGGAGTGGGACATCTTCCTTTCTCCCAGCATGTCTAGGTCTCAGGAGCCATGGAGTAGACTGTCTCTTGAAGAAGGGCTGTTCACGTGGGTTTTGTATGCTGGAGGCCCAGTTAGGAGTGGGACATCTTCCTTTCTCCCAGCATGTCTAGATTTCAGGAGCCATGGAGTAGACTGTCTCTTGAAGAAGGGCTGTTCTGGGAGGAGCAGAGGGGATTATTAACAAAACAAAGGCCTAGGAGGGAGGGGCCAAAGGGCTCTGTAAGATGCCTCACCTTTAAAAATTCTAAACAGCAAAAATTAAAAAAAAGACAGACAGAGACAGAGAGAGAGAGAGAGTGAGAGGTAGAGAGAGACAAAGATTGATTCAGAGACAGGAGATATGAAAGAGGTTTTCCTACAACGTGGGTTTTGTATGCCGGAGGCCCAGTTAGGAGTGGGACATCTTCCTTTCTCCCAGCATCTCTAGATCTCAGGAGCCATGGAGTAGACTGTCTCTTGAAGAAGGGCTGTTCACGTGGGTTTTGTATGCTGGAGGCCCAGTTAGGAGTGGGACAACTTCCTTTCTCCCAGCATCTCTAGATCTCACTAGCCATGGAGTAGACTGTCTCTTTAAGAAGGGCTGTTCACGTGGGTTTTGTATGCTGGAGGCCCAGTTAGGAGTGGGACATCTTCCTTTCTCCCAGCATGTCTAGATTTCAGGAGCCATGGAGTACACTGTCTCTTGAAGAAGGGCTGTTCACGTGGGTTTTGTATGCTGGAGGCCCCCTTAGGAGTGGGACAACTTCCTTTCTCCCAGCATGTCTAGATTTCAGGAGACATGGAGTACACTGTCTCTTGAAGAAGGGCACTTCTGGGAGGAGCAGAGGGGATTATTAACAAATAAAAGGCCTAGGAGGGAGGGGCCTAAGGGCCCTGTAAGAGGCCTCACCTTAAAAAATTCTAAACAGCAAAAATTTAAAAAAAAGACAGACAGAGACAGAGAGTGAGAGAGAGAGAGAGAGAGAGTGAGAGGTAGAGAGAGACAAAGATTGATTCAGAGATAGGAGATATGAAAGGGGTTTTCCTAGCACATGGGTTTTGTATGCTTTAGGCAAAGTTAGGAGTGGGACATCTTCCTTTCTCCCAGCATGTCTAGATCTCAGGAGCCATGGAGTAGACTGTCTCTTGAACAAGGGCTGTTCACGTGGGTTTTCTATGCTAGAGGCCCATTTAGGAGTGGGACATCTTCCTTTCTCCCAGCATGTCTAGATCTCAGGAGCCATGGAGTAGACTGTCTCTTGACGAAGGGCTGTTCACGTGGGTTTTGTATGCTGGAGGCCCAGTTAGGAGTGGGACATCTTCCTTTCTCCCAGCATGTCTAGATCTCAGGAGCCATGGAGTAGACTGTCTCTTGAAGAAGGGCTGTTCACGTTGGTTTTGTATGCTGGAGGCCCAGTGAGGAGTGGGACATCTCTCTTTCTCCCAGCATGTCTAGATCTCAGGAGCCATGGAGTAGACTGTCTCTTGAAGAAGGGCTCTTCACGTGGGTGTTTTTATGCTGGAGGCCCAGTTAGGAGTGGGACATCTTCCTTTCTCCCAGCATGTCTAGATTTCTGGAGCCATGGAGTAGACTGTCTCTTGAAGAAGGGCTGTTCTGGGAGGAGCAGAGGGGATTATTAACAAAACAAAGGCTTAGGAGGGAGGGGCCAAAAGGCTGTAAGACGCCTCACCTTAAAAAATTGTAAACAGCAAAAATTAAAAAATAGACAGACAGAGACAGAGAGAGAGAGAGAGAGAGTGAGAGGTAGAGAGAGACAAAGGTTGATTCAGAGACAGGAGAAATGAAAGGGGTTTTCCTACCACGAGGGTTTTGTATGCTGGAGGCCCAGTTAGGACCGGGACATCTTCCTTTCTCCCAGCATGTCTAGATCTCGGGAGCCATGGAGTAGTCTGTCTCTTGAAGAAGGGCCGTTCACGTGGGATTTTTATGCTGGAGGCCCAGTTAGGAGTGGGACATCTTCCTTTCTCCCAGCATGTCTAGATCTCAGGAGCCATGGAGTAGACTGTCTCTTGAAGAAGGGCTGTTCACGTGGGTTTTGTATGCTGGAGGCCCAGTTAGGAGTGGGACACCTTCCTTTCTCCCAGCATGTCTAGATCTCAGGAGCCATGGAGTAGACTGTCTCTTGAAGAAGGGCTGTTCTGGGAGGAGCAGAGGGGATTATTAACAAAACAAAGGCCTAGGAGGGAGGGGACAAAGGGCCCTGTAAGACGCGTCACCTGAAAAAATTCTAAACAGCCAAAATTTAAAAAAAGACAGACAGAGACAGAGAGAGAGAGAGAGAGAGAGAGTGAGAGGTAGAGAGAGACAAAGATTGATTCAGAGACAGTAGATATGAAAGGGGTTTTCCTACCACGTGGGTTTTGTATGCTGGAGGCCCAGTTAGGAGTGGGACATCTTCCTTTCTCCCAGCATGTCTAGATCTCAGGAGCCATGGAGTAGACTGTCTCTTGAAGAAGGGCTGTTCACGTGGGTTTTGTATGCTGGAGGCCCAGTTAGGAGTGGGACATCTTCCTTTCTCCCAGCATGTCTAGATCTCAGGAGCCATGGAGTAGACTGTCTCTTGAAGAAGGACTGTTCACGTGGGTTTCGTATGCTGGAGGCCCAGTTAGGAGTGGGACATCTTCCTTTCTCCCATCATGTCTAGATTTCAGGAGCCATGGAGTAGACTGTCTCTTGAAGAAGGGCTGTTCTGGGAGGAGCAGAGGGGATTATTAACAAAACAAAGGCCTAAGAGGGAGGGGCAAAGGGCCTTGTAAGACGCCTCACCTTATATAATTCTAAACAGCAAAAATTTAAAAAAACACAGAAAGAGACAGAGAGAGAGAGAGAGAGAGTGAGAGGTAGAGAGAGACAAAGATTGATTCAGAGATAAAAGATATGAAAGGGGTTTTCCTACCACGTGGGTTTTGTATGCTGGAGGCCCAGTTAGGAGTGGGACATCTTCCTTTCTCCCAGCATGTCTATATCTCAGGAGCCATGGAGTAGACTGTCTCTTGAAGTAGGGCTGTTCACGTGGGTTTTGTATGCTGGAGGTCCATTTAAGAGTGGGACATCTTCCTTTCCCCAGCATGTCTAGATCTCAGGAGCCATGGAGTAGCCTGTCTCTTGAAGAAGGGCTGTTCACGTGGGTTTTGTATGCTGGAGACCCAGTTAGGAGTGGGACATCTTCCTTTCTCCCAGCATGTCTAGATCCCAGGAGCCATGGAGTAGACTGTCTCTTGAAGAAGGGCTGTTCACGTGGGTTTTGTATGCTGGAGGCCCAGTTAGGAGTGGGACACCTTCCTTTCTCCCAGCATGTCTAGATCTCAGGAGCCATGGAGTAGACTGTCTCTTGAAGAAGGGCTGTTCACTTGGGTTTTGTATGCTTGAGGCCCAGTTAGGAGTGGGACATCTTCCTTTCTCCAGGTATGTATAGATTTCAGGAGCCATGGAGTATACTGTCTCTTGAAGAAGGGCTGTTGTGGGAGGAGCAGAGGGGATTATTAACAAAACAAAGGCCTAGGAGGGAGGGGCCAAACGGCCCTGTAAGACGCCTCACTTTAAAAAATTCTAAACAGCAAAAATTAAAAAAAGACAGACAGAGACAGAGAGAGAGAGAGAGAGAGAGTGAGACGTAGAGAGAGACAAAGATTGATTCAGAGACAGGAGATATGAAAGGGGTTCTCCTACCACATGGGTTTTGTTTGCTGGAGGCCCAGTTAGGAGTGGGACATCATCCTTTCTCCCAACATGTCTAGAACTCAGGAGCCATGGAGTAGAATGTCTCTTGAAGAAGGGCTGTTCACGTGGGTTTTGTATGCAGGAGGCCCAGTTAGGAGTGGGACATCTTCCTTTCTCCCAGCATGTCTAGATCTCAGGAGTCATGGAGTAGACTGTCTCTTGAAGAAGGGCTGTTCTGTGAGGAGCGGAGGGGATTATTAAGAAAAAAAAGGCCTAGGAGGGCGGGACCAAAGGGCCCTGTAAGACGCCTCACCTTTAAAAATTCTAAACAGCAAAAATTAAAAAAAATACAGACAGGGACAGAGAGAGAGAGAGAGAGAGAGAGAGAGAGTGAGAGGTAGAGAGGGACAAAGATTGATTCAGAGACAGGAGATATGAAAGTGGTTTTCCTAACACATGGGTTTTGTATGCTGGAGGCCCAGTTAGGAGTGGGACATCTTCCTTTCTCCCAGCATGTCTAGATCTCAGGAGCCATGGAGTAGACTGTCTCTTGAAGAAGGGCTGTTCACGTGGGTTTTGTATGCTGGAGGCCCAGTTAGGAGTGGGACATCTTCCTTTCTCCCAGCATGTCTAGATCTCAGGAGCCATGGAGTAGACTGTCTCTTGAAGAAGGGCTGTTCACGTGGGATTTTTATGCTGGAGGCCCAGTTAGGAGTGGGACATCTTCCTTTCTCCCAGCATGTCTAGATTTCAGGAGCCATGGAGTAGACTGTCTCTTGAAGAAGGGCTGTTCTGGGAGGAGCAGAGGGGATTATTAACAAAAAAAAGGCCTAGGAGGGAGGGGCCTAAGGGCCTTGTAAGATGCCTCACCTTAAAAAATTCTAAAGAGCAAAAATTAAAAAAAAAGACAGACAAAGACAGAGAGAGAGAGAGAGAGTGAGAGGTAGAGAGAGACAAAGATTGATTCAGAGACAGTAGATATGAAAGGGGTTTTCCTACCACGTGGGTTTTGTATGCTGGAGGCCCAGTTAGGAGTGGGACATCTTCCTTTCTCCCAGCATGTCTAGATCTCAGGGGCCATGGAGTAGACTGTCTCTTGAAGAAGGGCTGTTCACGTGGGTTTTGTATGCTGGAGGCCAAGTTAGGAGTGAGACATCTTCCTTTCTCCCAGCATGTCTAGATCTCAGGAGCCATGGAGTAGACTGTCTCTTGAAGTAGGGCTGTTCACGTGGGTTTTGTATGCTGGAGGTCCAGTTAGAAGTGGGACATCTTCCTTTCCCCCAGCATGTCTAGATCTCAGGAGCCATGGAGTAGCCTGTCTCTTGAAGAAGGGCAGTTCACGTGGGTTTTGTATGCTGGAGACCCAGTTAGGAGTGGGACATCTTCCTTTCTCCCAGCATGTCTAGATCCCAGGAGCCATGGAGTAGACTGTCTCTTGAAGAAGGGCTGTTCACGTGGGTTTTGTATGCTGGAGGCCCAGTTAGGAGTGGGACACCTTCCTTTCTCCCAGCATGTCTAGATCTCAGGAGCCATGGAGTAGTCTGTCTCTTGAAGAAGGGCTGTTCACGTGGGTTTTGTATGCTGGAGGCCCAGTTAGGAGTGGGACATCTTCCTTTCTCCCAGCATGTCTAGATTTCAGGAGCCATGGAGTAGACTGTCTCTTGAAGAACGGCTGTTCTGGGTGGAGCAGAGGGGATTATTAACAAAACAAAGGCCTAGCAGGGAGGGGCCAAAGGGCCCTGTAAGACGCCTCACCTTAAAAAATTCTAAACAGCAAAAATTAAAAAAAAGACAGACAGAGACAGAGAGAGAGAGAGAGAGAGAGAGAGAGAGAGAGTGAGAGGTATAGAGAGACAAAGATTGATTCAGAGACAGGAGATATGAAAGGGGTTCTCCTACCACATGGGTTTTGTTTGCTGGAGGCCCAGTTAGGAGTGGGACATCATCCTTTCTCCCAGCATGTCTAGAACTCAGGAGCCATGGAGTAGAATGTCTCTTGAAGAAGGGCTGTTCACGTGGGATTTGTATGCTGGAGGCCCAGTTAGGAGTGGGACATCTTCCTTTCTCCCAGCATGTCTAGATTTCAGGAATCATGGAGTAGACTGTCTCTTGAAGAAGGGCTGTTCTGGGAGGAGCAGAGGGGATTATTAAGAAAACCAAGCCTAGGAGGGAGGGGCCAAAGGGCCCTGTAAGACGCCTCACCTTAAAAAATTCTGAACAGCAAAAATTTAAAAAAAGACAGACAGAGACAGAGAGAGAGAGAGAGAGAGTGAGAGGTAGAGAGAGACAAAGATTGATTCAGAGACAGGAGATATGAAAGGCGTTTTCCTACCACGCGGGTTTTGTATGCTGGAGGCCCAGTTAGGAGTGGGATATCTTCCTTTCTCCCAGCATGTCTAGATCTCAGGAGCCATGGAGTAGACTGTCTCTTGAAGAAGGGCTGTTCACGTGGGTTTTGTATGCTGGAGGCCCAGTTAGGAGTGGGACATCTTCCTTTCTCCCAGCATGTCTAGATCTCAGGAGCCATGGAGTAGACTGTCTCTTGAAGAAGGGCTGTTCACGTGGGTTTTGTATGCTGGAGTCCCAGTTAGGAGTGGGACATCTTCCTTTCTCCTAGCATGTTTAGATTTCAGGAGCCATGGAGTAGACTGTCTCTTGAAGAAGGGCTGTTCACGTGGGTTTTGTATGCTGGAGGTCCAGTTAGGAGTGGGACATCTTCCTTTCTCCCAGCATGTCTAGATTTCAGGAGCCATGGAGTAGACTGTCTCTTGAAGAAAGGCTGTTCTGGGAGGAGCAGAGGGGATTATTAACAAAACAAAGGCCTAGGAGGGAGGGGCCAAAGGGCCCTGTAAGACGCCTCACCTTTAAAAATTCTAAACAGCAAAAATTAAAAAAAAGACAGACAGAGACAGAGAGAGAGCGAGAGAGAGTGAGAGGAAGAGAGAGACAAAGATTGATTCAGAGACAGGAGATATGAAAGGGGTTTTCCTACCACGTGGGTTTTGTATGCCCGAGACCCAGTTAGGAGTGGGACATCTTCCTTTCTCCCAGCATGTCTAGATCTCAGGAGCCATGGAGTAGACTGTCTCTTGAAGAAGGGCTGTTCACGTGGGTTTTGTATGCTGGAGGCCCAGTTAGGAGTGGGACAACTTCCTTTCTCCCAGCATCTCTAGATCTCAGGAGCCATGGAGTAGACTGTCTCTTGAAGAAGGGCTGTTCACGTGGGTTTTGAATGCTGGAGGCCCAGTTAGGAGTGGGACATCTTCCTTTCTCCCAGCATGTCTAGATTTCAGGAGCCATGGAGTACACTGTCTCTTGAAGAAGGGCTGTTCATGTGGGTTTTGTATGCTGGAGGCCCCCTTAGGAGTGGGACAACTTCCTTTCTCCCAGCATGTCTAGATTTCAGGAGCCATGTAGTAGACTGTCTCTTGAAGAAGGGCTGTTCTGGGAGGAGCAGAGGGGATTATTAACAAATAAAAGGCCTAGGAGTGAGGGGCCTAAGGGCCCTGTAAGACACCTCACCTTAAAAAATTCTAAACAGCAAAAATTAAAAAAAAAGACAGACAGAGACAGAGAGAGAGAGAGAGAGAGAGGGAGTGAGAGGTAGAGAGAGACAAAGATTGATTCAGAGATAGGAGATATGAAAGGGGTTTTCCTACCACATGGGTTTTGTATGCTGGAGGCAAAGTTAGGAGTGGGACATCTTCCTTTCTCCCAGCATGTCTAGATCTCAGGAGCCATGGAGTAGACTGTCTCCTGAAGAAGGGCTGTTCACGTGGGTTTTCTATGCTAGAGGCCCATTTAGGAGTGGGACATCTTCCTTTCTCCCAGCATGTCTAGATCTCAGGAGCCATGGAGTAGACGGTCTCTTGAAGAAGGGCTGATCTCGTGGGTTTTGTATGCTGGAGGCCCAGTTAGGAGTGGGACATCTTCCTTTCTTCCAGCATGTCTTGATCTCAGGAGCCATGGAGTAGACTGTCTCTTGAAGAACGGCTGTTCATGTGGGTTTTGTATGCTGGAGGCCCAGTTAAGAGTGGGACATCTTCCTTTCTCCCAGCATGTCTAGATCTCAGGAGCCATGGAGTAGACTGTGTCTTTAAGAAGGGCTGTTCACATGGGTTTTGTATGCTGGAGTCCCAGTTAGGAGTGGGACATCTTCCTTTCTCCCAGCATGTCTAGATTTCACGAGCCATGGAGTAGACTGTCTCTTGAAGAAGGGCTGTTCTGGGAGGAGCAGAGGGGATTATTAACAAAACAGAGGCCTAGGAGGGAGGGGCCAAAGAGCCCTGTAAGACGCCTCACCTTAAAAAATTCTACACAGCAAAAATTAAAAAAAAAGACAGACAGAGACAGAGAGAGAGAGAGAGAGAGTGAGAGGTAGAGAGAGACAAAGATTGATTCAGAGACAGGAGATATGAAAGGGGTTTTCCTACCACGTGGGTTTTGTATACTGGAGGCCCAGTTAGAAGTGGGACATCTTCCTTTCTCCCAGCATGTCTAGATTTCAGGAGCCATGGAGTAGACTGTCTCTTGAAGAAGGGCTGTTCTGTGAGGAGCAGAGGGGATTATTAACAAAACAAAGGCCTAGGAGGGAGGCGCCAAAGGGACCTGTAAGAGGCCTCACCTTAAAACATTCTAAACAGCAAAAATAAAAAAAAGACAGACAGAGACAGCAGAGAGAGAGTGAGAGGTAGAGAGAGATAAAGATTGATTCAGAGACAGGAGATATGAAAGGGGTTTCCGTACCACGTGGGTTTTGTATGCTGGAGGCCCAGTTAGGAGTGGGACATCTTCCTTTCTCCCAGCATGTCTAGATCTCAGGAGCCATGGAGTAGACTGTCTCTTGAAGAAGGGCTGTTCATGTGGGTTTTGTATGCTGGAGGCCCAGTTAGGAGTGGGACATCTTCCTTTCTCCCAGCATGTCTAGATCTCAGGAGCCATGGAGTAGTCTGTCTCTTGAAGAAGGGCTGTTCACGTGAGTTTTGTATGCTGGAGGCCCAGTTAGGAGTGGAACATCTTCCTTTCTCCCAGAATGTCTAGATCTCAGGAGCCATGGAGTAGACTGTCTCTTGAAGAAGGGCTCTTCACGTGGGTTTTGTATGCTGAAGGCCCAGTTAGGAGTGGGACATCTTCCTTTCTCCCAGCATGTCTAGATCTCAGGAGCCATGGAGTAGAGTGTCTCTTGAAGAAGGGCTGTTCACGTGGGTTTTGTATGCTGGAGGCCCAGGTAGTAGTGGGACATCTTCCTTTCTCCCAGCATGTCTAGATCTCAGGAGCCATGGAGTAGACTGTCTCTTGAAGAAGGGCTGTTCACGTGGATTTTGTGTGCTGGAGGCCCAGTTAGGAGTGGGACATCTTCCTTTCTTCCAGCATGTCTTGATCTCAGGAGCCATGGAGTAGACTGTCTCTTGAAGAAGGGCTGTTCATGTGGGTTTTGTATGCTGGAGGCCCAGTTAGGAGTGGGACATCTTCCTTTCTCCCAGCATGTCTAGATCTCAGGAGCCATGGAGAGGACTGTCTCTTTAAGAAGGGCTGTTCATGTGGGTTTTGTATGCTGGAGGCCCACTTAGGAGTGGGACATCTTCCTTTCTCCCAGCATGTCTAGATCTCAGGAGCCATGGAGTAGACTGTCTCTTGAAGAAGGGCTGTTCACGTGGTTTTTGTATGCTGGCGGCCCAGTTATGAGTGGGACATCTTACTTTCTCCGAGCATGTCTAGATCTCAGGAGCCATGGAGTAGATTGTCTCTTGAAGAAGGGCTGTTCACGTGGGTTTTGTATGCTGGAGGCCCAGTTAGGAGTGGGACATCTTCCTTTCTCCCAGCATGTCTAGATCTCAGGAGCCATGGAGTAGACTGTCTCTTGAAGAAGGGCTGTTCACGTGGGTTTTGTATGCTGGAGGCCCAGTTAGGAGAGGGACATCTTCCTTTCTCCCAGCATGTCTAGATCCCAGGAGCCATGGAGTAGACTGTCTCTTGAAGAAGGGCTGTTCACGTGGGTTTTGTATGCTGGAGGCCCAGTTAGGAGTGGGACACCTTCCTTTCTCCCAGCATGTCTAGATCTCAGGAGCCATGGAGTAGACTGTCTCTTGAAGAAGGGCTGTTCACGTGGGTTTTGTATGCTGGAGGCCCAGTTAGGAGTGGGACATCTTCCTTTCTCCCAGCATGTCTAGATTTCAGGAGCCATGGAGTAGACTGTCTCTTGAAGAACGGCTGTTCTGGGTGGAGCAGAGGGGATTATTAACAAAACAAAGGCCTAGTAGGGAGGGGCCAAAGGGCCCTGTAAGACGCCTCACCTTAAAAAATTCTAAACAGCAAAAATTAAAAAAAAGACAGACAGAGACAGAGAGAGAGAGACAGAGAGAGAGAGAGAGAGAGTGAGAGGTATAGAGAGACAAAGATTGATTCAGAGACAGGAGATATGAAAGGGGTTCTCCTACCACGTGGGTTTTGTATGCTGGAGGCCCAGTTAGGAGTGGGACATCTTCCTTTCTCCCAGAATGTCTAGATCTCAGGAGCCATGGAGTAGACTGTCTCTTGAAGAAGGGCTGTTCACGTGGGTTTTGTATGCTTGAGGCCCAGTTAGGAGTGGGACATCTTCCTTTCTCCAGGTATGTCTAGATTTCAGGAGCCATGGAGTATACTGTCTCTTGAAGAAGGGCTGTTGTGGGAGGAGCAGAGGGGATTATTAACAAAACAAAGGCCTAGGAGGGAGGGGCCAAACGGCCCTGTAAGACGCCTCACCTTAAAAATTTCTAAACAGCAAAAATTAAAAAAAAGACAGACAGAGACAGAGAGAGAGAGAGAGAGAGTGAGAGGTAGAGAGAGACAAAGATTGATTCAGAGACAGGAGATATGAAAGGGGTTCTCCTACCACATGGGTTTTGTTTGCTGGAGGCCCAGTTAGGAGTGGGACATCATCCTTTCTCCCAGCATGCCTAGAACTCAGGAGCCATGGAGTAGAATGTCTCTTGAAGAAGGGCTGTTCACGTGGGATTTGTATGCTGGAGGCCCAGTTAGGAGTGGGACATCTTCCTTTCTCCCAGCATGTCTAGATTTCAGGAATCATGGAGTAGACTGTCTCTTGAAGAAGGGCTGTTCTGGGAGGAGCAGAGGGGATTATTAAGAAAACCAAGCCTAGGAGGGAGGGGCCAAAGGGCCCTGTAAGACGCCTCACCTTAAAAAATTCTGAACAGCAAAAATTTAAAAAAAGACAGACAGAGACAGAGAGAGAGAGAGAGAGAGTGAGAGGTAGAGAGAGACAAAGATTGATTCAGAGACAGGAGATATGAAAGGCGTTTTCCTACCACTCGGGTTTTGTATGCTGGAGGCCCAGTTAGGAGTGGGATATCTTCCTTTCTCCCAGCATGTCTAGATCTCAGGAGCCATGGAGTAGACTGTCTCTTGAAGAAGGGCTGTTCACGTGGGTTTTGTATGCTGGAGGCCCAGTTAGGAGTGGGACATCTTCCTTTCTCCCAGCATGTCTAGATCTCAGGAGCCATGGAGTAGACTGTCTCTTGAAGAAGGGCTGTTCACGTGGGTTTTGTATGCTGGAGGCCCAGTTAGGAGTGGGACATCTTCCTTTCTCCTAGCATGTTTAGATTTCAGGAGCCATGGAGTAGACTGTCTCTTGAAGAAGGGCTGTTCACGTGGGTTTTGTATGCTGGAGGTCCAGTTAGGAGTGGGACATCTTCCTTTCTCCCAGCATGTCTAGATTTCAGGAGCCATGGAGTAGACTGTCTCTTGAAGAAAGGCTGTTCTGGGAGGAGCAGAGGGGATTATTAACAAAACAAAGGCCTAGGAGGGAGGGGCCAAAGGGCCCTGTAAGACGCCTCACCTTTAAAAATTCTAAACAGCAAAAATTAAAAAAAAGACAGACAGAGACAGAGAGAGAGAGAGAGAGAGTGAGAGGAAGAGAGAGACAAAGATTGATTCAGAGACAGGAGATATGAAAGGGGTTTTCCTACCACGTGGGTTTTGTATGCCCGAGACCCAGTTAGGAGTGGGACATCTTCCTTTCTCCCAGCATGTCTAGATCTCAGGAGCCATGGAGTAGACTGTCTCTTGAAGAAGGGCTGTTCACGTGGGTTTTGTATGCTGGAGGCCCAGTTAGGAGTGGGACAACTTCCTTTCTCCCAGCATCTCTAGATCTCAGGAGCCATGGAGTAGACTGTCTGTTGAAGAAGGGCTGTTCACGTGGGTTTTGAATGCTGGAGGCCCAGTTAGGAGTGGGACATCTTCCTTTCTCCCAGCATGTCTAGATTTCAGGAGCCATGGAGTACACTGTCTCTTGAAGAAGGGCTGTTCATGTGGGTTTTGTATGCTGGAGGCCCCCTTAGGAGTGGGACAACTTCCTTTCTCCCAGCATGTCTAGATTTCAGGAGCCATGGAGTAGACTGTCTCTTGAAGAAGGGCTGTTCTGGGAGGAGCAGAGGGGATTATTAACAAATAAAAGGCCTAGGAGTGAGGGGCCTAAGGGCCCTGTAAGACACCTCACCTTAAAAAATTCTAAACAGCAAAAATTAAAAAAAAAGACAGACAGAGACAGAGAGAGAGAGAGAGAGAGAGGGAGTGAGAGGTAGAGAGAGACAAAGATTGATTCAGAGATAGGAGATATGAAAGGGGTTTTCCTACCACATGGGTTTTGTATGCTGGAGGCAAAGTTAGGAGTGGGACAT
This sequence comes from Tupaia tana, assembly GCA_026018925.1. Lineage (NCBI taxonomy): Eukaryota > Metazoa > Chordata > Mammalia > Scandentia > Tupaiidae > Tupaia > Tupaia tana. The sequence goes on from JAKSZU010000009.1 coordinate 97,262,046, forward strand.
CTTCCTTTCTCCCAGCATGTCTAGATCTCAGGAGCCATGGAGTAGACTGTCTCCTGAAGAAGGGCTGTTCACGTGGGTTTTCTATGCTAGAGGCCCATTTAGGAGTGGGACATCTTCCTTTCTCCCAGCATGTCTAGATCTCAGGAGCCATGGAGTAGACGGTCTCTTGAAGAAGGGCTGATCTCGTGGGTTTTGTATGCTGGAGGCCCAGTTAGGAGTGGGACATCTTCCTTTCTTCCAGCATGTCTTGATCTCAGGAGCCATGGAGTAGACTGTCTCTTGAAGAACGGCTGTTCATGTGGGTTTTGTATGCTGGAGGCCCAGTTAAGAGTGGGACATCTTCCTTTCTCCCAGCATGTCTAGATCTCAGGAGCCATGGAGTAGACTGTGTCTTTAAGAAGGGCTGTTCACATGGGTTTTGTATGCTGGAGTCCCAGTTAGGAGTGGGACATCTTCCTTTCTCCCAGCATGTCTAGATTTCACGAGCCATGGAGTAGACTGTCTCTTGAAGAAGGGCTGTTCTGGGAGGAGCAGAGGGGATTATTAACAAAACAGAGGCCTAGGAGGGAGGGGCCAAAGAGCCCTGTAAGACGCCTCACCTTAAAAAATTCTACACAGCAAAAATTAAAAAAAAAGACAGACAGAGACAGAGAGAGAGAGAGAGAGAGTGAGAGGTAGAGAGAGACAAAGATTGATTCAGAGACAGGAGATATGAAAGGGGTTTTCCTACCACGTGGGTTTTGTATACTGGAGGCCCAGTTAGAAGTGGGACATCTTCCTTTCTCCCAGCATGTCTAGATTTCAGGAGCCATGGAGTAGACTGTCTCTTGAAGAAGGGCTGTTCTGTGAGGAGCAGAGGGGATTATTAACAAAACAAAGGCCTAGGAGGGAGGCGCCAAAGGGCCCTGTAAGTGGCCTCACCTTAAAACATTCTAAACAGCAAAAATAAAAAAAAGACAGACAGAGACAGCAGAGAGAGAGTGAGAGGTAGAGAGAGATAAAGATTGATTCAGAGACAGGAGATATGAAAGGGGTTTCCGTACCACGTGGGTTTTGTATGCTGGAGGCCCAGTTAGGAGTGGGACATCTTCCTTTCTCCCAGCATGTCTAGATCTCAGGAGCCATGGAGTAGACTGTCTCTTGAAGAAGGGCTGTTCATGTGGGTTTTGTATGCTGGAGGCCCAGTTAGGAGTGGGACATCTTCCTTTCTCCCAGCATGTCTAGATCTCAGGAGCCATGGAGTAGTCTGTCTCTTGAAGAAGGGCTGTTCACGTGAGTTTTGTATGCTGGAGGCCCAGTTAGGAGTGGAACATCTTCCTTTCTCCCAGAATGTCTAGATCTCAGGAGCCATGGAGTAGACTGTCTCTTGAAGAAGGACTCTTCACGTGGGTTTTGTATGCTGAAGGCCCAGTTAGGAGTGGGACATCTTCCTTTCTCCCAGCATGTCTAGATCTCAGGAGCCATGGAGTAGAGTGTCTCTTGAAGAAGGGCTGTTCACGTGGGTTTTGTATGCTGGAGGCCCAGGTAGTAGTGGGACATCTTCCTTTCTCCCAGCATGTCTAGATCTCAGGAGCCATGGAGTAGACTGTCTCTTGAAGAAGGGCTGTTCACGTGGATTTTGTGTGCTGGAGGCCCAGTTAGGAGTGGGACATCTTCCTTTCTTCCAGCATGTCTTGATCTCAGGAGCCATGGAGTAGACTGTCTCTTGAAGAAGGGCTGTTCATGTGGGTTTTGTATGCTGGAGGCCCAGTTAGGAGTGGGACATCTTCCTTTCTCCCAGCATGTTTAGATCTCAGGAGCCATGGAGAGGACTGTCTCTTTAAGAAGGGCTGTTCATGTGGGTTTTGTATGCTGGAGGCCCACTTAGGAGTGGGACATCTTCCTTTCTCCCAGCATGTCTAGATCTCAGGAGCCATGGAGTAGACTGTCTCTTGAAGAAGGGCTGTTCACGTGGGTTTTGTATGCTGGAGGCCCAGTTAGGAGTGGGACACCTTCCTTTCTCCCAGCATGTCTAGATCTCAGGAGCCATGGAGTAGACTGTCTCTTGAAGAAGGGCTGTTCTGGGAGGAGCAGAGGGGATTATTAACAAAACAAATGCCTAGGAGGGAGGGGACAAAGGGCCCTGTAAGACGCGTCACCTGAAAAAATTCTAAACAGCCAAAATTTAAAAAAAGACAGACAGAGACAGAGAGAGAGAGAGAGAGAGAGAGAGAGAGAGTGAGAGGTAGAGAGAGACAAAGATTGATTCAGAGACAGTAGATATGAAAGGGGTTTTCCTACCACGTGGGTTTTGTATGCTGGAGGCCCAGTTAGGAGTGGGACATCTTCCTTTCTCCCAGCATGTCTAGATCTCAGGAGCCATGGAGTAGACTGTCTCTTGAAGAAGGGCTGTTCACGTGGGTTTTGTATGCTGGAGGCCCAGTTAGGAGTGGGACATCTTCCTTTCTCCTAGCATGTTTAGATTTCAGGAGCCATGGAGTAGACTGTCTCTTGAAGAAGGGCTGTTCACGTGGGTTTTGTATGCTGGAGGTCCAGTTAGGAGTGGGACATCTTCCTTTCTCCCAGCATGTCTAGATTTCAGGAGCCATGGAGTAGACTGTCTCTTGAAGAAAGGCTGTTCTGGGAGGAGCAGAGGGGATTATTAACAAAACAAAGGCCTAGGAGGGAGGGGCCAAAGGGCCCTGTAAGACGCCTCACCTTTAAAAATTCTAAACAGCAAAAATTAAAAAAAAGACAGACAGAGACAGAGAGAGAGAGAGAGAGAGTGAGAGGAAGAGAGAGACAAAGATTGATTCAGAGACAGGAGATATGAAAGGGGTTTTCCTACCACGTGGGTTTTGTATGCCCGAGACCCAGTTAGGAGTGGGACATCTTCCTTTCTCCCAGCATGTCTAGATCTCAGGAGCCATGGAGTAGACTGTCTCTTGAAGAAGGGCTGTTCACGTGGGTTTTGTATGCTGGAGGCCCAGTTAGGAGTGGGACAACTTCCTTTCTCCCAGCATCTCTAGATCTCAGGAGCCATGGAGTAGACTGTCTCTTGAAGAAGGGCTGTTCACGTGGGTTTTGAATGCTGGAGGCCCAGTTAGGAGTGGGACATCTTCCTTTCTCCCAGCATGTCTAGATTTCAGGAGCCATGGAGTACACTGTCTCTTGAAGAAGGGCTGTTCATGTGGGTTTTGTATGCTGGAGGCCCCCTTAGGAGTGGGACAACTTCCTTTCTCCCAGCATGTCTAGATTTCAGGAGCCATGGAGTAGACTGTCTCTTGAAGAAGGGCTGTTCTGGGAGGAGCAGAGGGGATTATTAACAAATAAAAGGCCTAGGAGTGAGGGGCCTAAGGGCCCTGTAAGACACCTCACCTTAAAAAATTCTAAACAGCAAAAATTAAAAAAAAAGACAGACAGAGACAGAGAGAGAGAGAGAGAGAGAGGGAGTGAGAGGTAAAGAGAGACAAAGATTGATTCAGAGATAGGAGATATGAAAGGGGTTTTCCTACCACATGGGTTTTGTATGCTGGAGGCAAAGTTAGGAGTGGGACATCTTCCTTTCTCCCAGCATGTCTAGATCTCAGGAGCCATGGAGTAGACTGTCTCCTGAAGAAGGGCTGTTCACGTGGGTTTTCTATGCTAGAGGCCCATTTAGGAGTGGGACATCTTCCTTTCTCCCAGCATGTCTAGATCTCAGGAGCCATGGAGTAGACGGTCTCTTGAAGAAGGGCTGATCTCGTGGGTTTTGTATGCTGGAGGCCCAGTTAGGAGTGGGACATCTTCCTTTCTTCCAGCATGTCTTGATCTCAGGAGCCATGGAGTAGACTGTCTCTTGAAGAACGGCTGTTCATGTGGGTTTTGTATGCTGGAGGCCCAGTTAAGAGTGGGACATCTTCCTTTCTCCCAGCATGTCTAGATCTCAGGAGCCATGGAGTAGACTGTGTCTTTAAGAAGGGCTGTTCACATGGGTTTTGTATGCTGGAGTCCCAGTTAGGAGTGGGACATCTTCCTTTCTCCCAGCATGTCTAGATTTCACGAGCCATGGAGTAGACTGTCTCTTGAAGAAGGGCTGTTCTGGGAGGAGCAGAGGGGATTATTAACAAAACAGAGGCCTAGGAGGGAGGGGCCAAAGAGCCCTGTAAGACGCCTCACCTTAAAAAATTCTACACAGCAAAAATTAAAAAAAAAGACAGACAGAGACAGAGAGAGAGAGAGAGAGAGTGAGAGGTAGAGAGAGACAAAGATTGATTCAGAGACAGGAGATATGAAAGGGGTTTTCCTACCACGTGGGTTTTGTATACTGGAGGCCCAGTTAGAAGTGGGACATCTTCCTTTCTCCCAGCATGTCTAGATTTCAGGAGCCATGGAGTAGACTGTCTCTTGAAGAAGGGCTGTTCTGTGAGGAGCAGAGGGGATTATTAACAAAACAAAGGCCTAGGAGGGAGGCGCCAAAGGGCCCTGTAAGAGGCCTCACCTTAAAACATTCTAAACAGCAAAAATAAAAAAAAGACAGACAGAGACAGCAGAGAGAGAGTGAGAGGTAGAGAGAGATAAAGATTGATTCAGAGACAGGAGATATGAAAGGGGTTTCCGTACCACGTGGGTTTTGTATGCTGGAGGCCCAGTTAGGAGTGGGACATCTTCCTTTCTCCCAGCATGTCTAGATCTCAGGAGCCATGGAGTAGACTGTCTCTTGAAGAAGGGCTGTTCATGTGGGTTTTGTATGCTGGAGGCCCAGTTAGGAGTGGGACATCTTCCTGTCTCCCAGCATGTCTAGATCTCAGGAGCCATGGAGTAGTCTGTCTCTTGAAGAAGGGCTGTTCACGTGAGTTTTGTATGCTGGAGGCCCAGTTAGGAGTGGGACATCTTCCTTTCTCCCAGAATGTCTAGATCTCAGGAGCCATGGAGTAGACTGTCTCTTGAAGAAGGGCTGTTCACGTGGGTTTTGTATGCTGAAGGCCCAGTTAGGAGTGGGACATCTTCCTTTCTCCCAGCATGTCTAGATCTCAGGAGCCATGGAGTAGAGTGTCTCTGGTAGAAGGGCTGTTCACGTGGGTTTTGTATGCTGGAGGCCCAGGTAGTAGTGGGACATCTTCCTTTCTCCCAGCATGTCTAGATCTCAGGAGCCATGGAGTAGACTGTCTCTTGAAGAAGGGCTGTTCACGTGGATTTTGTGTGCTGGAGGCCCAGTTAGGAGTGGGACATCTTCCTTTCTTCCAGCATGTCTTGATCTCAGGAGCCATGGAGTAGACTGTCTCTTGAAGAAGGGCTGTTCATGTGGGTTTTGTATGCTGGAGGCCCAGTTAGGAGTGGGACATCTTCCTTTCTCCCAGCATGTCTAGATCTCAGGAGCCATGGAGAGGACTGTCTCTTTAAGAAGGGCTGTTCATGTGGGTTTTGTATGCTGGAGGCCCACTTAGGAGTGGGACATCTTCCTTTCTCCCAGCATGTCTAGATCTCAGGAGCCATGGAGTAGACTGTCTCTTGAAGAAGGGCTGTTCACGTGGTTTTTGTATGCTGGCGGCCCAGTTATGAGTGGGACATCTTCCTTTCTCCCAGCATGTCTAGATCTCAGGAGCCATGGAGTAGATTGTCTCTTGAAGAAGGGCTGTTCACGTGGGTTTTGTATGCTGGAGGCCCAGTTAGGAGTGGGACATCTTCCTTTCTCCCAGCATGTCTAGATTTCAGGAGCCATGGAGTAGACTGTCTCTTGAAGAAGGGCTGTGTTAGGAGGATCAGAGTGGATTATTAACAAAACAAAGGCCTAGGAGGGAGGGGCCAAAGGGACCTGTAAGCCGCCTCACCTTAAAAAATTCTAAACAGCAAAAATTAAAAAAAAAACAGACAGAGACAGAGAGAGAGAGAGAGAGTGAGAGATAGAGAGAGACAAAGATTGATTCAGAGACAGGAGATATGAAAGGGGTTTTCCTACCACGTGGGTTTTGTATGCTGGAGGCCCAGTTAGGAGTGGGACATCTTCCTTTCTCCCAGCATGTCTAGATCTCAGGAGCCATGGAGTAGACTGTCTCTTGAAAAAGGGCTGTTCACGTGGGTTTTTTATGCTGGAGGCCCACTTAGGAGTGGGACATCTTCCTTTCTCCCAGCATGTCTAGATCTCAGGAGCCAAGAAGTAGACTGTCTCTTGAAGAAGGGCTGTTCACGTGGGGTTTGTATGCTGGAGGCCCAGTTAGGAGTGGGACATCTTCCTTTCTCCCAGAATGTCTAGATTTCAGGAGTCATGGAGTAGACTGTCTCTTGAAGAAGGGCTGTTCTGGGAGGAGCAGAGGGGATTATTAACAAAATAAAGGCCTAGGAGGGAGGGGCCAAAGGGCCCTGTCAGAGGCCTCACCTTAAAACATTCTAAACAGCAAAAATTAAAAAAAAAGACAGACAGAGACAGAGAGAGTGAGAGTGAGAGGTAGAGAGAGACAAAGATTGATTCAGAGACAGGAGATATGAAAGGGGTTTGCCTACCACGTGGGTTTTGTATGCGGGAGGCCCAGTTAGGAGTGGGGACATCTTCCTTTCTCCCAGCATGTCTAGATCTCAGGAGCCATGGAGTAGACTGTCTCTTTAAGAAGGGCTGTTCACGTGGGTTTTGTATACTGGAGGCCCAGTTAGGAGTGGGACATCTTCCTTTCTCCCAGCATGTCTAGATTTCAGGAGCCATGGAGTAGACTGTCTCTTGAAGAAGGGCTCTTCTGGGAGGAGCAGAGGGGATTATTAACAAAACAGAGGCCTAGGAGGGAGGGGCCAAAGGGCCCTGTAAGACGCCTCACCTTAAAAAATTCTAAACAGCAAAAATTAAAAAAAAAGACAGACAGAGACAGAGAGAGAGAGAGAGAGAGTGAGAGGTAGAGAGAGACAAAGATTGATTCAGAGACAGGAGATATGAAAGGGGTTTTCCTACCACGTGGGATTTGTATGCTGGAGGCCCAGTTAGGAGTGGGACATCTTCCTTTCTCCCAGCATGTCTAGATTTCAGGAGCCATGGAGTAGACTGTCTCTTGAAGAAGGGCTGTTCTGGGAGGAGCAGAGGGGATTATTAACAAAACAAAGGCCTAGGAGGGAGGGGCCAAAGGGCCCTGTAAGAGGCCTCACCTTAAAACATTCTAAACAGCAAAAATTAAAAAAAAGACAGACAGAGACAGAGAGAGAGAGAGTGAGAGGTAGAGAGAGACAAAGATTGATTCAGAGACAGGAGATATGAAATGGGTTTGCCTACCACGTGGGTTTTGTATGCTGGACGCCCAGTTAGGAGTGGGACATCTTCCTTTCTCCCAGCATGTCTAGATCTCAGGCGCCATGGAGTAGACTGTCTCTTGAAGAAGGGCTGTTCACGTGAGTTTTGTATGTTGGAGGCCCAGTTAGGAGTGGGACATCTTCCTTTCTCCCAGCATGTCTAGATCTCAGGAGCCATGGAGTAGACTGTCTCTTGAAGAAGGGCTGTTCACCTGGGTTTTGTATGCTGGAGGCCCAGTTAGGAGTGGGACGTCTTCCTTTCTCCCAGCATTTCTAGATTTCAGGAGCCATGGAGTATACTGTCTCTTGAAGAAGGGCTGTTCTGGGAGGAGCAGAGGGGATTATTAACAAAACAAAGGCTTAGGAGGGAGGGGCCAAAGGGCCCTGTAAGACGCCGCACCTTAAAAAATTCTAAACATCAAAAATTAAAAAAAAGACAGACAGAGACAGAGAGAGAGAGAGAGACAGTGAGAGGTAGAGAGAGACAAATATTGATTCAGAGACAGGAGATATGAAAGGGGATTTCCTACCACGTGGGTTTTGTATGCTGGAGGCCCAGTTAGGAGTGGGACATCTTCCTTTCTCCCAGCATGTCTAGATCTCAGGAGCCATGGAGTAGACTGTCTCTTGAAGAACGGCTGTTCATGTGGGGTTTGTATGCTGGAGGCCCAGTTAGGAGTGGGACATCTTCCTTTCTCCCAGCGTGTCTAATTCTCAGGAGCCATGGAGTAGACTGTCTCTTGAAGAAGGGCTGTTCACGTGGGTTTTGAATGCTGGAGGCCCAGTTAGGAGTGGGACATCTTCCTTTCTCCCAGCATGTCTAGATCTCAGGAGCCATGGAGTAGACTGTCTCTTGAAGAAGGGCTGTTCACGTGGGTTTTGTATGCTGGAAGCCCAGTTAGGTGTGGGACATCTTCCTTTCTCCCAGCATGTCTAGATCTCAGGAGCCATGGAGTAGACTGTCTCTTGAAGAAGGGCTGTTGACGTGGGTTTTGTATGCTGGAGGCCCAGTTAGGAGTGGGACATCTTCCTTTCTCCCAGCATGTCTAGATCTCAGATGCCATGGAGTAGACGGTTTCTGGAAGAAAGGCTGTTCACGTTGGTATGGTATGCTGGAGGCCCAGTTAGGAGTGAGACATCTTCCTTTCTCCCAGCATGTCTAGATCTCAGGAGCCATGGAGTAGACTGTCTCTTTAAGAAGGGCTGTTCACGTGGGTTTTGTATGCTGGAGGCCCTGTTAGGAGTGGGACATCTTCCTTTCTCCCAGCATGTCTAGATTTCACGAGCCATGGAGTAGACTGTCTCTTGAAGAAGGGCTGTTCTGGGAGGAGCAGAGGGGACTATTAACAAAACAAAGGCCTAGGAGGGAGGGGCCAAAGGGCCCTGTAAGACGCCTCACCTTAAAAAATTCTAAACAGCAAAAATTAAAAAAAAGACAGACAGAGACAGAGAGAGAGAGAGAGAGAGAGAGAGAGAGTGAGTGGTAGAGAGAGACAAAGATGGATTCAGAGACAGGAGATTTGAAAGGGGTTTTCCTACCACGTGGGTTTTGTATGCTGGATGCCCAGTTAGGAGTGAGACATCTGCCTTTCTCACAGCATGTCTAGATCTCAGGAGCCATGGAGTAGACTGTCTCTTGAAGAAGGGCTGTTCACGTGGGATTTGTATGCTGGAGGCCCAGTTAGGAGTGGGACATCTTCCTTTCTCCCAGCATGTCTAGATCTCAGGAGCCATGGAGTAGACTGTCTCTTGAAGAAGGGCTGTTCACGTGGGTTTTGTATGCTGGAGGCCCAGTTAGGTGTGGGACATCTTCCTTTCTCCCAGCATGTCTAGATTTCAGGAGCCATGGAGTAGACTGTCTCTTGAAGAAGGGCTGTTCTGGGAGGAGCAGAGGGGATTATTAACAAAACAAAATTCTAGGAGGGAGGGGCCAAAGGGCCCTGTAAGACGCCTCACCTTAAAACATTCTAAACAGCAAAAATTAAAAAAAAAACAGACAGAGACCGAGAGAGAGAGAGAGAGAGAGTTAGAGAGAGATAAAGATTGATTCAGAGAGAGGAGTTATGGAAGGGGTTTTCCTACCACGTGGGTTTTGTATTCTGGAGGCCCAGTTAGGAGTGGGACATCTTCCTTTCTCCCAGCATGTCTAGATCTCAGGAGCCATGGAGTAGACTGTCTCTTGAAGAAGGGCTGTTCACATGGGTTTTGTATGCTGGAGGCACAGTTAGGAGTGGGACATCTTCCTTTCTCCCAGCATGTCTAGATCTCAGGAGCCATGGAGTAGACTGTCTCTTGAATAAAGGCTGTTCACGTGGGTTTGTATGCTGGAGGCCCACTTAGGAGTGGGACAACTTCCTTTCTCCCAGCATGTCTAGATTTCAGGAGCCATGGAGTAGACTGTCTCTTGAAGAAGGGCTGTTCTGGGAGGAGCAGAGGGGATTATTAACAAAACAAAGGCCTAGGAGCGAGGGGCCAAAGGGCCCTGTAAGACGCCTCACCTTAAGAAATTCTAAACAGCAAAAATTAAAAAAAAGACAGACAGAGACAGAGAGAGAGAGAGAGAGAGAGAGAGTGAGAGGTAGAGAGAGACAAATATTGATTCAGAGACAGGAGATATGAAAGGGGTTTCCCTATCACGTGGGTTTTGTATGCTGGAGGCCCAGTTAGGAGTGGGACATCTTCCTTTCTCCCAGCATGTCTAGATCTCAGGAGCCATGGAGTAGACTGTCTCTTGAAGAAGGGCTGTTCATGTGGGTTTTGTATGCTGGAGGCCCAGTTAGGTGTGGGACATCTTCCTTTCTCCCAGCATGTCTAGATCTCAGGAGCCATGGAGTAGACTGTCTCTTGAATAAAGGCTGTTCACGTGAGTTTTGTATGCTGGAGGCCCAGTTAGGAGTGGGACATCTTCCTTTCTCCCAGCATGTCTAGATCTCAGGAGCCATGGAGTAGACTGTCTCTTGAAGAAGGGCTGTTCACATGGGTTTTGTATGCTGGAGGCCCAGTTCGGAGTGGGACATCTTCCTTTCTCCCAGCATGTCTAGATCTCAGGAGCCATGGAGTAGACTGTCTCTTGAAGAAGGGCTGTTCACGTGGGTTTTGGATGCTGGAGGCCCAGTTAGGAGTGGGACATCTTCCTTTCTCCCAGCATGTCTAGATCTCAGGAGCCATGGAGTAGACTGTCTCTTTAAGAAGGGCTGTTCACGTGGGTTTTGTATGCTGGAGGCCCAGGTAGTAGTGGGACATCTTCCTTTCTCCCAGCATGTCTGGATCTCAGGAGCCATGGAGTAGAATGTCTCTTGAAGAAGGGCTGTTCACGAGGGTTTTGTATGCTGGAAGCCCAGTTAGGAGTGGGACATCTTCCTTTCTTCCAGCATGTCTAGATCTCAGGAGCCATGGAGTAGACTGTCTCTTGAAGAAGGGCTGTTCATGTGGGTTTTGTATGCTGGAGGCCCAGTTAGGAGTGGGACATCTTCCTTTCTCCCAGCATGTCTAGATCTCAGGAGCCATGGAGTAGATTGTCTCTTTAAGAAGGGCTGTTCACGTGGGTTTTGTATGCTGGAGGCCCAGTTAGGAGTGGGACATCTTCCTTTCTCCCAGCATATCTAGATTTCAGGAGCCATGGAGTAGACTGTCTCTTGAAGAAGGGCTGTGTTAGGAGGATCAGAGTGGATTATTAACAAAACAAAGGCCTAGGAGGGAGGGGCCAAAGGGCCCTGTAAGTCGCCTCACCTTAAAAAATTCTAAACAGCAAAAATTAAAAAAAAGACAGACAGAGACAGAGAGAGAGAGAGAGAGAGAGAGAGAGTGAGTGGTAGAGAGAGACAAAGATGGATTCAGAGACAGGAGATATGAAAGGGGTTTTCCTACCACGTGGGTTTTGTATGCTGGATGCCCAGTTAGGAGTGAGACATCTGCCTTTCTCACAGCATGTCTAGATCTCAGGAGCCATGGAGTAGACTGTCTCTTGAAGAAGGGCTGTTCACGTGGGATTTGTATGCTGGAGGCCCACTTAGGAGTGGGACAACTTCCTTTCTCCCAGCATGTCTAGATTTCAGGAGCCATGGAGTAGACTGTCTCTTGAAGAAGGGCTGTTCTGGGAGGAGCAGAGGGGATTATTAACAAAACAAAGGCCTAGGAGCGAGGGGCCAAAGGGCCCTGTAAGACGCCTCACCTTAAGAAATTCTAAACAGCAAAAATTAAAAAAAAGACAGACAGAGACAGAGAGAGAGAGAGAGAGAGAGAGAGTGAGAGGTAGAGAGAGACAAATATTGATTCAGAGACAGGAGATATGAAAGGGGTTTCCCTATCACGTGGGTTTTGTATGCTGGAGGCCCAGTTAGGAGTGGGACATCTTCCTTTCTCCCAGCATGTCTAGATCTCAGGAGCCATGGAGTAGACTGTCTCTTGAAGAAGGGCTGTTCATGTGGGTTTTGTATGCTGGAGGCCCAGTTAGGTGTGGGACATCTTCCTTTCTCCCAGCATGTCTAGATCTCAGGAGCCATGGAGTAGACTGTCTCTTGAATAAAGGCTGTTCACGTGAGTTTTGTATGCTGGAGGCCCAGTTAGGAGTGGGACATCTTCCTTTCTCCCAGCATGTCTAGATCTCAGGAGCCATGGAGTAGACTGTCTCTTGAAGAAGGGCTGTTCACATGGGTTTTGTATGCTGGAGGCCCAGTTCGGAGTGGGACATCTTCCTTTCTCCCAGCATGTCTAGATCTCAGGAGCCATGGAGTAGACTGTCTCTTGAAGAAGGGCTGTTCACGTGGGTTTTGGATGCTGGAGGCCCAGTTAGGAGTGGGACATCTTCCTTTCTCCCAGCATGTCTAGATCTCAGGAGCCATGGAGTAGACTGTCTCTTTAAGAAGGGCTGTTCACGTGGGTTTTGTATGCTGGAGGCCCAGGTAGTAGTGGGACATCTTCCTTTCTCCCAGCATGTCTGGATCTCAGGAGCCATGGAGTAGAATGTCTCTTGAAGAAGGGCTGTTCACGTGGGTTTTGTATGCTGGAAGCCCAGTTAGGAGTGGGACATCTTCCTTTCTTCCAGCATGTCTAGATCTCAGGAGCCATGGAGTAGACTGTCTCTTGAAGAAGGGTTGTTCATGTGGGTTTTGTATGCTGGAGGCCCAGTTAGGAGTGGGACATCTTCCTTTCTCCCAGCATGTCTAGATCTCAGGAGCCATGGAGTAGATTGTCTCTTTAAGAAGGGCTGTTCACGTGGGTTTTGTATGCTGGAGGCCCAGTTAGGAGTGGGACATCTTCCTTTCTCCCAGCATATCTAGATTTCAGGAGCCATGGAGTAGACTGTCTCTTGAAGAAGGGCTGTGTTAGGAGGATCAGAGTGGATTATTAACAAAACAAAGGCCTAGGAGGGAGGGGCCAAAGGGCCCTGTAAGTCGCCTCACCTTAAAAAATTCTAAACAGCAAAAATTAAAAAAAAGACAGACAGAGACAGAGAGAGAGAGAGAGAGAGAGAGAGAGAGAGAGAGTGAGTGGTAGAGAGAGACAAAGATGGATTCAGAGACAGGAGATATGAAAGGGGTTTTCCTACCACGTGGGTTTTGTATGCTGGATGCCCAGTTAGGAGTGAGACATCTGCCTTTCTCACAGCATGTCTAGATCTCAGGAGCCATGGAGTAGACTGTCTCTTGAAGAAGGGCTGTTCACGTGGGATTTGTATGCTGGAGGCCCAGTTACGAGTGGGACATCTTCCTTTCTCCCAGCATGTCTAGATCTCAGGAGCCATGGAGTAGACTGTCTCTTGAAGAAGGGCTGTTCACGTGGGTTTTGTATGCTGGAGGCCCAGTTAGGTGTGGGACATCTTCCTTTCTCCCAGCATGTCTAGATTTCAGGAGCCATGGAGTAGACTGTCTCTTGAAGAAGGGCTGTTCTGGGAGGAGCAGAGGGGATTATTAACAAAACAAAATTCTAGGAGGGAGGGGCCAAAGGGCCCTGTAAGACGCCTCACCTTAAAACATTCTAAACAGCAAAAATTAAAAAAAAAACAGACAGAGACCGAGAGAGAGAGAGAGAGAGAGTTAGAGAGAGATAAAGATTGATTCAGAGAGAGGAGTTATGGAAGGGGTTTTCCTACCACGTGGGTTTTGTATTCTGGAGGCCCAGTTAGGAGTGGGACATCTTCCTTTCTCCCAGCATGTCTAGATCTCAGGAGCCATGGAGTAGACTGTCTCTTGAAGAAGGGCTGTTCACATGGGTTTTGTATGCTGGAGGCACAGTTAGGAGTGGGACATCTTCCTTTCTCCCAGCATGTCTAGATCTCAGGAGCCATGGAGTAGACTGTCTCTTGAATAAAGGCTGTTCACGTGGGTTTTGTATGCTGGAGGCCCACTTAGGAGTGGGACAACTTCCTTTCTCCCAGCATGTCTAGATTTCAGGAGCCATGGAGTAGACTGTCTCTTGAAGAAGGGCTGTTCTGGGAGGAGCAGAGGGGATTATTAACAAAACAAAGGCCTAGGAGCGAGGGGCCAAAGGGCCCTGTAAGACGCCTCACCTTAAGAAATTCTAAACAGCAAAAATTAAAAAAAAGACAGACAGAGACAGAGAGAGAGAGAGAGAGAGAGAGTGAGAGGTAGAGAGAGACAAATATTGATTCAGAGACAGGAGATATGAAAGGGGTTTCCCTATCACGTGGGTTTTGTATGCTGGAGGCCCAGTTAGGAGTGGGACATCTTCCTTTCTCCCAGCATGTCTAGATCTCAGGAGCCATGGAGTAGACTGTCTCTTGAAGAAGGGCTGTTCATGTGGGTTTTGTATGCTGGAGGCCCAGTTAGGTGTGGGACATCTTCCTTTCTCCCAGCATGTCTAGATCTCAGGAGCCATGGAGTAGACTTTCTCTTGAATAAAGGCTGTTCACGTGAGTTTTGTATGCTGGAGGCCCAGTTAGGAGTGGGACATCTTCCTTTCTCCCAGCATGTCTAGATCTCAGGAGCCATGGAGTAGACTGTCTCTTGAAGAAGGGCTGTTCACATGGGTTTTGTATGCTGGAGGCCCAGTTCGGAGTGGGACATCTTCCTTTCTCCCAGCATGTCTAGATCTCAGGAGCCATGGAGTAGACTGTCTCTTGAAGAAGGGCTGTTCACGTGGGTTTTGGATGCTGGAGGCCCAGTTAGGAGTGGGACATCTTCCTTTCTCCCAGCATGTCTAGATCTCAGGAGCCATGGAGTAGACTGTCTCTTTAAGAAGGGCTGTTCACGTGGGTTTTGTATGCTGGAGGCCCAGGTAGTAGTGGGACATCTTCCTTTCTCCCAGCATGTCTGGATCTCAGGAGCCATGGAGTAGAATGTCTCTTGAAGAAGGGCTGTTCACGTGGGTTTTGTATGCTGGAAGCCCAGTTAGGAGTGGGACATCTTCCTTTCTTCCAGCATGTCTAGATCTCAGGAGCCATGGAGTAGACTGTCTCTTGAAGAAGGGCTGTTCATGTGGGTTTTGTATGCTGGAGGCCCAGTTAGGAGTGGGACATCTTCCTTTCTCCCAGCATGTCTAGATCTCAGGAGCCATGGAGTAGATTGTCTCTTTAAGAAGGGCTGTTCACGTGGGTTTTGTATGCTGGAGGCCCAGTTAGGAGTGGGACATCTTCCTTTCGCCCAGCATATCTAGATTTCAGGAGCCATGGAGTAGACTGTCTCTTGAAGAAGGGCTGTGTTAGGAGGATCAGAGTGGATTATTAACAAAACAAAGGCCTAGGAGGGAGGGGCCAAAGGGCCCTGTAAGTCGCCTCACCTTAAATAATTCTAAACAGCAAAAATTTAAAAAAAGACAGACAGAAACAGAGAGAGAGAGAGAGAGAGAGAGTGAGAGATAGAGAGAGACAAAGATTGATTCAGAGACAGTAGATATGAAAGGGGTTTTCCTACCACGTGGGTTTTGTATGCTGGAGGCCCAGTTAGGAGTGGGACATCTTCCTTTCTCCCAGCATGTCTAGATCTCAGGAGCCATGGAGTAGACTGTCTCTTGAAGAAGGGCTGTTCACATGCGTTTTGTATGCTGGAGGCCCAGTTAGGAGTGGGACATCTTCCTTTCTCCCACCAGGTCTAGGTCTCAGGAGTCATGGAGTAGACTGTCTCTTGAAGAAGGGCTGTTCACGTGGGTTTTGTATGCTGGAGGCCCATTTAGGAGTGGCACATCTTCCTTTCTCCCAGCATGTCTAGATTTCAGGGGCCATGGAGTAGACTGTCTCTTCAAGAAGGGCTGTTCTGGGAGGAGCAGAGGGGATTATTAACAAAACAAAGGCCTAGGAGGGAGGGTACAAAAGGCCCTGTAAGATGCCTCACCTTAAAAAATTCTAAAGAGCAAAAATTAAAAAAAAGACAGACAGAGACAGAGAGAGAGAGAGAGAGAGTGAGAGGTAGAGAGAGACAAAGATTGATTCAGAGACAGGAGATATGAAAGGGGTTTTCCTACCACGTGGGTTTTGTATGCTGGAGGCCCAGTTAGGAGTGGGACATCTTCCTTTCTCCCAGCATGTCTAGATCTCAGGAGCCATGGAGTAGGCTGTCTCTTGAAGAAGGGCTGTTCAAGTGGGTTTTCTATGCCGGAGGCCCAGTTAAGAGTGGGACATCTTCCTTTCTCCCAGCATGTCTAGATTTCAGGAGCCATGGAGTAGACTGTCTCTTGAAGAAGGGCTGTTCTGGGAGGAGCAGAGGGGATTATTAACAAAACGAAGGGCTAGGAGGGAGGGGCCAAAGGGCCCTGAAATACGCCTCAGCTTAAAAAATTCTAACCAGCAAAAATTAAAAAGAAGACAGACAGAGACAGAGAGAGAGAGAGAGAGAGTGAGAGTTAGAGAGAGACAAAGATTGATTCAGAGACAGGAGATATGAAAGGGGTTTTCCTACCACGTGGGTTTTGTATGCTGGAGGTCCTGTTAGGAGTGGGACATCTTCCTTTCTCCCACCATGTCTAGATCTCAGGAGCCGTGGAGTAGACTGTCTCTTGAAGAAGGGCTGTTCACGTGGGTATTGTATGCTGTAGGCCCAGTTAGGAGTGGGACATCTTCCTTTCTCCCAGCATGTCTAGGTCTCGGGAGCCATGGAGTAGACTGTCTCTTGAAGAAGGGCTGTTCACGTGGGTTTTGTATGCTGGAGGCCCAGTTAGGAGTGGGACATCTTCCTTTCTCCCAGCATGTCTAGATTTCAGGAGCCATGGAGTACACCGTCTCTTGAAGAAGGGCTGTTCTGGGAGGAGCAGAGGGGATTATTAACAAAACAAAGGCCTAGGAGGGAGGGGCCAAAGGGCCTGTAAGACGCCTCACCTTAAAAAATTCTAAACAGCAAAAATTAAAAAAAGACAGAGACAGAGAGAGAGAGAGTGAGAGATAGAGAGAGACAAAGATTGATTCAGAGACAGGAGATATGAAAGGGGTTTTCCTACCACGTGGGTTTTGTATGCTGGAGGCCCAGTTAGGTGTGGGACATCTTCCTTTCTCCCAGCATGTCTAGATCTCAGGAGCCATGGAGTAGACTGTCTCTTGAAGATGGGCTGTTCACGTGGGTTTTGTATGCTGGAGGCCCAGTTAGGAGTGGGACATCTTCCTTCCTCCCAGCATGTCTAGATCTCAGGAGCCATGGAGTATACGGTGTCTTGAAGAAGGGCTGTTCACGTGGGTTTTGTATGCTGGAGGCCCAGTTAGGAGTGGGACATCTTCTTTCTCCCAACATGTCTAGATTTCAGGAGCCATGGAGTAGACTGTCTCTTGAAGAAGGGCTGCCCTGGGAGGAGCAGAGGTGATTATTAACAAAACAAAGGCCTAGGAGGGGGGGGCCAAAGGGCCCTGTAAGACGCCTCAACTTAAAAAATTCTAAACAGCAAAAATTAAAAAAAAAGACAGACAGAGACAGAGAGAGAGAGAGAGAGAGAGTGGTAGAGAGAGACAAAGATTGATTCAGAGACTGGAGATATGAAAGGGGTTTTCCTACCACGTGGGTTTTGTATGCTGGAGGCCCAGTTAGGAGTGGGACATCTTCCTTTCTCCCAGCATGTCTATATATCAGGAGCTATGGAGTAGACTGTCTTTTGAAGAAGGGCTGTCCACGTGGGTTTTGTATGCTGGAGGCCCAGTTAGGAGTGGGACATCTTCCTTTCTCCCAGCATGTCTAGATTTCAGGAGCCATGGGGTAGACTGTCTCTTGAAGAAGGGCTGTTCTGGGAGGAGCAGAGGGGATTATTAATAAAACAAAAGCCTAGGAGGGAGGGGCCAAAGGGCCCTGTAAGACGCCTCACCTTAAAAAATTCTAAACAGCAAAAATTAAAAAAAAGACAGACAGAGACAGAGAGAGAGAGAGAGAGAGTGAGAGGTAGAGAGAGACAAAGATAGATTTAGGGACTGGAGATATGAAAGGGGTTTTCCTACCACGTGGGTTTTGTATGCTGGAGGCCCAGTTAGGAGTGGGACATCTTCCTTTCTCCCAACATGTCTAGATTTCAGGAGCCATGGAGTAGACTGTGTCTTGAAGAAGGGCTGTTCTGGGAGGAGCAGAGGTGATTATTAACAAAACAAAGGCCTAGGAGGGGGGGGCCAAAGGGCCCTGTAATACGCCTCAACTTAAAAATTTCTATACAGCAAAAATTAAAAAAAAGACAGACAGAGAGAGACAGAGAGAGAGAGAGAGAGAGAGAGAGAGAGAGAGTGGTAGAGAGAGACAAAGATAGATTTAGGGACAGGAGATATGAAAGGGGTTTTCCTACCACGTGGGTTTTGTATGCTGGAGGCCCAGTTAGGAGTGGGACAACTTCCTTTCTCCCAGCATGTCTAGATCTCAGGCGCCATGGAGTAGACTGTCTCTTGAAGAAGGGCTGTTCACGTGGGTTTTGTATGCTGGAGGCCCACTTAGGAGTGGGACATCTTCCTTTCTCCCAGCATGTCTAGATCTCAGGAGCCATGGAGTAGACTGTCTCTTGAAGAAGGGCTGTTCACGTGGGTTTTGTATGCTGGAGGCCCAGTTAGGAGTGGGACATCTTCCTTTCTCCCAGCATGTCTAGATTTCAGGAGCCATGGAGTAGACTGTCTCTTGAAGAAGGGATGTTCTGGGAGGAGCAGAGGGGATTATTAACAAAACAAAGGCCTAGGAGGGAGAGGCCAAAGGGCCCTGTAAGACCCCTCACCTTAGAAAATTCTAAACAGCAAAAATTAAAAAAAGACAGACAGAGACAGAGAGAGAGAGAGAGAGTGAGATGTAGAGAAAGACAAAGATTGATTCAGAGACAGGAGATATGAAAGGGGTTTTCCTATCACATGGGCTTTGTATGCTGGAGGCCCACTTAGGAGTGGGACATCTTCCTTTCTCCCAGCATGTCTAGATCTCAGGAGCCATGGAGTAGACTGTCTCTTGAAGAAGGGCTGTTCACGTGAGTTTTGTATGCTGGAGGCCCAGATAGGATTGGGACATCTTCCTTTCTCCCAGCATGTCTAGATCTCAGGAGTCATGCAGTAGACTGTCTCTTGAAGAAGGTCTGTTCACACGGGTTTTGTATGCTGGAGGACCAGTTAGGAGTGGGACATCTTCCTTTCTCCCAGCATGTCCAGATTTCAGGAGCCATGGAGGAGACTGTCTCTTGAAGAAGGGCTGTTCTGGGAGGAGAAGAGGCGATTATTAACAAAACAAAGGCCTAGGAGGGAGGGGCCAAAGGGCCCTGTAAGACGCCTCACATTAAAAAATTCTAAACAGCAAAAATTAAAAAAATGACAGAGAGAGACAGAGAGAGAGAGAGAGAGAGTGAGAGGTAGAGAGAGAAAAAGATTGATTCAGAGACAGGAGATATGAAAGGGGTTTTCCTACCATGTGGGCTTCGTATGCTGGAGGCCCAGTTAGGAGTGGGACATCTTCCTTTCTCCCAGCATGTCTAGATCTCAGGAGCCATGGATTAGACTGTCTCTTGAAGAAGGGCTGTTCACGTAGGTTTTGTATGCTGGAGGCCCCGTTAGGTGTGGGACATCTTCCTTTCTCCCTGCATGTCTAGATCTCAGGAGGCATGGAGTAGGCTGTCTCTTGAAGGGCTGTTCACGTGGGTTTTGTATGCTGGAGGCCCAGTTAGGAGTGGGACATCTTCCTTTCTCCCAGCATGTCTAGGTCTCGGGAGCCATGGAGTAGACTGTCTCTTGAAGAAGGGCTGTTCACGTGGGTTTTGTATGCTGGAGGCCCAGTTAGGAGTGGGACATCTTCCTTTCTCCCAGCATGTCTAGATTTCAGGAGCCATGGAGTACACCCTCTCTTGAAGAAGGGCTGTTCTGGGAGGAGCAGAGGGGATTATTAACAAAACAAAGGCCTAGGAGGGAGGGGCCAAAGGGCCTGTAAGATGCCTCACCTTAAAAAATTCTAAACAGCAAAAATTAAAAAAAGACAGAGACAGAGAGAGAGAGAGTGAGAGATAGAGAGAGACAAAGATTGATTCAGAGACAGGAGATATGAAAGGGGTTTTCCTACCACGTGGGTTTTGTATGCTGGAGGCCCAGTTAGGTGTGGGACATCTTCCTTTCTCCCAGCATGTCTAGATCTCAGGAGCCATGGAGTAGACTGTCTCTTGAAGATGGGCTGTTCACGTGGGTTTTGTATGCTGGAGGCCCAGTTAGGAGTGGGACATCTTCCTTCCTCCCAGCATGTCTAGATCTCAGGAGCCATGGAGTATACGGTGTCTTGAAGAAGGGCTGTTCACGTGGGTTTTGTATGCTGGAGGCCCAGTTAGGAGTGGGACATCTTCTTTCTCCCAACATGTCTAGATTTCAGGAGCCATGGAGTAGACTGTCTCTTGAAGAAGGGCTGCCCTGGGAGGAGCAGAGGTGATTATTAACAAAACAAAGGCCTAGGAGGGGGGGGCCAAAGGGCCCTGTAAGACGCCTCAACTTAAAAAATTCTAAACAGCAAAAATTAAAAAAAAAGACAGACAGAGACAGAGAGAGAGAGAGAGAGAGAGTGGTAGAGAGAGACAAAGATTGATTCAGAGACTGGAGATATGAAAGGGGTTTTCCTACCACGTGGGTTTTGTATGCTGGAGGCCCAGTTAGGAGTGGGACATCTTCCTTTCTCCCAGCATGTCTATATATCAGGAGCTATGGAGTAGACTGTCTTTTGAAGAAGGGCTGTCCACGTGGGTTTTGTATGCTGGAGGCCCAGTTAGGAGTGGGACATCTTCCTTTCTCCCAGCATGTCTAGATTTCAGGAGCCATGGGGTAGACTGTCTCTTGAAGAAGGGCTGTTCTGGGAGGAGCAGAGGGGATTATTAATAAAACAAAAGCCTAGGAGGGAGGGGCCAAAGGGCCCTGTAAGATGCCTCACCTTAAAAAATTCTAAACAGCAAAAATTAAAAAAAAGACAGACAGAGACAGAGAGAGAGAGAGAGAGAGTGAGAGGTAGAGAGAGACAAAGATAGATTTAGGGACTGGAGATATGAAAGGGGTTTTCCTACCACGTGGGTTTTGTATGCTGGAGGCCCAGTTAGGAGTGGGACATCTTCCTTTCTCCCAACATGTCTAGATTTCAGGAGCCATGGAGTAGACTGTGTCTTGAAGAAGGGCTGTTCTGGGAGGAGCAGAGGTGATTATTAACAAAACAAAGGCCTAGGAGGGGGGGGCCAAAGGGCCCTGTAATACGCCTCAACTTAAAAATTTCTATACAGCAAAAATTAAAAAAAAGACAGACAGAGACAGACAGAGAGAGAGAGAGAGAGAGAGAGAGAGAGAGTGGTAGAGAGAGACAAAGATAGATTTAGGGACAGGAGATATGAAAGGGGTTTTCCTACCACGTGGGTTTTGTATGCTGGAGGCCCAGTTAGGAGTGGGACAACTTCCTTTCTCCCAGCATGTCTAGATCTCAGGCGCCATGGAGTAGACTGTCTCTTGAAGAAGGGCTGTTCACGTGGGTTTTGTATGCTGGAGGCCCACTTAGGAGTGGGACATCTTCCTTTCTCCCAGCATGTCTAGATCTCAGGAGCCATGGAGTAGACTGTCTCTTGAAGAAGGGCTGTTCACGTGGGTTTTGTATGCTGGAGGCCCAGTTAGGAGTGGGACATCTTCCTTTCTCCCAGCATGTCTAGATTTCAGGAGCCATGGAGTAGACTGTCTCTTGAAGAAGGGATGTTCTGGGAGGAGCAGAGGGGATTATTAACAAAACAAAGGCCTAGGAGGGAGAGGCCAAAGGGCCCTGTAAGACCCCTCACCTTAGAAAATTCTAAACAGCAAAAATTAAAAAAAGACAGACAGAGACAGAGAGAGAGAGAGAGAGTGAGATGTAGAGAAAGACAAAGATTGATTCAGAGACAGGAGATATGAAAGGGGTTTTCCTATCACATGGGCTTTGTATGCTGGAGGCCCACTTAGGAGTGGGACATCTTCCTTTCTCCCAGCATGTCTAGATCTCAGGAGCCATGGAGTAGACTGTCTCTTGAAGAAGGGCTGTTCACGTGAGTTTTGTATGCTGGAGGCCCAGATAGGAGTGGGACATCTTCCTTTCTCCCAGCATGTCTAGATCTCAGGAGTCATGCAGTAGACTGTCTCTTGAAGAAGGTCTGTTCACACGGGTTTTGTATGCTGGAGGACCAGTTAGGAGTGGGACATCTTCCTTTCTCCCAGCATGTCCAGATTTCAGGAGCCATGGAGGAGACTGTCTCTTGAAGAAGGGCTGTTCTGGGAGGAGAAGAGGCGATTATTAACAAAACAAAGGCCTAGGAGGGAGGGGCCAAAGGGCCCTGTAAGACGCCTCACATTAAAAAATTCTAAACAGCAAAAATTAAAAAAATGACAGAGAGAGACAGAGAGAGAGAGAGAGAGAGTGAGAGGTAGAGAGAGAAAAAGATTGATTCAGAGACAGGAGATATGAAAGGGGTTTTCCTACCATGTGGGCTTCGTATGCTGGAGGCCCAGTTAGGAGTGGGACATCTTCCTTTCTCCCAGCATGTCTAGATCTCAGGAGCCATGGATTAGACTGTCTCTTGAAGAAGGGCTGTTCACGTAGGTTTTGTATGCTGGAGGCCCCGTTAGGTGTGGGACATCTTCCTTTCTCCCTGCATGTCTAGATCTCAGGAGGCATGGAGTAGGCTGTCTCTTGAAGGGCTGTTCACGTGGGTTTTGTATGCTGGAGGCCCAGTTAGGAGTGGGACATCTTCCTTTCTCCCAGCATGTCTAGATTTCAGGAGCCATGGAGTAGACTGTCTCTTGAAGAAGGGCTGTTCTGGGAGGAGCAGAGGGGATTATTAACAAAACAAAGGCCTAGGAGGGAGGGGCCAAAGGGCCCTGTAAGACGCCTCACCTTAAAAAATTCTAAACAGCAAAAATTAAAAAAAAATACAGACAGAGACAGAGAGAGAGAGAGAGAGAGAGTGAGAGGTAGAGAGAGACAAAGATTGATTCAAAGACAGGAGATATGAAAGGGGTTTTCCTACCACGTGGGTTTGTATGCTGGAGGTCCAGTTAGGAGTGGGACATCTTCCTTTCTCCCAGCATGTCTAGATCTCAGGAGCCATGGAGTAGACAGTCTCTTGAAGACGGGCTGTTCACGTGGGTTTTGTATGCTGGAGGCCCAGTTAGGAGTGGGACATCTTCCTTTCTCCCAGCATGTCTAGATCTCAGGAGCCATGGAGTAGACTGTCTCTTGAAGAAGGGCTGTTGACGTGAGTTTTGTATGCTGGAGGCCCAGTTAGGATTGGGAATCTTCCTTTCTCCCAGCATGTCTAGATTTCAGGAGCCATGAAGTAGACTGTCTCTTGAAGAAGGGCTCTTATGGGAGGAGCAGAGGGGATTATTAACAAAACAAAGGCGTAGGAGGGACGGGCCAAAGGGCCCTGTAAGACACCTCACCTTAAAAAATTCTAAACAGCAAACATTAAAAAAAAAGGCAGACAGAGAGAGAGAGAGAGAGAGAGAGAGAGAGAGAGAGAGTGAGAGGTAGAGAGAGAAAGATTGATTCAGAGACAGGAGATATGAAAGGGGTTTTCCTACCACATGGGTTTTGTATGCTGGAGGCCCAGTTAGGAGTGGGACATCTTCCTTTCTCCCAGCATGTCTAGATCTCAGGAGCCATGGAGTAGACTGTCTCTTGAAGAAGGGCTGTTCACGTGGGTTTTGGATGCTGGAAGCCCAGTTAGGAGTGGGACATCTTCCTTTCTCCCACCATGTCTAAATCTCAGGAGTCACTGAGTAGACTGTCTCTTGAAGAAGGGCTGTTCACGTGGGTTTTGCATGCTCGAGGCCAATTTAGGAGTGGGACATCTTCCTTTCTCCCCAGCATGTCTAGATTTCAGGAGCCATGGAGTAGGCTGTCTCTTGAAGAAGGGGCTGTTCTGGGAGGAGCAGAGGGGATTATTAACAAAACAAAGGCCTAGGAAGGAGTGCCAAAGGGCCCTGTAAGACGCCTCACAATAAAAAATTCTAAACAGCAAAAATTTAAAAAAAAGACAGACAGAGACAGAGAGAGAGAGTGAGAGGTAGAGAGAGACAAAGATTGATTCATAGACAGGAGATATGAAAGGGGTTTTCCTACCACGTGGGTTTTGTATGCTGGAGGCCCAGTTAGGAGTGGGACATCTTCCTTTCTCCCAGCATGTCTAGATCTCAGGAGCCATGGAGTAGACTGTCTCTTGAAGAAGGGCTGTTCTGGGAGGAGCAGAGGGGATTATTACCAAAAAAAGCCTAGGAGGGAGGGGGCCAAAGGGCCCTGTAAGACGCCTCACCTGAAAAAATTCTAAACAGCAAAAATTAAAAAAAAGACAGACAGAGACAGAGAGAGAGCGAGAGAGAGAGAGAGAGGTAGAGAGAGACAAAGACTGATTCAGAGACAGGGAGATATGAAAGGGGTTTTCCTACCACGTGGGTTTTGTATGCTGGAGGCCCAGTTAGGAGTGGGACATCTTCCTTTCTCCCAGCATGTCTAGATCTCAGGAGCCATGGAGTAGACTGTCTCTAGAAGAAGGGCTGTTCACGTGGGTTTTGTATGCTGGAGGCCCAGTTAGGAGTGGGACATCTTCCTTTCTCCCAGCATGTCTAGATATCAGGAGCTATGGAGTAGACTGTCTCTTGAAGAAGGGCTGTTCACGTGGGTTTTGTATGCTGGAGGCCCAGTTAGGAGTGGGACATCTTCCTTTCTCCCAGCATGTCTAGATTTCAGGAGCTATGGAGTAGACTGTCTCTTGAAGAAGGACTGTTCTGGGAAGAGCAGAGGGGATTATTAACAAAACAAAAGCCTAGGAGGGAGGGGCCAAAGGGCCCTGTAAGACGCCTCACCTTAAAAAATTCTAAACAGCAAAAATTAAAAAAAAGACAGACAGAGACAGAGAGAGAGAGAGAGAGAGAGAGAGAGAGAGAGAGGTAGAGAAAGACAAAGATTGATTCAGAGACAGGAGATATGAAGGGGGTTTTCCTACCACGTGGGTTTTGTATGCTGGAGGCCCAGTTAGGAGTGGGACATCTTCCTTTCTCCCAGCATGTCTATATCTCAGGAGCCATGGAGTAGACAGTCTCCTGAAGAAGGGCTGTTCACGTGGGATTTGTATGCTGGAGGCCCAGTTAGGAGTGGGACATCTCCTTTCTCCCAGCATGTCTAGATCTCAGGAGCCATGGAGTAGACTGTCTCTTGAAGAAGGGCTGTTCACGTGGGTTTTGTATGCTGGAGGCACAGTTAGGAGTGGGACATCTTCCTTTCTCCCAGCATGTCTAGATTTCAGGAGCCATGGAGTACACTGTCTCTTGAAGAAGGGCTGTTCTGGGAGGAGCAGAGGGGATTATTAACAAAAACAAAGGCCTAGGAGGGAGGGGCCAAAGGGCCTGTAAGACGCCTCACCTTAAAAAATTCTAAACAGCAAAAATTAAAAAAAAGACAGACAGAGACAGAGAGAGAGAGAGAGAGAGAGAGAGAGAGTGAGAGGTAGAGAGAGACAAAGATTGATTCAGAGACAGGAGATATGAAAAGGGTTTTCCTACCACGTGGGTTTTGTATGCTGGAGGCCCAGTTACGGTGGGACATCTTCCTTTCTCCCAGCATGTCTAGATCTCAGGGGCCATGGAGTAGACTGTCTCTTGAAGAAGGGCTGTTCACGTGGGTTTTGTATGCTGGAGGCCCAGTTAGGAGTGGGACATCTTCCTTTCTGCCAGCATGTCTAGATCTCAGGAGCCATGGAGTAGACTGTCTCTTGAAGAAGGGCTGTTCACGTGGGTTTTGTATGCTAGATGCCCAGTTAGGATTGGGACATCTTCCTTTCTGCCAGCATGTCTAGATTTCAGGGGCCATGGAGTAGACTGTCTCTTGAAGAAGGGCTGTTCTGGGAGGAGTAGAGGGGATTATTAACAAAACAAAGGCCTAGGAGGGAGGGGCCAAAGGGCCCTGTAAGACGCCTCACCTTAAAAATTTCTAAACAGCAAAAATTAAAAAAAAGACAGACAGAGACAGAGAGAGAGAGAGAGAGAGAGAGAGAGGTAGAGAGAGACAAAGATTGATTCAGAGACAGGAGATATGAAAGGGGTTTTCCTACCACGTGGGTTTTGTATGCTGGAGGCCCAGTTAGGAGTGGGACATCTTCCTTTCTCCCAGCATGTCTAGATCTCAGGAGCCATGGAGTAGACAGTCTCTTGAAGACGGGCTGTTCACGTGGGTTTTGTATGCTGGAGGCCCAGTTAGGAGTGGGACATCTCCTTTCTCCCAGCATGTCTAGATCTCAGGAGCCATGGAGTAGACTGTCTCTTGAAGAAGGGCTGTTCACGTGAGTTTTGTATGCTGGCGGCCCAGTTAGGAGTGGGACATCTTCCTTTCTCCCCAGCATGTCTAGATTTCAGGAGCCATGGAGTACACCGTCTCTTGAAGAAGGGCTGTTCTGGGAGGAGCAGAGGGGATTATTAACAAAACAAAGGCCTAGGAGGGAGGGGCCAAAGGGCCTGTAAGACGCCTCACCTTAAAAAATTCTAAACAGCAAAAATTAAAAAAAAGACAGAGACAGAGAGAGAGAGAGAGAGAGTGAGAGGTAGAGAGAGACAAAGATTGATTCAGAGACAGGAGATATGAAAGGCGTTTTCCTACCACGCGGGTTTTGTATGCTGGAGGCCCAGTTAGGAGTGGGATATCTTCCTTTCTCCCAGCATGTCTAGGTCTCAGGAGCCATGGAGTAGACTGTCTCTTGAAGAAGGGCTGTTCACGTGGGTTTTGTATGCTGGAGGCCCAGTTAGGAATGGGACATCTTCCTTTCTCCCAGCATGTCTAGATCTCAGGAGCCATGGAGTAGACTGTCTCTTGAAGAATGGCTGTTCACGTGGGTTTTTGTATGCTGGAGGCCCAGTTAGGATTGGGACATCTTCCTTTCTCCTAGCATGTTTAGATTTCAGGAGCCATGGAGTAGACTGTCTCTTGAAGAAGGGCTGTTCACGTGGGTTTTGTATGCTGGAGGTCCAGTTAGGAGTGGGACATCTTCCTTTCTCCCAGCATGTCTAGATTTCAGGAGCCATGGAGTAGACTGTCTCTTGAAGAACGGCTGTTCTGGGAGGAGCAGAGGGGATTATTAACAAAACAAAAGCCTAGGAGGGATGGGCCAAAGGTCCCTGTAAGACGCCTCACCTTAAAAAGTTCTAAACAGCAAAAATTTAAAAAAAAGACAGACAGAGACAGAGACAGAGAGAGAGAGAGAGAGTGAGAGGTAGAAAGAGACAAAGGTTGATTCAGAGACAGGAGATATGAAAGGCGTTTTTCCTACCACGTGGGTTTTGTATGCTGGAGGCCCAGTTAGGAGTGGGACATCTTCCTTTCTCCCAGCTTGTCTAGATCTCAGGAACCATGGAGTAGACTGTCCCTTGAAGAAGGGCTGTTCACGTGGGTTTTGTATGCTGGAG